>OX352772.1:238860121-239292704 GCA_947095535.1 Poecilobothrus nobilitatus
AGTAAGGCGATTTAATGAGCCCACGTGAAAACGTTTTTAGCCGTTTTTTCTAGGCTAAGTGGAATATAGGGCAATGAATATTGAATCGAGTTTCATGTATAATCATTTTATTATAATATTATGTATGCATGTGCATTTTTTTTTACAAAAAGAACAACAAAAGAAAACAAAAAGAATAAACAACCAAGTAACATCATAGTAAGATCACTTTATTTAATAATAATAAGTCGACTGACCAATACAGATAAAAAAAAAAACGATTTTTTTTCTTTACAACTCATTTTAGTTTCAAATTAATGTGAGTCGGCTAATTTGTTGAATCGCAACCGCAAATACATTGCATTTACATATGTTTCTGGTAAAAAAATTGAGCCGCAACTGAAAATGTATGCCTGTTTTCACCTGAAATATTGGGATAATATGAAAAAAAACACATTCTTACCTGAAGAATAAGAAAGGCTTTTTTTTGGCTGTTATTTCACCAAAATTGATTAAATGGTTTTTTGCAAAGCGGAACCGAAAGTTTTCTATGGAGAAAAATAAGCCGATTAAATATATAGATATGTTATGCATACTTGCCTACTGGTGTACATATGTATATGTATGTATGTACATACATATGATGTATATAATAATATTATGTTTGCAAATTGCTCTGTATTTAAAAGAGTCGACACTTTTTTATTTTCAAAAAAAATGTGTTAAAAAAGCTATTATAAGCGTATGAAAAATTAGAATTTTCCTTATTTTCGACATACATAATATGTACAATGTAGAAAATAGTATGTACATACATATATTATGTAATAAAAAAGACAAATTTACTAATAAAATTTTTCAGAAAAGGGTAACAAAATTATTTTCTCTTAAAAAAAAATTAATTTTGACGTTTATAAATCCATATCTTCCAAAGAGATGGGAAATAATGCATTACGCTTGCATTAGCATTATATTATAATGAATTAAAATGCATTCGGTTTTTGAATAATGCATTATTTTGAATTATTTTTTTAAACTAATGCATTATATTTAAGCGTCAAACAGTTGATTAAATCGCATGATAAAAAAGCATTGTATCCCTGATTTTTATAGTAAGGGCTTCTAAACGCTCTCATCCTCCAACAGAACGGAGCAAAACAAAACAAAAGTTATAAAACTTGCCAAAATTTTTTTAATGAAACCCCACCATGATCATATACAGATGATTAATGAAACCCCACATGATCATATACAGTTGTCTTTTATATTAAGGACTTATAAACAGTTTCAGTCACCAAACAGGGTGTCCTAGAATATTGGTCTCCAAACAAAAGTTGAACAGCTCGCCACGACCTTTTCAATGATACTCCATATTCGTGTATAAATATTGAAAACCCCTCTTACAACATATAAAGGGCTAAAAGGGCTCCTTTGGAACCAAAACAATGTAATTTCAGATTTTTCTGGATGGTTTCACACCAAACTCTATTAAATGCCTTTTACATCTAGTCTCTAGCCCATCTAGAAGTTCTTCATCTTTTTGATACGAAGTGAGTGAGTGATTTCATGCATTTGTTAGAACCAGCTTTATATATATAAATATAATAATAATGCATTACATGTAATGCATTATCTAAAATAATTAAAATTATTTTGAATTATTTTTGAATTAAAAAAAATAATTCAAAAGTAATCCAAATAATTCAATGAATTATTTTTTTAATTCAAAAGTAATTGAAATAATTCAATGAATTAGTTTTTTAATTCAAAAAGAATTCAAATAATGCAATGAATTACTATTTCAATATTAAGCATTATAAGACATGTGAAGAAAAGCAAGTTTATATATATATATATAAAGTTTATATATATACATATATATATATATTAGAATTAAATGAATAGGAATTCAATTAATAGAAAAAAAAATTTTTAAAATATACTTAAACTAAATAATAACTTAACAAAAATATTTTTCATATATAAATAACAAAACTAAAATAAAAAAATATAGTTATTTTTTCGTTCAAACAGTAACAGTGCTATATAGTATTTGTAACTACTAACTAATTGATTGTTTTACTAAAAATAAAAAATAAAATGTTAAAAATATGTACTTTTAAATTAATACAATTTTTAAAAAACAATTCCAATTTCTTTGCCTTCTAGTCGGTTTCATAACTTTTCTCGGCTTCAGTTAAATATTCGAAGTTGTAGGAAATATTGAATATGATCTTACAGCAATCAGTCTTAAATTTTACATAAAAGTTTAATTGATTTTGATCATAATCCAACAAATATTTTTGATGATCATTTATTATATTTAACATATATTGACATTCAAGAAGATGCTATTTTATTATTTTTTTAATATAATCGAGGTTCCTAAATGTTATTTTATATGGTTCGAAATTGTCATAAACATTTTTTAAAACCAAAAGTCGAGTATACAATTTCGAATAATATATTTGTGTCATTCTTATAATAAAATAATTTAAATTATTAATCTATAATATAATACACAAGATGTTGGCGAGACCTTGCCAACATGTAAAAAAATATATTTTATATCTATAATAAAACACTCACACTGAATGTAAACTAAACTGGCAATGATGATATTTCTGTATATTTATTTAATAATTTAAAATTTTATTACCAGAGACACAAATCTTTGACTCAAAGTATTATCAAGAGACACAAACCGTTAATTAAAAATATAAATAAATTTAGTAAATATTATTACCAGAGACCAAATTTTTCACTAGAAGTATTATCAGAGACACAACCCGTTCATTAAAAGTTAGTACAGTCAAAAAAGGTGAAGTACATACATAAAAAACACATTTTCAATAAAAATAAATTCAGCAAATTTTAAATTTTTAAATTTGACCGCCACATCCATTATGAACTGGTCGCAGCGGTAAATTAAAAATAAATTATTAATCTTCTGTTGGCGTTTTCAATCTTTGTTTTGAAAAAAAAAAAATAAAAATAGGTACTCTTAATAAAATTAAAACACCAAAGAGCAAAGTTTATAGTAAGTCTCATATTTATAAGAAAAAAATTATAGGCCGATTTTATTCTTGATTTTGTTTTCATTAGTATAAAAGCTGGTAAAAACTTCGTAACAGACTCTAAAATAGTTTTGTTTATTTAGGTTGAAATTTAGATTTTTAACATAAAACATAACATAAAATATTCGAAATTTTTTTTATTAATATAAAATTCGGCAGACCTAAATATTTATATTTCATAACAGAAGTCTGGAACTTACCAAATATTATAGAAATGGATATTTTTCTTAAAAAAAAAAACTAACATAGAAAATATCATTTTAGAAGCCTTCTCTACAAAAGATTCATAATTTTGTACTAATTTATTATTAGACCATTAATAATATTGTTAGCCGTGGAAAAAAATAAGATTTTATTATCAGAGACACAAATCTTCGACTAAAAGTCTTATCAGAGATACAAACTTTTACTTTTTAAAAAGTACTTTCGACACAAAATTTAAAGCAAATTTTTAATTTTTAAATTTGACTGCCACATCCATTATGAACTAGTCGCAGCGGTAAATTAAAAATAAATTATTAATCTCCTGTTGGCAGTTTTCAAATGACTCTTTGTTTTGAAAAAAATAAAAATACTCTTAATAAAATTAAAAGACCTGAAAGTGAAAAGAGCAAAGTTTATAGTAAGCCTTATATTTATAAGAAACAAATAATAGGCCGATTTTATTCTTGATTTTGTTTTCACTATTATAAAAGCTGGTGAAAGCTTCGCAGCAGACTTTAAAGTAGTTTTGTTTATTTAGGTTGGAATTTTGATTTTTTAAGCTGCATTTTTAATATTATAATTTGATAACATTTGATAACATAAAATATTCGAATTTTTTTATTAATATAAAATTCGGCAGACTTAGCTAATTATATTTCATAACAGAAATCAGAAACTTACTAAATATTATAGAAATGGATATTTTTCTTAAAAAAAAAAAGAAAAAAATAACATAGAAAATATCATTTTAGAAGCCTTCTCTCACAAAAGATTCATAATTTTGTACTAATTTATTATTAGACCATTAAATTAAAATGCTGTCGAAAACGACCCTCACAAAAAAAAAAGCCCCCAAAAATTTATGAAATTTCATTATCAGAGACATGAATCTTTTATTAAATATAACAAAGACCTCTTCCAAAGTACATTTAAATAAAATAAATTCAGCAAATTTTTTTCAAGCAAAAAAAAAATAAAAGCAAAAGACTACCAAAAATAATTTGGTAATTAAAGTAATTTCGCGGCGAAAACCACTGTTTTTCATCGACATAAAAAATTTTTTTTAAAACTAAAGAAAAATAGAGAGTCTGGTAAAATTTTAACAAATATTAAAATTATTTCGATTATTGGGATTGTTTTAAATGTAACAAAAAAAAAAATGTCGTAGCGGTTGGTGTTGGTTGGCTTTTCGCGGGTTTTTATTGTGCACTTTATACATGTGTTTCAAACAATTTTTGAGATATCGGCACGAACTTTTACCCTGAATGTGTTTTTTGCTTGGACCATTTTTTCTCAATGATTAAAAAACTGTCAAAAATTACCCCCACGAAAAAACGGCGAGAAAAAATTAATAAACTGTACCTAACATTTTTAATTTTATGTGTTTAGATTTGTTTTATGTTTTTTCTATTACATCAAGTAAGTAAGTGATTCCAAAGTTTTTTTAATGGTGCTGATGTAAATATGAAATTTTTAGGTAGTTTATTAAGGGAGTCAGTATGATACCGTAAATGTTTTTGAATCTATAGAAATTGTGCAATTGCACAGGGGATTTTCTAGTTATATTTAATTTCACAATTTTATAAATAAAAAGGATTAATATTGATTTTATATTTTGAGGTTTAACTTCAATAATTTATTATTTTCTTACCTTTATTATTTTATTTTTATTACTTTATAAACACTACAAATTTGAGATTACTTTCTTTACTTTAAAGTTGTTTTCCGGTGGAGGGGGTAAGGGTTTTAAATGTACTATTTATAAAGAAACTGCTACAAAACATATAGAAAACATAGAAATAGAAAACATATAGAACATATTCTATGTTCTACATAAAAAATGTTTATATTCATTACCCCCTCCCCCTAAACTTGTTGACCAGATCCGCCCTTGCTTAATTTTGTTTTCCTATACTGTCATGTAGAAGACATTTCTTTATAAGCTTATCATAATATGATTTATGATTCATATTAATTTCTTATATAGTACATAATATAAACAAAATAAATAATATTAGTATATAATTTATTAATTTAATAATAGTATAAAAAACCTATAATGGCATGTGTAGCCGATGGTTCAATAATATTGCATTACATTTATGTATGTAATATTAATATAAATAAATAAATATATAAATTTCTTTACCAGTTTGCCATGGTTTTTTAATCAGTACGGTTAAACAAAAAATTGTAAAAATAAAAAAAAAATTTTTATATAAAATATATAAAATATATAAAATATTGAAAATTAATTTTCATTAACTCACGTTCGGCGCGTATTTTTCAATCAAAGCGGACGTGGTAGTGCGGATTTTTTGAAAAGGCGAATTAAATCAAAAATTTTTCTTATTTATTTATTTATTTAAATTCTAATATTATAAAAATGTACTTAAGCAATATTAGTGTTTCCCCCGGCTACATAGGCCACTGTAGGAATAACTTATGATTTAAGAATATATTATCATTTATATTTTACATATTTATAACATTAATTTACAATTTTTAAGATTATAGCTACTTATTATATTTTAATAACAATTTTATAGATTTTATTTACAATTGAATTAGTTTACTTAACAGTGACATAACAGTTTAAGTTCTATTTTTAAATTAAAAGTCAAAAGGAATCAAAATAAAGAGAGGAAAAAAAAGGAAAAAATAATAAAAAGGAGAAAATGAAAGAAAGTTTCTTATTTCTTCTTAAATTAATCTGGGAATAAAATAAACATTTTTTTTTCGTATATAAAAAATTTGTTCACTTTTAGTTTCTTTAATCAAAAAAAGATCATCTCATAAAGTAATTGGTTAACTCACAACACATAAAAGTGAGGTTAAGGACGACACCGACACCGGCAAAATCAATACCAAACTGTAAAGTACTATACCAAGCAAGACATCCCAATTTATCCGTTAATAGGGATGTACCAGCGAGCCGAATTGGTACATCCCTATTAACGGATAAATTCTCTAGCACAAGCTTATCTTAATAAATTTGTATCTAGTGAAAAACAGAACATAGACCGCCCAAGGGTCTCAAACAAAAAGAAAAGAATGGCTCCTCCAGGGAGTACCAACTAATTCGGCTCACTGGCAATCGGTGATAGCCCACCACCTAGGAAGAAGATAAACACAGCAGCAACAAAATCCTCAGGCTACACAATGCTAGGTTTCAATAAAATTGATTCGGACAAAAAATTCCTTCAAGTGATTGCACTTAAGCCGGAGAAAACAATGGAAAACTACAGCATATTTGTGATTAATAAGGCACTCGAAAAAGTGAGTAAACAATTTACTGCTGGTATAACAGAGAAGGCAATATAATATTGGAAGCCGCAAGCAAGAGAGTAGCTGAAAAATTCATGTTAGAAAGGGAGCTGTTGGGGAAGCCAGTCAAATTTGAATATATCAAATCCTTGAACTCCTTAAAAAGAGTAATATTCTGCTTCCCTCTTGAAAACGAAGAACAACCGGAAGAAGCTAGCCGAGCCTAATGAGATGCACTAAGTGCCAAAGAATCAACCACAAAGAAAAGTACTACAAATCAGAGACTGCGCACCGATGCAGTAACTGCTCTCAATAAATTAGCACTGATATTCTCCCCCAACATGGAGAAAATGCATCCTACCAAAACTCATAAATTGCGAAGATGATCCAGAAATTCACCCTCATCCACCTAATGTCAGAAACTGTCCAACTTTCTTAAAAGAAAAAGAGGTGCTGAGAATTAAGACAGACAGAAGATGCACAAAAGGGGAAGCTTACGCAATATACAAGCAACAGAACAAACCAAGCCCCAACTATAATACGATCATTAGACCACCATCTACCTCAGATATACTCACAATCAACACTGCAGCCACTAATGTCAAACAAACTATTTCAAAGACACTATCGGAACTCAGAAATATGTATCCTTGCACAAAAACAGACACAGACATACTAAATCAAATTATAAGAGACACCTATAAAAATTATTTCGCTAAAAAAATAAACTAGTCAAGCAATAACCAAGAAAGTTCAAACACAGAAAAACCAAATCCAGATAAAGTAAATCCAGAAAAATCAAATACAAATGTAGAAATGACAAGCTTACAAATTCCGTTTAACCTAGTAAAAACAAAAACAATAGACCTCACGGTACAAACTGATACCCCAACCACACAACCCTGTTCGGGAAAAAGGGGACGCCGACCATGTACACTTTCTAAATAAAATCATATTAACACTTTAATCAACTAAAACACATAAACAGAAGTAACAACAAATCCACTCAAAATATACAAATGCAAATCCATAACTATAATAACCAAAACATCAACTCTAACAATCCACACAATGGCAATAATCACACAATAAATCGAACACACGCACTAAACAACTCAAACACAGATCCATTACAACATACCAGCATCATTCATTGGAACATACAAGGCCTCAGAGCCAACAAGCCACATCTGGAATTACTTATTGCGAACTACAGTCCCCTGATAATTGCCCTACAGCAAAAAAATATCGGTAGAAACACAATAATGCCAGACTCAAATCGGTTCCACCAAGTCTTGCCAACTTCACAAAGGAAAGTGCGTGGAAGAGGCTTCCTGGTGGACAGAAGGCTTCACCATGAGCTCATTACACTAAATAGTCATCTACAACACAACTGCATAAGAACCAAACTTCCAGGATACAACAGAGACATAACGATAGTTAATGTCTATCTAGACCACCAAACCAGCAAGGCAGATTTAGACAACATTGCACCAAATACAAGCCTCCTGGCTAATAATAGGAGACTTCAATGCTCGCAGCCAAACGTGGGGTGACAAGCGCACAACGGCAACGGGTAAAATAGTCGAAGAGTGGGTGATGGAAAGAACACAGGTGAAACTTCTGAACAAGCAAACCTACATCAGCCAAAGCGGATACACCTCTTGCCAGAAACCTGAAAAAAGAAAGCCACCTGATAATTGAACAAAACGGCCAATTAGTAACCGACCCCCAAAAAAATGCGAACTACCTAGCAGCTAGATACGTGCAAACGCAGAACACCACAGGGTGCACCAATTCGCCACAAGACAGCGTACGTTACACAGGCGAAGAAAACGCATTAACAGATGCAAAAATCAACTGCGCCGAAATCAGGGCGGTGCTAAAGAACTTCAAGAGAACGACACCGGGTGCGGATAAAATCTCTTATGACATGCTAAAGCACTTAGGTCCAACAGCCTTCCAAAGACTCACCTAATTATTCAATACAATAATAGAAACAGGAGTCTATCCTCATGCTTGGAAACACGCAGTTCTTATCCCGCTGCACAAAGCAGATAAGAACCCAAACCACTTTGAAAGCAACAGGTTTATATTACTACTACCAACGCAATCGAAGCTATTAGAAAAAATAATAACCAAACGGTTGCGTTGGCTAACAGAAAATATGAAGCCCGAAAATATTCTCAGTTTCCGGCCGAACAGAGGTACCATGTCGATGCTTCTACAGGTCACATACATGGCCCAAGAAACACTAAAAAGAAAACCACACGGCGACATCATCTCATGTTACCTTGAAAAAGCATTCGACAAAGTACCACTACGGACAATCCCGAAGGTCTTATCAAGATGGAATGCAGACGAAAACACAACCAACATCATTGGAAGTATAATGCATAACAGGATAATTTCGGTAAAGCTAGGTGAAGTGCTTTCCAGCAGTGAAAATATCAGCGTTGGTATCTCCCAAGGATCCCCACTTTCGGTTCAACTCTTCAATATATACGTCAGCGACCTCAGCACAGCCCTCAACGAGGTGAAGAATATAGAAAGCTACATTTATGCTGACAACATAGTCTTCCAAACAAGGGGTAAACCAAGGATAGGAAAGGCGACAATAAAAAGAGCCATGGGTTTAATCGAAAATTGGACCGAAGTGAACGGTGGCAGAATTTCGCCAGAAAAAACAGAGGCACTACATATATTCAGAAAAAGAACGTGCGATCCAGGTTCAATAAGACTACACAAGAGGGATATAATATACAAGGAAGAAGTCAAAATATTAGGTTTCATCCTAACACCGAAACTAAGTTATACCAAACACGTCATGGGAGTACAAAAGAGCATGTACAGAACCAACAATTTGCTCAAGTACATATGTAGAAAACAAACTGGCCCGAAAATAATGGGAGCTCTAGAAACAAAATACATGTTAATAAAAAAACAGCCGACAGCAAAAGTAAAAATTACGTATAGTGGTACTGAAATAGAGGAAGTGGATATATTCAAATATTTAGGAATATATATTGACGCCAAATTAAAATGGAAGCAACAGTCAAATGAAATTGCCAAAAAAACTAGACGTATCGCAGGTGTTTTCAAATTAGCAGAAAAAAGAGTACCATATGAACAAAAAAGTTCGATATTCTATTGCTTATTTCATTCCACCATATCATATGGCATAATTGTGTGGGGCAATACTTACCTAAAGAATATCGCTAAGCTACAAAGAATACAAAATAAAGCGATTAAAAATCTTTATGGGCTGAATCATCGTTCTTCAACCACAGAAATACATCAGCGCTTTGGAATACTAAAATTAGAATTACATAAAAAAAATGATGCAAGCTATTCAAATACATAATATGAAAACAAAAAAAATAAAAACTAATGTAGACATAATCCAGAACAATGAAATACATAGCTGTAGTACCAGGACAGCGAATAATATACACTCACACAACTCGAAAACTTTCAATATAGCAACTAAGATCTACAATGAATTACCATTAGAAATTAAAATTACGGAAGATAAGAAAATTAAAACTAAAATGAAACAATACTTTTTAAACTTTTTATTATAGCTTTTAAATGTAAATAATACAGGCTTAATAATATGATAAATTTTTCCTAATGTTTTTGTGAATTAAAAATTAATGAATTGCTATATCTCTTTACTTTGACTAGTTTTTGTATTTTTGTATTCTTAATGTTTCTATTATTATTATTATTTTGTTTTTTCTTTTTGTAGTTAAATCTTAAATTTTTTACCGCTTTGATCAAATTTTTGTTTTTAATATACATATTATATTAATGTGTTACAAAAAACTGTATATACTCTGTATGAGCTGTAAGCTCTTTTAGAGAGATAAATAAATAAAAAAAAAAAATAAAAACACCGACAAGACGAGAGGCACTAAGCTATGAGGCGGACTTTCCACTTGTGCTTAAAAGAGCGAATCAGGTACGGCTCAAAAGCGTCACAAGAACACTATTCGCGCCAAGACACCCGCTTAAAAAATTAGCGTCTGAGATCGCCGAGGACCCTACAAACGCATCTACTATACAAAGGGATCTAGAAGAAATCCAAAACCTAGGGATCCCCCTCTGTTCAAACGAAACAACACCAGCAACAGTTCCACACTGGTCAAACTGGGACATGAATATCCTAAACGACATGGCGACACTTAACAAAGGGACAAGAGGAATATCAGAGAAAATTCGCTGAGCATAGGATTAGTAAACACCACGGTACAATTGAAATATATACAGATGCGTCCAAAACCCAACACAACGTCAGCTATGCAGTGATAACTAAGGAAAAACGATAAAGCACGCAATACACTTGATAACAAATGTGCAATTTACGTTGCTGAGCTGAAAGCAATCCTCGACGCCACTCGTTATATACAAGGGACCAAGTTGACGGCAACAATAGATATATTATATACACCGCCAGTCTGAGCGCTGTAAAAGCTATCCAAAACTTGAGCAACCTGGAAATCATGGCCGCCCAAGCAAGAAAAACCCTGTATGACGTCAAAGGTGACATAAAACTGACGTGGATAACAGGACATGCCGGTATAAGCGGAAACAAAGCAGCAGACAAAGCTGCAAAAGCTGCTAGCAGATCACCGTTACTAGTTGAAAGAACTTCATCCCTCAGCCAAAAAAGGATACTAAAGGATACAAGCACATTAAAACGAATTAGAAGTTGCGATACTGGGACCACCAGCAAAGCCAATAAACAAAAGAATCAAATGTCAAAATATTAACAACAGCGCCAGCACTCATAGCTGTGGTAAACACATCAAAATACACAGCCTGGTGGCAAAAAAGTGAACGAATTTTCTTTGAATTTGCTAGAATTTTAATTTATGGACCTATTAGATTTATTGAGTAAAAAATTGTTTTCTATTTATACTTTTTGTCCACAAAATAGTTTTATTAATATTTTATTTTTATAATTCTTAAAATATTATATTTATTTATTATAAAGCCTATATATATTTCGGCATCACTGCCTCCTCAGGGCGAATACAATTTTTAACTAACACAGAATTTTTTAAGTTATATAAAGAGTTCAATATTATTTCATAATTTCTTATTATAATTTGAGAATAAACAGCTTTTTTTTTTTAGAACAAATAGCTTTGTAAATATTGATTGACTATAAATTTGAATTTAAATATTATTCAAAATTCATTTGTAAATATTGAACATTGTTTGATTTAACTGATACTAACTTTTGATTTGAAAATAAGATATTATATTATTACATATTTTTATTTTATTTAATTTATTTTATTAAACAAACCTTTTGTTTATTTTAACAAAAAAATGAAATATGATATCTCTACAAATATGTACATACATGTAATGACAATTTAACATTTTATGTAATAACTTTTGTAGCAAATTAAACGTAAATAAATATCTAATTATTAAGTAGAAGTAAAATTAAAAATAAAATGCATTTTTTTTATTAACAATACTTAAAAGCATTAAATTACGATTTATCTAATGTACAAAAAAAAAATGATCTAAATAAAAAACATATACCGATTAGTTGTATTATAATGCAATACAATAAATGTGCTATGTTTAAAATTATATTGTAACATAAGAAAAAAACTGTCTGGCTGACAAAAAGCGCATACACAGCAGTTTTATTACCTGAATTGATCGTTTAGATACAGTATTAAAGGTAAGATGTATAAATGCATGTTTATACGATCACGTTGCAATCCGCGTGATTGAGTAAACATGCATTAGAAATAAGAACATTAATAATTCATTCTATAGTTTGTCTTCTAAGCGATAAGTACTGTTGCTACAATAAAATAAAAATTAATAAAAGAAACATGAGTTTTTAAAACTTAAATGGCGCAGTCGGTAAACAACCAATAATACAGTTACAGTTTATTAAATTTTTTATAATACAGTTACAGTGTATTAAATTTTTTATAATACAGTTACAGTGTATTAAATTTTTTATAATACAGTTACAGTGTATTAAATTTTTTATAATACAGTTAGAGTGTATTAAAATTTTTTTAATAACAGTTACAGTTGTAACAAACAACTTTTACAGTCAAAACGTACTAATAATCAATTAAATCAAATCCATTAACTATAAAACAACAAAAAAAAAAATTAAAACAAAAACTGAATATTAGATAAATAAACTACAATTAAAATTAAAACTAAAATAAAATTAAAAAAAAAAAGCTAAAATAAAAATTAAAATAAATTTGAACTGGTTTACAAAAAAAAAATAAATACAAGTACAGATAAAGTAAAAGTGTATTGAATAAAATAAATAAAATTCTATAAAAAAAAACAAAAAAAAAAATTCTATAACTATTTATAACAAAAAACAAAAATATTTAATTTTAAAACAAAAATAAATGTTCACTGTTTTAAATAAATTTCAACCATAAAAGAATTTCAAAAATCAATTTCTACTGTCAGCAAGACAAGCAACTTATATAACACGGTATATCTGGCAATTCATCTAGCGAACAACATTAACGCAAGTACTACATTTTTATAAGAATAATAATAAGTAAAATTGTATTAAGTTAATTAAGTTAAGTTAAATTAAATTTTATTTAATTGTTAATAAATTGCATAGCGATAAAAATTCATTGTTAAATTTTATTAAAAGAATAGGATGCTTAATTCCTATCCTTGACACCTTCGAAAACGATTATAAACGTTTATTATTAGGGCTTATTAAGGAAAAAATAGTGGGTAATGCACGCAGAAATCTAATTATTAAAGGTTAACCCGAAACATGGGTTGATCTCAAAGCCACTCTTATCAGAAATAATAGTGAAAGTGATTGTAAACAAACATTAATAGATAAAATAAGATCGTGTAAGTGTGATTCAACTATTGATAATTTTTTTCAAAAAATCAATACACTATTATGCAGACTAAACAACACGTATCTTTTAGTAAGTGGAGGTAATGCAAATGAAATCACAAGTAATTCGAGAATAGCTCTACATACATTTAAACACGGTATACCAGAGCCGGTCAAAAGTGTCCTTATTAGTAGAAACCCTGTAACATTAACCGGAGCACATAAAATGATTCAAGAAAATGGGTATTTAAATTATACGCATAATACTTTAATAAAAGTCTTTTTCTTATAATAACTCTAACAACCAGAGAACAAGCTTTAATAATAATAATAATAATAATACCCACGCTAATAGTAGTAAAAAAACCCCAGAACCTATGGACATTGCTACTAACAATAATATACAAAAAAGATTACCATCATATCTAATAGTAAATACCCAAAGTAGACAACACAGTTACAGAAATAGTCAACACTACCGGTCCAACAATAGTCAAAACTACCGATCAAATATTAATAACAACCACCATGACCATGTCATGGACATTGCCACAAATGAAAAAACAGAATTACAAAATTTTCGTATAGAGGGACAAAACAACTACCCTATTTAATAATAAATACACCCGTAAGGAAACTTAAATTTATTATAGATTCTGGTGCTGAATTCAGCATAATAAATCCTAATATTTGTAATCCAAAATGGAAAATAACTTGTCCTTCTTACACGTTTAAGGTACTAAACCGGAACGTTCAAACAAATACTCAAAACAAAGTCCCATTATTTAAAGCATTTAACGAACCAAACCATTATTGCAACTTTTTAGAATATAACTTTCATAATGAATACGATGGTATATTAGCAAATAACTTGTTGGTAAAACTGAATGCTATTATTAATTATAAAAATAGATTATTAATTACAAATAAAGCTAGCATTCCAATATTTCTAAATAGAAACGAGGAGAATTATGCGAATCAATGTTATAATGTTAAATCTTTAGAAATTTTTAATAGTGAAATAAATCGACAACAAATGTCGGAAAAAATTTTTGCGAGCCACTTAAACGATAATGACATGGCCAAATTAAAATCACTTTTTTATTCGTATAAAGAAATATTTCATAAAGATGGTGATCATTTATCATTTACGAATATAAATAAACATAGAATAATAATCAAGAATGACATTCCTACTTATAATAAATTGTATAGATACCCCAAAATCTTCCACGATGAAGTGGAAAAACAGATCGAGGAAATGCTGGAACAAAAAATAATTGTTCCAAGCAACAGTTCATATAATTCTCTATATGGGTGGTGCCAAAGAAAGTAGATAGCAATGGACAGTGGAAAAATGACGTATAGTTGTCGACTATCGAAGACTAAATGATCAAACGATAGACGACAAATTCCTAATTCCGAATATGGAAAAAAATGCAATTACTTCACTACGTTGGATCTAGCAAAAGGCTTCAATCAGATCGAAGTCGATCCCCGTGATAGAATGAAGACAGCATTTTCGACCACTCATGGTCATTATGAACTCACAAGAATGCCGTTCGGACTTAAGAACTGTCCGGCGACTTTTCAAAGATTAATTAATTATGTCCTTAAAGAATACTTAAATTAGACTTGTGTCGTGTATTTAGACGACATTCTTATATTTTCCACAAGTTTTAGTGAACATTTAGATTCAATTCGTGAAATTTTTCAAAAATTAAAAGAATTTAATCTAAAAATACAAGTTGCCAAATACCACTTTGCTAATGAATCCACAAAGTTTTTGGGGCACATAGTAACTAGAAATGGCACAAAGCTTGATGAAAGCAAAGTAGAACCGATTAAACTAATGAAATTACCAAGGAACATAAAAGAGACAAAGCGATTCTTGGGGATCACAGGGTATTACAGAAAATTTATCAAGGATTACTCTAGACTAGCCTACCCCCTAATCAAGTATTTGAAAAAAAATGTAAAAGTCAATATTCACGATAAAGAGTATATTAGTGCTTTCAATAAATTAAAGGTATTATTAATGAACGACCCTATTTTAAAACGTGCCGATTTTAATAAACCTTTCACTTTAACAACCGATGCCTCTCAATATGCTTTGGGAGCCGTCTTAAGTCAGAACAATCACCCAATTTGTTACGCGTCACGCATCTTAAACAACCATGAAATCAGGTACTCAACGATTGAGAAAGAACTATTGGTATGGTCAGTAAAATACTTTAGAACTTATCTTTACGGAAGAAAATTTATTGTACGTACTGACCATAGACCACTTGTATGGTTAAATAACATAAAAGAGGCAAACATGAAACTTCAAAGATGGAAGTTAATGTTAAATGAGTACGATTTTGAAGTAAACTACTTAAAAGGTAAAGAAAATAATGTGGCGGATGGACTAAGTCCATACATAAACAAAGACGAACAAAAATCGTGTGATCATAAGACAACACCGTTAAATGAAGAAAATGAAATATTAAATAACGAATTAGACAATAGTGACATTGGCAGCTTGGACGTTGAAGTCATGTCTGTGGGTGATACTAATATGAATAATAATAGCAACAGTAATGAAATTCTGTCGACTACAGCAAGAGTTCACAGTGCAATTTATCTAAATTATGGTAATAAAGAAAAGGTCGTAACCAAAATTATACTAAAAAAATGTCAAAATCTCATTACAGTTCATGAGAATTCGAATTTGTTAGAAATAATGAAGAGGGTCTTAATCGATAAAGGATTAATGTGTCTCTATGTGAAAACAACGAATTATTTATAAAATTCCAAAATCTTTACATAAAACATAACAAAACCGGTAACTCAGACATAGAGAGATTACACGGTACTCTAAACGAGCACCTGCGGTTACTAGAAGTGGACTTAAGTCGAAAACTTAGACTGTAAAGTACATAAAATAATAATAACGTACAATAATACAATTCACTCTTCAACTGGACTACTTGATGTCCACTTGATGTTTTGATAAAGAACTATGATAGGATTGACATAAAAACACTAGCGAACAAATATAGACTAGAAAAAATAAATAGAATTAATAAATTAAATAAAGATAAAAACGCTAATTATCAGTTAACACCAAATTCAGTTAAAAATAGGTAAATCGAAAAAATTAAACCAAACTTTAAAAAATTAAATAAATTTAGAATAGATAATTATTAAACTATAGATACTAGTAATAAGAGAAATACTAAGTACACAAATGAAACGTAAATATAAATATCAAAATTAAGTTTTCTATTTTAGGATGCTGCATATTACACTGATTCTAACGCTAATTCATTCAGCAAGTATACAAACTATGAAAGTATCCGCAATCAATACGGAAAATGGGTACACACTTTTTAAACTAGAGGAAATATTAGTTGTAAATTCCTTTAGAAAAATATTGCATCTAGTAAATCTAACAGAATACCAAGATAAACATAATCGAATCAAATGTAAACTCGCTAAAATTAAAAACTTCGGACAGCAATAGTGAACTATATATTAAATAAAGAATTACAAGCGTTAAAGCACAATTATAATACAATAATCCCCCATGCTTATAAGAAAAATAGAGCAAAACGGGGTTTAATAAACATATTTGGAAGGGTATTAAACCTTTTAACAGGTAATATGGACGATGAAGACGCTAAAGAAATTTATGACCACTTAAGTACTCTAGACTTCAACGTTAAAAATACTGTTAACCAACTAAATATACAAGTAACAATCAATAACAATTTAATTAAGCATACAGAGGAAATAAATAAACATCTTAACGCACAACAAAAAGAACTAAACACCTATAACCGTACAAAATAATAAAATACTAAGATTTTTTAACAAGGAATTATAAAAGGTAATAACGTTTTTAAGCATACCGAAGGTGTCTTGGTCAAAAAACACTGTAATTGTTTTTTGGCAATTATTGCATTAAAAATTTATTTAAATAAAATAACGTTTGTTCAATTAAGTACAATAATGTTACCGCAATTGAGAAAATATTTTATAATTTAATAATAACAAACAATTTAGCTTTAACCAAATTAAAATAAAATTGTATCACTCAAGAATTACCTATTAGAACATAATAACGTAAAAAATTTAAAGATTGTGAAATTAAGATTGATAATTATTCTTTTAGTAACAAAATAAAAAAATTTATACAAAGTAACATAATTCCAATATATTACCATAATTTGACACAAAATAAAAACAATTTAACTTTAGAAAAATTACATTTAAATACAATAGAAAATAGAGAGCAAATAGAATTTATAGAATATAAGCATAAAACTGTAACGTACACAACTCTAGTTATAAGTATTGTAACTACTTTTGCTATCATAATAATTTTAGTCAAGATGTTAAAAAAAAAATAAAAATAAACTTATTACCACTAATATTGAACTAAACGATCAATCAAAATTGCAATTAAAAGAAATTAAGAAAGTTTCAAAAGATCTCGGTCCATTTGCAGAGACTGCAAACTCTTAAAGGTTGGAGGTGTAACATAAGAAAAAAACTGTCTGGCTGACAAAAAGCGCATACACAGCAGTTTTATCACCTGAATTGATCGTTTAGGTACAATATTAAAGGTAAGATGTATATACCATGTTTATACGATCACGTCGCAATCCGCGTGATTGAGTAAACATGCATTAGAAATAAGAAGATTAATAATTCATTCTATAGTTTGTTTTCTAAGCGATAAGTACTGTTGCTACAATAAAATACAAATTAATAAAAGACACATAATTTTAATTTAAAACTTAAATATATCATAATTTAAAAAAAATAATTTTTTTTGCTTAAGTAAGAATTAATTGTCTAAGGTCATTAAATTAAGTCCATTAAGTCTAAACTTGTTATTAAGAGATTGGATAGAAATACTATTATTCAAAATATCAAAAGTAAAACATGATGCCCATAATTGTCTACGTAAAGATAAAGAAAGCAAGTTTAATTAATTAAGTTTTGTAGTGTAACTAGGTAGATTAGCAAAATTAAAAGGGTTATATTGATTCCTTAATGCAAATAAAAGAAATTGCTTTTGAACCGATTCGATTCTATTGGAATGAACTGCAAAGGCTGGATCCCGAACAATGTTATTTATGTAAATAAATAAAATACATAATATAGGCTTTTTAGTTTTATATTTTATTATATTAATTATATTCTAACTGAAAATTACTCAGTTTATTTATTATCTAATTGATAACAAATAGCTTTTTCTAAAATACATAGGTTCGTTTTTCAATAAATTGAATTATTTTAGATAATAATTTGAATTATTTTTGATAATGCATTACATGTAATGAATTTTTTTTAATATAATGCATTATTTTAATGAATTAGTTTGAAAAAATAATTCAATGCAATTACTTTACTTTTAAGAAAATAATGCATTGCATCTAATTAATAATTATGAAAAATAATGCATTAATAATTTAACACAAAATGCCCAACTTTCCAAACGGTAAATATCATAAATTAATAAATTACAAACTTTCTTAGAAAATTTTATTAGTAACCTAACAAGATATTAACCATAAGTTATAACCACAACTTATAGTTGTTTTAGTCAAATTTGTTTACTGCATACCACATGTCTACATAGTTATATTTCCGTATAACAATATACTTTTGTTTTTCTAAACTAATTTCTGTAAATTAATTCTGTAATTTTATAATACGATAGCAATTAGCATTTAGGAACAGTATTTTGTTAATTTCATTTTTTAAGCGAATTCTGATTCCATATAGTTACAATATTATGTTTTTTTACCGGTACACGAGGATTAAATATTGGGATATACTTTACTTTAGGTACATTGTCCTATAACTTTGAAGTTTTACATAACCGTACCTAGTGACGTCACCTATATTTTATAGAACATGATTTTTGGCGACAAGGTCATTTAAAGGTCAAATCGATTATTTTAAAAATGTCCTAAGATTTTACAGTAATTCAGTTAAACTGTTATATTTTTCGAACACGCTAGTATACAGAAACCATTTTGTACATTATTGTAGAGCATAATTCTGTCTTTATTATACATCTTGTTTCATTTTAATCGGTGTTACAGTTTCTAAGATATTGCAGTTTCAAGTGGAAATTTTGACAAAAACAAAAAAAAATTTCAAACTTTCAAAAAAAGTAACATACATGTGAAATTTTCAAGGACACCCGACATTTGTTATTACACCGTTAGAAAAAGATCTCCACACCCTTTCCAACGGTATATTCTAAATATGATATGGGTTGGCAAATAGTCCCATCAGAAGACACAAACGCGAAATTGAAAAAACAATTTTATTAAAAATACATTTTCATAATTCAGAAATTATACATTTATTTTGCCTTTTTGTTTTCTTGTTGAAATGTGTGTATATGTATGTAAAATTGGTCAGGTAAACACCTATAAACCTATGACGAGCATTTAAAAAATAATTCTGTAATATTAAAATATAAAGATGTAATTACATTATGTATTTATGTAAGTAAATCTAATTTTGTAAGTAAGTAAGTTTTAGATATGTAGGCATATGTATATCATTTCTCAAAATTCTTTATATTTTGTATTTATTTTAAAAATAATTCTTTTAAAAAGTGATGGAGGCATTTAAATCACATAATCTGAAATCACAGCACCTGAAAATAACCTGAAAAACTTATTATTTTATACTCACGAAATTTCCAATGGAAAACCAATGAAGGTGGTTCTATATGGTTTGAACCCTTTTGTTCAGGTTAATTCCATTAGAACGGAAATTGTTAATAAGGAAATTAAGCTATTGTATATAAGAAAATCAAATATGAATTCAAAGTCACTCCGATATGCCACGAAAATTATTAATTGTATATTGAACGCGGAACAGTTAACTTACATGAACTAAAAAATAAAACAAAAGAACTAAACCATACAATAGTAAAATTTGAATACTACAAAACTAATACAAATGGACCAACAAGATGTTTTAATTGTCAACAATATGGGCATCATGTTAGATAAACTCTGCGTGAAGCATTTGCTCAGAAAGTCAACAGATTGTAATCTTAAGCAACAATAAGCAAACGAAATTGTAGCTTACTTCAAATGCAAAAACTGTAATGGTAATCATAAAGTAAGCGACAAAAAATGTCCCACAAGACTGCAATACATTGAAATGCAAGAGAAACTCAAAAAAAAAAACAAGAGTACACCAACTAACACTAATGCAGCCAATATCAAAATCAATTCAACGTAGATGTTTCCACAGTTACAAACAGTAAGAAAAAATAATACACTTGTAAATTGTAATAATAATAATACATTTGATAATACTAGCAATTTTAATAACATTAACACTATTAATCAAAATGAAACTTATTCACACATTGTAAAAACTAATAACCCAAGTAGCAAATTAGGGCAACATATAAATTTAAATTCAAATTCAAATAAAATTAGTAACAATGGGTTTTATTATCAATATTGCAATATTATGCAATATTGTTAGTGGAATTCTTAGTAAACTTAATAGTAAACAAAGTAAACAAGTTCAATTTAAAATAATAACTGAACTAACTTTAAAATATGTTATTAATAATGATAACGATTTGTAATAATAATGATTTCAAGATTTTATTTTGGAATGCTCAAGGCACAATAAAAAATTAGAATTTTATAACTATATTGTTGAAGAAAATATAGATTTAGCTATAATTTGTGAAACATGGTTAAAACCAAATAAGGGTATACACAACATTAATTTTAAAATATATAGGTTAGATAGAGATAGTTTGCACGGTGGGGTCGCAATAATAACCAAAAAATCAATTAAACATAGTCATCTACCACATATAAAAACCAAATGTTTCGAATCTATAGCAATTAGGTTACATGGATTAATCGATGAAACAATAACAGTAGTAGGTTTTTTTTTTTTTTTTTTTTTTATATTAAACTTTATTTTTTCCAATTTATCAAATTTACCTTAACTTAAAAAAGTTTACAAAAAAAAACGTTTCTTATCAATTTTTTTTTTTTTTTTAACATCTAAAAATTAATTTTTTTTTTTTTATGTTAAGTTATGTCAATGTTAAATTAGCTTTTTCTTATTTTTAATATACATACATTTATATAATTTCATATCTTCTTTAACTTTTCATTGAAAAAATTGTTTTAAAAATCAATGTTTTTTTCTTTTTAATTTTTATAAAACAAGCCTATACTAACTTAACCTATAATTTAAAATCTTATCCTACGTTACACTAATATACATACTAAAAATATGTTTCCATATATTTCATGCTGCACCTAACCACCAACAGTTTTGCCTAATTAATGTATCCTTATGAGGAATACTCATGTCATACTTCAGGAGATCTCTGTTAATGTTACCAGGATCATATTCAATAGTTTTACATGTAGCCCGTCTACTATAGTGGTATAGTATAGGGACACGATTCAGGTTTTGAATATAACCATTTTTATCTAGATATATAAAATGCTCAGGGGCTATAAAATCCGAGAGCAAAGTTTTTTTAATGTACTCCTCATTGTGGTAAAATATATGGGATATTAGACCATTTTCTGGAGTATTTGTTGCTCTGACATAATGATTTCGAATTAATTTTATCATATAATTATCGATTCTGTTTATGTTTGCTTCTTTGTACAAATATTTATTTGAATAAAAACATTTGTAGTCAGATTCTGGTTTGTGTGATTTGTTAATACATACTCTTATGCACTTTCTTTCAAATTTTCTGATTTTTTCCATGAGACTGGCACTTATATTATACCATACTGGTATACCATATGATAATACTGGTCTGATCAATGTAAGGTATGCAATGATTTTCACTTTATTGTTGAGTGCCTTATTATAAAATATTTTTTTACATGCATGCATAGCTTTAGTGCCTTTTTCTGTTGCACTTTTTACTTGTTGTATCTAATTAAGATTTCTATGTAGGTGAACTCCTAGATACTTCACCGTTTTTTTGTTTGCTATCGTGTTACTGTTAGGTGCTTTTATAATGAACCTTTTCCAGTTTTTCTTATAATTGTAATTAAGGTTATCATACGTGTTTCTAAATAATATGCTTTCGCACTTATTAAAATTAATTTTTAACAGCCATACTTTACAGAAATCTATGATGATGTTGAACTTTTTTTGAACCCCTTGCTGAGCTTCATCTACCCGCTTACTGGCAGAATAAATAATTATGTCATCCGCAAAAGCTATAGAATAATTACACCCTTTAGAAAATTCTAGCATTTTTAACCTGTCGATGATATAAATCGAAAATAGAATCGGTGAATTTACTGCGCCTTGTTGAAGTCCATTGCATAATTGACTAATTTTTGGAGCAATTTCGGTTTCATGTGTTTCTATATAAAATTTATTGTCGCTAATCATATCTTGTATCAAAGCTACTAGATGTTGTGGGAATTTATACTTGTATACCAGCTTAAACATTAGGCCATCAATCCAAACAGAGTTGAAAGCTTTTTCTAGATCGATGAGACACGCTCCTACTCCATAATTTTTGTTTATATGCCAACAGATGTCAGATGTTAATTTTGTTACTGCATGTATTGTTGAATGTTTGAATCGAAATCCGAATTGGTTTTTGGGTATAATGTTTTTTGTCTTAAGATGGTTTGTGATTTTACCATTTATTAGGACTTCATAAATTTTACTTATGCTTGGTAGTAAGCTTATCGGCCGATAATTACTGGGGTTAGTTGGATCTTTGCCCGGTTTTTTAAATACCATTACACGAGCTAGTTTCCAAGTTGCTGGATAATGAGTGATTTAGCGCGTTATTAAATAATATCACATATTTATTTATTATTTTATCGCTCAAATTCTTTATAACAAGATTCGGAATTCTATTTGCACCATGTGAGATTTTGTTTTTTAAATTTGTCATTATATTTTTTAATTCATCAAAATCTGTGAAATAATTGTTTCTATTTTTTGTTGTGAAGATTTATTGTTAACACTAAATTTACATATTGTTACATTATTTTGTTTTTTGATTTTGTTCATATTTTTAAATTCATTTATTTTATTTTTTATGCGATTATGGAAGATATTATCTGGAATACTTATTTTGTGTGTATTTTCGATATATGAACTAAATACATTTAAAATATCTTTTTTTTCTTTTAATATATATATCTATATTATTTTTAGTTAAGAGTTCGTTGTTATCTATATGCAAACTTTTAATATTTGAGTTGGCGTTTTTTCTAAAAATTTTGTTTATTTCAGGAAACATATTTCTGTTTTTGTTATTAATTTTACTAATTCTATTGTGCCAATATTGATTAATTTCCAATTTTATGCGCTGTTTTATTAAAGTTTTAACGTTGTTAAGGAGGCTTTTAAGAAAGTTTATTTGATGATTAGAAAAATTTAGGTTCTGTGAACGTATTCGATGAAGATCGTTAAGCAAGCTGTTTTTTTTTTGTAATTAGTTTTTTAATTATCGGCGAATTTATTTTGTTCATGTTATTAAATTGTTCCTGTTTTGGGACTACTTCATCTATAGTTTTTATAATTACTTCGTCTATTTTAATTAAATGTTAATTTATATTTTTTATATTTAAAGTGCTATTATCACAGATCTGATTTCTGGAATTTAAATATTCGTTATCAAGATTTTTGTCAAGTTTTTTCTTAAACTTATTCCAGTTGGTGTTTTTGAAAAGAAATTTATGTTGTCCTGTTAATTCTTGGATACTCCATTGTTGATAATTTATTATAGGCATTTTTGTAAAAAAAATTAAGTCGAACATCGGTTATTACTAAATCAATATAGGAGTTAGCTCTGACAAAAGTAGGGCCGTCTGTTTTATGTAATTTTAATTTGTATTTTATATCGTTATTTTTTATCCAATTATTTAATAAGTTCCCTCTTGTGTCATTATATGTATTAGACCAGTTTTTATGTTTCGCATTGAAATCACCTGCTAGTATATAATAATTGTTTGTGTTAGCTAAATCTAGTGTAACAAAAATTTTTTCCAATTCTTCAATAAATTTATCATTGTTTCCATCTGGCACATAAACAGAAATAATAAATAATTTTTTTGCATTTTTTAATTTAATAAATGTTATACACACTTCAATGCATTTAAATTCCTCAATGTGAAAATGTGACATGTTGTTGATTAGTTTTCATGTTAAGTTTTTGAAAAATTAATTTAAAATTGTTTTTGTTTTCAATACTTTCTTTTTCTAGTTTTAAAATTGAATTTTTTATTTCTAATAAAATATTTAAATAAGAATCAGTGCCATTATTAATGGAATCAGTGTTAATGCTATTACAAATATTGTTATTTCTAAGATTAGTGTTGGTATAATTATTATTATTGCTTAAAACATTAGCATAAGATATATTTTTATTAATAAAACTATGTGACATATTATATTTACTTACTATTTTATTTTTTTGTGTTTCTTTGGTTTTTTTACGAAACTGTAATTTCTTTTGATATTCGGAGCATTTTGCGTAAGAAGCTGGGTGTCCATTTTTACCACACAATATGCAATATAGCGTTTCTTTAGGATCATCCGGTGTAATTGAACATTGGCTTGGAGCATGGTTTTGGCCGCATTTACCACAACGCAGTTCCATAGAACAATTTGCTGAAGAATGCGAGAACCGCTGACATTTGGTGAATTGTACTAAATCTCGTTTAATTATTTTTTCTCATCGTACAATTTGGTAGTCAATGGCTTTTATTTTTATTATCTCTTCTTTTAAGCTACCTGGTGTCGCTTGGATAATATAATGTGGTAGTACGATATTATTATTTATTGAGTGTTTAGTTGTTAAGCGTGTTACTTTTTCAAATTTGGTGTTTTCAGTTTCATGTTCTTTTAGATAATGAAGTACTTCTTCAGGTGAATACATATTATTTAAACCTTTCAAGATCATGGTAATTTTTTTTTGTTCTTTTGGAGTATATGTGTAATGTTTAACTTCTGCCTCATTCAGCAATGCTTTGGTTTTAGTGAAATCATCTATATTGTAGGTATATAGTGCTGCTGATTGGTTGACTGGATATTCTTTCACAAAAAAGTTTTTCACCTTGAGCTTATCTTTCATGAGTTCTTTTAATCGGTTAACCTTAGTGTTAAATAAATTTATTGGTGGCATTTTTTTTTAATTTTCCGTATCAGGGGTTTGTTCGACTTTTTTATTGGATTTCGGATTTTTTTTATTTTTATAATTTTTTTTTTCTGGAATTATGAGGTTATATTCCATACTTTCATTTTCTTCGATTTTTTCACGTTGTTGTTCAGATTCGCTTTCACTGTCCTCACAATGGGTATCCATCAGGGGGTTAGAATAATTGATGCTCTTCTCAATCCCTTCATTTGAAGTATTTGGAAGGAACTTTTTCATAGCTTCTTTTAATTCTGCATTTTCTTTTTGCAGTTTAATAACTAAATCTTGCAATTCATTCACTTTTTGTTCATATTTATCTAAGATATTGCATAGTTTATCATTTATCGATTCTTTTAGTGGATTTTTTTTTTTCACATTACTTTTGAGAAGCATGATTGCAATCCTTTAAGAGGATGCAATCAAAAAATGTTTTGCACGCTTTTATAAAATTTTATTTTTTTTCAATGTTATTATTTTGTATCAAATTTATGTTTTTTTTTTTTTGTTTTATTTATTCTTTTTTGAATTTTGAGTTTTAATAGTCTGTTTTACTTATTTTTAATTTAGTATGAGCTAGAATAGAACCGCATCGGGCGACGATTCAGGAAAATCTGTAGTAGGAGGTACATACATTAAATACATACTTCAAAGGCGGGAATTTTAACAGACAAGTTGTAAATGACTTTACCAATGATTTAAAAATGTTCAACAATATCATTGGTAAATTTATTGTAATGGGTGACTTCAACTGTTGGAATGTTAATTGGAACTGTCTCAAAAATAATAAATAGGGTAATATTGTAAATAATTTACTACCTACCTGTAATTTTAAATTACTGCATCCGGCTACATCAACATATGCCCCAAAATCAAATCGCGGCAACTCTTCAACATTGGATTTAATCCTCTCTAATGTTTCAACATTTCTATCCTTCCCGTATACAGTTAATCAATTTCATTCAGATCACCTACCAGTTAGATTAGAACTAAATTATTCGAAATCCCTAAACTCTAGTGAGACATTCTTAAACTATAATAGAACTAATTGGAAAAGATATCGTAAGCTATTAAAGAAATATATAAACGCAAGGGTAAATTCAGAGTGCTTAGATAACCCTAATACTGATATAATAGTCGAGAACATAATTTCAGTAAATTGTTAAAAAGTTTAAATTGTTTAAATTGTTCAATTGTTGAATGTTATTTGATGTTAACAGTACAAAAAGAGAAATAAAAATATATATAAAAAAGTAATTGAAATAAAATACATATAAGTAATATCATCGTTTATCAGACGCTTAACTAAGTAGACGTGCTAAATTTATTCTTAATTTTATTTTTAATATGTTATTTAACTTTAAAATAATAATATTAATAATATTTTTTAATATTCTTACTATTTCATAATAAAATAATAAAAATAAAAAAAAAGAAGAAAAAACTGTGTTGAACTCATTTTGATAAACTTGTAAACAGTGCTTTTGTAAAATTAAATAGCTTATTCGTCTTTTAAATTTTTAACAAAAAATTTTTTTTCTTTTTTGTTAAACTTTTGTTAAAAAAATAAAAAAAAAAATTATATTGGAATCAGCTTTTTTTAATTTACTTATTTATTTTTTTTAATTTATTGTTTATTCTGCTAGTACTTTTGCTAAAAACTTTGAACTCTTTTTAAATTGCCGTTTTTTTTAATTGTTAAAGTAAATACTATTTACATAATCTAAAATGAATTCGGTTAAATGCCATAGTTCAAGCTGCACAGTTTATGACGCAAAAACCGAAACTGTTACATGCAGGAGTTTTTGTAAGAGGCGCTTCCACGGAGTTTGTTTAAAAGCTGCTAGAGTGTGGTATTCTGCATTCCTGGCTCAATACTTTGTATGTGACGAATGCTTGGATTATCATTCCAGCATTAATATGTTATTGGATGAAGTCAAATCTTCGTTCAATAATATTAAAGATGAGTACACAGGACTTGCAGCAAGATGTAACGAAACAATAAAATCCAACTCCGCGTCATTTAATGAAATGGCTAAAGATTATGAAGCCCTCAATACAACCTTGAGCAGAACGTCCCTAAAGCAGAATGATCATTTGAAGCAGAATGCAGTGCTCAATAAAGATTAGTTTATCTCGGCATTAAATTCTACTAATGAATCTATCAAATCATTAACTAATGAGTTAAAATCTTCTATTAACTCACAATTGCAAAAACTTTTTAATTCAAAATTAATCGACACTACTACCGACGTTGCAGAGAAATTTAATTAGCAGATAGGTTCATTAAGAAAAGAAATTTCGAATATGGGTATGAAACTAGATGCTAGTCTTGATACATTTTTTGATACATTTAGATACAACCAAATGTATCTAAGTCGCAACTCAAAAGATATTTGAACTCAGACTGATGAATCTTTCAACTATAGTGCAGATCAGAATGCGTTTATTTTTAAACCAATAAACTACAATACAGTTTAAAATTCAAAAAATGTAACTCATGCCGGCTTTTGTTCTGAAACTATCTCATCTGCAGATTCAATTCAAGATTCACCTGCCACGTTTTCGAACCAAGACATTCCTGAAACTGCTTCAAAATCAAGCTTCGTAAACAATTCTTTATATAATGAATTACTTCAGTGCAGTATTGACAATACCAATTTATCTTCACCTAAACTGACTCTATCAACAATAAAAGTTCCACAAATTTCCGAATCTACTTCGACATCTTTGAGCTCTGATACTTTGGATCAATTACCATCTGTAACTAATCCTTCTTCAATGAAAAATTGTTCTTCAAATACTTCTAAATTGCCAACTAAGAAGGTTCAATTTTTACTTCCAAATGAAAAAGAAATTACTGCAGATTGTAGGCAGACGTCAGCTGAGATAGAATCTAAACCGGATTCGGATCTCCAATCACTGTACATTACTAATTTTGCAGCTTACACAACTTCTAATTATCCCAGTAAGTTTTTAAAGAATAAGTTTAATTTAAATACTGTAATAATAGTTAACATTACTCCTAAGAATCTTAGATTTAAACCGAAATATAAATCTTTTAAAGTTATGGTACCTCAATCCAAAATTTGTGAAATAATAAATTACAAACGATGGAAAAAAGGTACTATAATAAAGCTTTTTAAAGAACAGTCTAATTCTAGTAGTAATACACCAAAATCTATTTCACATACTAATACAAGTTTAAACATTAACACAAACAATAATAACACGCATTCTAAAACACTTCTTCTTAATCCTTTCGCTGTTTCTTTTAGTAATAAAGCTAAAAAGAAATTTCTAATTCAGAGTTCATTATCTACCAATAGCAAAAAGTACTCTAACTTCATCCAAGGAGATACTTTAAAACCGGTTACCAGTAACTATAATATAAATAATAATAAAGTTAACACTAATAACAATAATAAATTTTAAAGTAACAATAATAATAATAATAATCGAATTAAAAATAATTGAAATAAAAATAATAATAATAAAAAAAAAATAAAAAAATAATAATAATAATAATAAAAATAATAATAATAATAATAATAAAAATAATAATAATAAAAATAATAATAATAATAACAATAATAATAATTTGAACGATAATAATAATAAAAATGTTAGTAATGACAATAACAATAATAATAATTATAACGATAATAATGATAATAATAATAATTATAACGATAATAATAATAATATTAGTAACGACAATAATAATAATAATAATAATAATAATAATAATAATAATCAAAATAATAACAATACTAATATTAATATTAATAACAAGTAAATGGAACAGTAAGTCGATGTAACCGACTTATTAATACCCTACACCTGAATAATTTGAATTAAATTAAAAATTAATAAGTTTTTTTGGCAGCTGCTTGAACTTCTTTCCTTTTCTGTCTTATTCAACTCGAATTTCAGGAACAGGAACAGGATTGTTAGTCCTTGGGAGGTGTGTGTCAAGTACCCGAATTGCCACTCCAATTCATCGAATCCATCTCAGGAACATTAAGAAAACATGCCAGAACACCATTGTACTAAATTTAAAGGTTCTACTTTTGTTGGTTTTGGAGATATGCTCGTTGCTCTTGTGCTCGTCCGGAAGTTTCCAAAATACGAACCCATGGTTCAAATTCTTTCAAATGTCAGTTTCCAATTTTACAGAAAAGGAAACATAACAGAACACCTTTGTACTAAAAATAAAAATTCTATCTTTGTTGGTTGTGGAGATATACTCGTTTGCTCTTGGGCTCGTCTGGAAGCTTCCAAGATTTGAACCCATGGACCAAATCCTCACAAATTCCAGAAACATAAATCAACATGAAGAAACACTATTCTGCCCAATTTAAAGGTTATATCTTTGTTGGTTTTGGAGATAATATAATTTGCTCTGGTGCTTGTTCGGAAGCTTCCAAAAACCAAACCCATGGACGAAATCCTCTTAAATTTCAAAGACATAAATCGAACATGAAAGAACACCATTCTACCGAATTTAAAGATTATATCTTTGTTGTTTTTGGAGATAATCTCATTTGCTCTGGGGCTCGTTCGGAAACTTCCAAAATCCAAAACCATGGACCATATCCTCTTAAACTTCAGAGACATAAATCAAACGGGAAGGAACATCATTGTAAAAAATTTAAAGATTCTATCTTTGTTGGTTTTGGAGATAATCTCGTTTGCTCTGGAGCTTGTTCGGAAGCTTCCAAAATACGAATCCATGGTTCAAATTCTTTCAAATGTCAGTTTTCAATTTTATAGAAAAGGAAACATAAAAGCACACTCTTGTACTAAAAATAAAGGTTCCATCTTTGTTGGTTGTGGAGATATACTCGTTTGCTCTGGGGCTCGTTCGGAAGCTTCCAAGATCCGAACCCATGAACCAAATCCTCTCAAATTTCAGAGACTTAAATAAAACATGAAACACCACCACTCTGCGAAATTTGAAGGTTATATCTTAGTTGGTTTTGGAGATAATCTCATTTGCTCTGGTGCTCGTTCGGAAGCTTCCAAAATCCAAACCCATGGTACAAATCCTCTTAAATTTCAGAGAGATAAATCGAACGGGAAGGAACATCATTGTACAAAATTTAAAGGTTCAATCTTTGTCGATTTTGGAGATAATCTCGTTTGCTCTGGGGCTCGTTCGGAAGCTTGCAAAATCCGAACCCATGGACCAAATCCTCTCAAATTTTAGAACTCTAAATCAAACATGAATGAACACCTTTCTACAAAATTTAAAGGTTATATCTTTGTTGTTTTTGGAGATAATCTCATTTGCTCTGGGGCTCGTTCGGAAGCGTCCAAAATCCAAACCCATGGACCATATCCTCTTAAATTTCATAGACGTAAATCAAACGGGAAGGAACATCATGTAAAAAATTTAAAGGTTCTATCTTTGTTGGTTTTGGAGATAATCTCGTTTGCTCTGGGGCTCGTCCGGAAGCTTCCAATATACGAATCCATGGTTCAAATTCTTTCAAATGTCAGTTTCCAATTTTATAGAAAAGGAAATATAACAGCACACTCTTGTACTAAAAATAAAGGTTCTATCTTTGTTGGTTGTGGAGATATACTCGTTTGCTCTAGGGCTCGTTCGGCAGCTTCCAAGATCCGAACCCATGAACCAAATCCTCTCAAATTTCAGAGACTTAAACAAAACGTGAAAGAACACCACTCTGCCAAATTTGAAGGTTCTATCTTTGTTGGTTTTGGAGATAATCTCATTTGCTCTGGGGCTCGTTCGGAAGATTCCAAAATCCAAACCCATGGACCATATCCTCTTAAATTTCAGAGACATAAATCGAATGGGAAGGAACATCATTGTACAAAATTTAAAGGTTCTATCTTTGTTGGTTTTGGAGATAATCTCGTTTGTTCCGGAATCATTCGGAAGCTTCCACAATCCGAACCCATGGACCGATTTTGTCCAGATTCGAACTTAGCCTTCCTTTCGTAATTAGTAACCTATTATATAAATTTCATCAACATAGCTTTATTAGTTTTTGAGTTATCGTGCGAACGGCGGACGGACGGACGGACATCGTTAAATCGACTCAGAAGGTGATCCTCATTCAGAATATATATACATGTCCATACATGTTAGATACACGCTTCCTTTTGGTGGTTACAAACACCATACCAAAATTAATATACCTATACTTTAGGTGTAGGGTACAATAATAACAATAATATTAATAATAATAATAATCTAGTATTACAAGATCCGCTTGTTTCTCCAATCGTTAGAATGACAAAGCAATCTCTAACAGAAGATTACAAATAACCTCTGTCAAGAGTCAGAGATGAGAGGATTCTCTACAACGTTAGACTTTTGCTAGCCTATTTACATAATGATTCGTATAACACCGTTATAGAAGGTAAAACTAGGACTCACATACAAATGTAGGCTTCTCTGTTAAAGATGTCGAAGAGGATCTTAAGGCTTATCGTAGTCATTGCAATAGTAACTACTACAATCATTTGAATCAATCACGTGAGAGTTATAACAAGTTTTTTCGTCCAAACTCTAAGTAATTACTCAAGTTTCAACCAAACTTCAAATCTCATCTCTTTATCTAATGTTACTTACTCTTAAAAAAACCTTTTAAACTTTCAATAACATAAACAACATTAAAATGTTTTACCCCAATTGTAGTGGTATGAGAGGCAACCTCAAGAAGCTTTTTGTTGATGCCAAGTCGTGTAATTTCAGTGTATTAGTTATAACTGAAACATGGCTCAACGATTCGTTTACAAACGAGGAAATTTTTGATATCTGCAAATTGTTCGCGAGGAGGTGGTGTTCTATTTGCTGTAAAGAATAACTTATCTAGTGTACCATTAATCACTGGTACACATCAATCTTTCGATAACCAATTTGTTAAAATAAAATTAGGTACAAATAATTTATACCTAGGTATTGTTTATTTCCCTCCGAACTCTGACAATTCCTCATATTCTGATTTTTATAGTGTATATCACAATATTATTTCAGAAATGCATGAGGATGACTCAATTTTTATGTTTGGCGATTTTAATCGTCTTTCTATTTCTTTTATCGTTGACGACACTGATAATTTGTTATTACCTGTTAACTTTCATGACGAAATTGACTTCGGTCTTATTAGCGAGTTCTACGGTAACGATTTACAACAAATTATCAGTTATCCTAATAGTAATAATAAGTGGTTAGGTCTTGCATTTTCAAATGCATATGATAGAGTGTCGGTTAAACTCGCTGATGATGTTGATAATCTTTTTACCAACTCTGCTCATCATAACGCACTTATTTTCGAGTTCTCCACTTCTATTCCACTCTTGACCAAATCTTATAATAATGAAATTGTATACGATTTTTTTAAAGCTGACTATCAAAGTATTAATTATGCTTTAATCACATGGTACACATGGTCACGAACTGTTAGTTCAACAGGATATCAATTTACTAATCTCTATCTTTTACTCAAATCTGTTTCAAATTATTGATGCCTTTGTTCCTAAAATTCGCAAAAAGCATAAAACAACAGAACCATGGTTAGATAGAGATCTTAGGAACTTGAGAAATCGGCGCAATAAAATATACAAAAACTTAAACATCATCAAACACCATGCGACGACTTATTGAATATGTATAAACAACTTGCAATTGAATTTAAACAAAAAGACAATGTAGCATATGAAAACTATGTAACGGATATTGGCAACAAACATGTTACTGATCCTAAAAATATTTTTGATTTTGTTAAGACAAAACGGAAATTATTTGGATATCTCACTTCAATGATAGCAAAAGACAATGTCGTTTCTGATTGCCCAAAAGAAATTTGTAACTTCTTTTCTGATCATTTTCAACAAGTTTATCGTCCAACAGCACCAGTTACCACATCGACTAATTCCTTATCTAATAGCTCAAATTTGCTATTTACAGACGTGTATCTTTCTGAAAATGATATTCTTGAAGCAATTTTGAGCCTCTATATAAAAAAGAGTGCTGGTCCGGACTTAATTTCTCCAATCTTTTTACATAATTGCTCTCACAGTGTAATCTTCCTTCTTCATTTTATTTTCAATAAGTCACTTTTAATTGGGATTTTCCCACAAAAGTGGAAATCCTCCCACTTAACTCCTATTTTTAAAAAAGGGGATAGAGCATCGGTGGAAAATTATCGAGGTATAGCAATCCTTTCGACTATACCCAAATTATTTGAAAAAATTGTCGTTGATAGAATTACTCCTATCATAAATGCAAAACTAAATGAACAACAACATGGTTTCAGAAAAGGTCGTTCAACTACTACGAACCTGATGGTTTATACATCTGAAATCCTGAATCAAATGGAGAAAGGGTACCAAGTTGATGCAATTTACACTGATTTTAGCAAAGCTTTCGATCGTGTAGATCACTTAAGTTTGATAAACAAACTATCAACTTTTTATTTCAGATCTTTCGGAATATCTAAGCAATATACCTCACATTTCGTTTGCTGATGACCTAAAAATATATCAAGTGGTTAAAGATAATCCTGAGGCAGCTAAACTTCAATCAAGCTTATCAGTGTTACAAGCTTGGTACACGTCAAATAAATTAGAACTCAACATACAGAAATGTAAGGTTATAAACTTTACACGTAAACGGTCTTCTTTAATATATGACTACAAAATAGATAATGTAACTCTTGAAAGGGTTTTCAGCTTACTGATTTAGGAATTCTTCTCGATAATAAGCTTAATTATAATTTTCAAAGGCTAATAAACTGTTAGGTTTCATTAAGAGAAGAGCTAAAGAATTTAGCGACTTAGCTGTGACTAAATCTCTTTATTGTTCCCTAGTTCGATCTATCTTAGAATACGGTAACATTGTTTGGGATCCAGCCTTTGCAGTTCATTCCAATAGAATTGAATCAGTTCAAAAGCAATTTCTTGTATTTGCATTAAGGAATCAATATAACCCTTTTGATTTTGCTAATCTACCTAGTTACACTACAAGACTTAATTTATTAAACTTGCTTTCTTTATCTTTACGTAGACAACTATTGTCATCATGCTGTACTTTTGATATTTTGAATAATAGTATTTCTATCCAATCTCTTAATAACAAGTTTAGAATTAACGATAGTGTTAGGCAAACTAGAAATACTAAATTTTTAATAGACTACAAACATAATACAGAGTACGGTATAAATGAACCCATCAATAGATGTTGTACTAATTTTAACAAAATTAGTCATCTCTATTCTACATCTATCTCCAGAAACACTTTCAAACACATTGTACAACTACATTTTTCCAATTTAATGACCTTAGACAATTAATCCTTACTTAAGCAAAAAAAAAAATTTTTTTTTTTTTTAATTATGATATAATTTTAAACATTTATTGTATTGCATTATAATACAACTAATGTTTTTTATTTAGATCATTTTTGTTGTACATTTTATAGATAGTAATTTAATGCTTTTAGGTATTGTTAATAAAAAAAATTCCTTTTTTTTTAATTTTACTTCTACGTAATAATAAAATATTTATTTACATTTTTTTTACATAAAATGTTAAATTGATTGTCATTATATGTATGTAGATATCTGTACAAATATCATATTTAAATTTTTTTGTTAAAATAAAGTTTTATTGTAGTTTAAATAAAAAATTAATGATAACAATAATAATAATAATAAATTAACTTCTTTTATGATTTATAAATAATAAATTATTTAATATAATATAATTTGATAATAATAAATTAACTTTTTTTATGATTTCAGTTATTATAAATTTAGTTTTAAATCATTGTTTTGTTTAATTTTAATTATAAGCATTAATTCAAGAATTTTTTTTGTAACGACCTTGTTTTGGTTTTATTTAATAAAAAAAAAAAAAAAAAAAGTATGCAAAAGAGTCAACCCCTATTAAATTCATTAAAAGAAATAACAGTACATTTTTATTTCTAATATCTTTTCCTTTTCTGAGTTGTTTTCCAGCTGATATAAATGGCAAAGGTATAGAGATAAAACTTATAAAGCTCGCATGAGTTTTATAAACGAAGTAATAAGAAATAAAATGCAAGCGTACCAAAACGTAGAATGGAATAAAACTTTGGCAAGCTTACCAAAAAGCGGAAAAAACTTTTGGAAGATAACGAAAGCATTGAAAAATAAAATACGAGTATTCCCAACTTAAAATTGACAATGATATTATTTTGATAAATTCCGAAAAAGCCGAGTGCTTTGCTAGACATTTTAAAAAACAACATCGAATTACTGAAAGCTTTGGTTCTTACTCTACTAATACATACAAAATTCAATCGAAATTATATCTGATATGCAGATTAGTAGCATAGAACTAATACAATGCCAAGAACTGAACATAGTAATAAATAAATTAAAAAACAAAAAAGCAGATGAGCTCGACTTCATAAAGCCGTTTTCTTAAAAACTTAAGCAAACAAGCAAAATCTTACTTTCTAAAAATTTTCAACGCTTGCCTAAAGTTAAGCTACTTCCAACAAATTTGAAAACGTGTATCATAATTTGCATTCCAAGCCCAATAAAAATAAAAGTTCTGTTGACAGTTACAGACCTATTACGTTATTAAGTAATGTTAGCAAAATCTTTGAGAGACTATTAAGAAATAGGTTAAACCAAGTTATGGAAAGACAAAAAATAATACCAAACGAACAATTTGGTTTTAGAGAGGATGCTTGTAAATAAACCGAATTACTAAGAACATAAAAGAAAATTTCCGGAATAAGCTCGTCTCGCCCGGAATTCAAGATCGTCCATAAAATTTATAACCACTGGTGTCCCACAGAGTTCAGCAATTAATCCCTTTTTATTCAACTTATACATCTTAGATATTACAGTACCAATAAATTGTAAATTAGGTATGTTCGCAGACGATACTGTATTATACACGTCAAACGTCAGTGCGCAAACTATTATATCTCGTTTAGAAAACGGTTTTGATTTGCTAAATAACTACTCCTTAATTGGAAAATAAAAGTTAACCAACCAAAAACCCAAGCTTGCTTCTTCACTTACAAGCGTAAAATCGAAAAGCTCTCAAATCGCAATCTGAATATAAATGGATATAATATTGAATGGCAAGATTATATTAAATATTTAGGAATTCACTTAGATAGAAAACTTTTATTTAGGAAATATATAGATTGAACTATAAAAAAATGTGACGTCCTAATCAAAAGTTTATATCCTTCAATTAATAGAAAGTCAAAATTACTGAACTTCAATAAAAATTCTTATATATAAATCTACATTTCAAAGTACTCTTGTATATGGTTCCGAAGTTTGGAGTATGTGTGCTCAAACACACTTAACCCGACTTTAAATAAAACAAAATAAAGTGTTGAAATTATTATTAAATAAACCTTTTTATTGTTCAACAGAAGAATTACATAAAGTAGCAAAAACTAAATATATTAATGAAGTAATTAACAAAAAACAATCGAAATTTGAAATGAAAGGTTTTTTTTATCCCTTTTCCTTTTGAAAAATTAATTTAAAAAATAAATAACAGGAGTATTAATTTATAGTTGAAAGGTAAAATACCGAGCTCTGAAAAACAGGAAAAAAAAATTATGTAAATGAAAATAGTTATAAGTTACTTGTAAATTGGGATATAAATAAATAAATAAATAAAAATTTGTTTTAAAAACAAGTCATTTTAATACAATTTTAACAAAAATGTTTTTTTTATAAATTTAAAAGGTTACCTAATTATCGAAATTAAGATATTAAAAATAATCTTTATTAAATTTATTAATATTTTTGCGATGCAAACTGCATTATTGGCAACCTTTTTTGTTTTCATATTTTTCTTATTTCTATTATATGTATTAATATATTTTTAATTAAAAAAGGGTTGACAAATGGAATTTGATGAATTATACGAGCGAACAACAACGCCACAAAAACAATTTCGTGATGTGTGGAAATGGGTGTATTACCAGCTGCCCTATTTTGCCCAAAGCATAAAAAAATAATGACACTAGAGTCAGACGATAAAATTGAACTCCGCAATCCCTCATATTTTATTTTATACATACTCTGGAAAAAGCGGTAATCCTGCTTTTGAATCCAACTCTAAATTCCCTCCTAATTATTTTTTTATATATATATTTCAACAACAACGAACTTAAAATAGTGGAGGCTGCTTGCCTGCCGCTCCCGCCTCGGTAAACAAATTATTGAAACCCTGATTTTGTAACTAGCTCTAAAACCTCCCCTAATTCAGAATATCGCAGATACATATATATAAATATTCTGTAAAAAGCGTATAACGCTTATATTGAATCCAACTCTAAAATCCATCAGAATTATAATTTTTCATACATATTTAAATAACAAAATTTTTAAAATTGTGGGTGCTACCACCCCCAAACTCCCCCTAAGCAAATTATTACAACACTGATATTGTATCCATCCTAGTTGCATTTTTTTTTACATATTTCAACAAAAAACAAAAAGGTAAAGTAAATGTATGAGAATAAAGTATGGAAATGTATTTGTTATTAAAATTCTTGTTTCAATTTCGCGTGTGTGTCGTCTGGTGGTACTATTTGCCAACACATACCATACTTATTATATACCGTTGAAAAGGGTGTAAAGATACCTTTCTAACGGTGTAATTCTAAATATAGGGAGTTTTTGAAAATTTCACATGTATATTGCTTTTTTTGAAAGTTTTACATTTATTTTTTTTTTATAAAAATTCCCACTTGAAACTGCAATATTTTAAAAACGGTAATACTGATTAAGATGAAACAGTACTGATATGTATATTAAACATAGTATTATACTATACTATATTGTGGCAAATGGTTTCTATATACTATCGGAGACGAAAAATATGACGGTTTAAGTGAATTATTGCAAAATGTTAGAAAAGTTTTAAAATAATCGATTTGACCTTTAAATGACCTTTAAATGCCGAAAATCATGTTCTATAAAATATAGGTGACGTCACTAGGTACCGTTATGTAAAATTTCAAAGAAATTGGATAATGTACCTAAAGTAAAGTATACCCAAATATTGAAACACGATTTATTATTTTATTTTAATTCACTTATTTAATAAAAAAATACTTTTATTAACATTAATCTTGTTAATTAGACTGAACCTCGATCTTATCTTTTTCACTACTTTTATACATGCATAATTCTTCTTCGTGAAAGGCTTATAAACTCTACAAATCTATTAATCTCTTCCAATTAAAGAAGAAGTTAAAAGCTTTAAATATAAATGCTGATGCATCTGTATATGATAATCTCTTCTAAATAAAGAAGAAGTTAAAAGCTTTAAATATAAATGATGATGCATCTGCATATAATGATATAACACATCCTTGCAAAGACACTGTTGGTATTGGTACCTGTATTTAAATTTAAAATTAATTATTTTTTCTTTTATAGGCAGTTTTGGTTTTATTTATTAGCTTTATATGGTTAAGAAAATGTTTACATTAATTCGCATAAAGTCTTAATTAGTAATAACCTAATTTTTTTTGGAAAAGTTTTTATTTATTTTTGAAGTACAATGTTCGCCATTTATACTCTGAAAATGATATCTTCCATATGACCACCTCTTGCGTCTCTACAGTACCTGATTCTTTTATCAAAATGTTCGGTCACATTCTGGCATAGTTGCGGCTCTATCTAACCAATACCTCGAATAATTTCTGCTTTCAATGCTTCAACGTTTCGAGGATTATTATTGTAGATTTGTCCTTTCACATAGCTCCAAAAAAAGAAGTCTAACGGTGTCAAATCGTAGGATCTTGAAGGCCAATTTACGTGACCGAATCTGCAAATAACACGGTTTGGAAACTTTGTATGCACTAATTGCAGTGTTTCTCTCACTTTATGTCACGTAGCCCACTGACTTTATGTCACGTTGTGAACGACCGACACCAGCATACTGATGTCTGTTTTGATCTTGTACTGCACCAGTTTCTTAAAATTTCCACTCAATATTACCAATTTGTTCCTCAGTTGGACGATTATGTCGACCATAAACATCGCGTAATTTGCGAAATACATTTTTTACAGAACGACCATTTTCATAAAATAATTCAATAATTTCAACACGTTGTTGTAATGAATACGACTCCATTTTTATAAATGGTGAACCTTCAACTGTCAAAATGACATATAATATGGGTGCGTTCAATGTTTGATGTGTGTTACACAGGCGCCTACTTTTGAAAACTCAATTTGAAAGACCCTTTACATAAAATATTCCAAAAATGTTTTCAACGAATTCAATTTTAATTAAGTCTAATTTATTTTCCTTATACTTATACAATTTTTTTTTTTATATTCAAAATTTACTTATATAGGTACCTAATAATAAATGCTTTTATAATTTTTTTTGTTTACCTAATCTAAATATTCCAAAAATTTTTCAACGAATTAAATTTTTATTAAGTCTAATTAATTTTCCTTATTTAGTTTTTACTTATACTCAAAATTTACTTATGTACGATATACCAATAATAAATACTTTTATAATTTTATTTTTTGATTTTTATTATTTTATGATGTCTTATTTCTATACCCAAATTTTGTGATAAATGAAATTTCTATGAATGAATAAAAGCTGATTGTATTTACATAAACAAAATTCAGTTGCAAAAAGTATCAATTTAATTTTGGTACCTAAATTTTCTCTTAGTTTGTTTAGATGTGTATTTTGTATTTCGTATCAATCACCTAGCCATAAAAAGTTGGTCATCATCGATCTGTACCGCTCTCCATTGACAGTAACGCTGTTACTAACTTCATTTCGAAAGAAGCACGGACCGATGATTTCACCAGACCAAAAACCATACCAAACTGTCAATTTAGGTGAATGTAATGGTTGTTCATGAATAATTTGTGGGTTTTCTTTGTACCAGAATCGACAGTTTTGTTATGACATACGACTTGATTTAGTGGAAAAAGTGCTCGAAAATTGGGTTCATCGAATTCGTTCCTGCAAAAGAAGTCGTGGAGGCCATTTGAATGACGTTTTATTCAGAACTTAATGGTATCGATTGTACTTCACATTAAATAAAAAACATTTGAATTTCCTTAACAATTAGTGTGTTTTTTTTGAAAAGAAATCATATCACTCAAATTGGAAAACCCGTTATAAGGAAAAATTTTTGATATATTTTATTTTTTGTATTTTATTTTAAATTATATTAAATAACTATTATTTAGTATAATTTTTATAAATAATTTAATCTTATAATTTTAGAGAGAACTAATGTTTTATGATTTCAATATAGCTAAACCATAGCACAAAAATTTAAAGCAATTTTAACTATAGTTAATTTGGATATATAATGCAAATTTATTATAAATTTTTATTTTTGTTTTACTGAAAGACGATTTGTTAATGAAAAAAGCTTCTTTTTATTATTATCTATTTGAAAGATCAACCAATTTTTTTTCAAGTAAAAATTATTTAGAGTTTTACGAAAAACAGAAAAATTTAATTTTAACTTATTTTAATCAAATTAATTTTTGTTTCAAAAGTGATAATTTTTTTTTAGTTTAAATATTTGTCTATTTATGCGAAATAAGTACTTCTGAAAAATTAAATTTGAATTAATTAAAAATTCCTTCGTTTCCTATGTTTTTTGTTTGGAGTTTACTAAATCATAATCTTTTAATATATAGTTAAGTGCTATGCTTCCATTATAGTGTTACAAAATAATACAATTTAGAAAAACATAAAATTATTTTCTAAACAAAAATATTTTAAATTACCGATCAATAATATGTTTCAATATAGGGTAGTTACCAATACCGAATTACCCATTTTAATTTTGTTTAGTTAGTTCTAATTTTCTTCAAGTAAATATGATTCCTTAGAATTTAGATTTTTACAGTTTTAAATTGAAACTAAATTTAATAATTAATAAATTTTAATTTTATTTTAAATTAACTACTATTATACTTAATTGTACTTATTTTTATTTCTTTCTTATTTTGTGTTATTTAAAAAGTTTTTTAATGTAACTTACTCGGTAAAAAGTTAATTGGTGATGCCTTGAGGAAACTGCGACCACGTGGTGTTCATTTTTGACCTTTGTCCTGAGTTGGCCTCTTTCTGAAGTTGTTTTCAACTGTTGGATTTTTTTTCTGCGTTGAACACGTTGATTTGGTTGGGTGTAATATTACAGGAACCACGTTGAATTTATTTAGACGTTTTTCTAATCTTTTATAAGACCTTAATATCTTTAATTTTTTTCTTTTTTAAGTTTCTAATATTTAATTTTTTAAAGTTTCTAATATTTATTTTTTTTTTTAAGTTTCTAGCATTTATTTTATTTAATTTTGTGTATTCCCGTTAGTTAATATTTTTCCTCGTTATATTTAAATGTTATATAACTATTTTTATTTCTTTTTATTTTTATTTAACCAACGTGTTTTTTTTTTGGGAAAATAACTGATTCGCACTATTTTTTTTGTTTTTTCTTATGAATTTAGTGGATCATTGCTTTTTCTTTGTTTGATTTAAAGAAAAATAATAATTTAATTTTAATTAATTGGAAAGTAACTGATTCGCACTATTTTAATTTTTTTCGTTTTATTTTTTTAATGTAGTGGACATTGTTTTTTTTTGTTTAGTTTAATTTTAATAAATAGATTTTGAAATTTAATTTTTTTGTTGTCAACCGGTATACCGACTACGCCAGTTACAATATTAGGTTCTTTTACCGGAACACGAGAATTAAATATTGGAACAAGTTTTATTATTTTATTTTAATTTTGTATGTATTTTTAATGTATTTATATTTATTTTAATTATATTTTATTTTAATGTATTTTTTAAAAAAAATACTTTTATTAACATTAATCTTGTTAATTAGACTGAACCTCGATCTTATCATTTTCACTATTTTTATACATGCATAATTCTTTTTCTTGGAAAGCTTATAAACTCTGCAAAGCTTTTAATCCCTTCTAATTAAAGAATAAGTTAAAAGCTTTAAATATAAATGCTGATGCATCTGTATATGATAATTTCTTCTAAATAAAGAAGAAGTTAAAAGCTTTAAATATAAATTCTAATGCTTTTGCAAAACAATATAAAAAATTTAATTTTTTACTTTTAAATGCCTGTAATTAATTTTGTAATGTAGTAAACAATAACAAACTACCGAACTTTTGTTTTCTTTTTTCAATATTCATCATCAAATTTTTTGTGTTGTTTATGTTTTACTTTGAGTTTGTTTTCTTTAAGAAAAAAGTGAATTTGGATAAAAGTATATGTACATGTATGTGTGAATATTTTTTTTTAATCTTTCGAATTTTTTTGATTTACACATTAAATGTTATTATTGCTTAATGCTTTATTGCATATATGTATCAAGTATTGCATATATTGCAATATATGTATCTATATAAAATGTATGTATATCTATAAAAAAATTTGTTACTCTTATTAACGTAAATATCTACATATGTATAATGCAACAAAAATTGAAAAATAATTGCCATTTCTTTGTTTGTTGTGTTTCATGAAAAAGAAAAATGTATTGACTGAATGTATAAAATTAACATTTACACTAAATGTTATTAATAAAATATATAACATTTAGTTTTGCCTATAGCTAATTAAAAGACAATACCCAAACAAAGACATTTCAAGGCAAATTTCATATTTTTATTTTACTCGGTAATAGTTCTGTTAAAAAATCTGTAATATCTTTGTATGAAAATTTTATTTTGCTAATTTAACTTTTCTACTGTTTTTTGGTATTATTATTTTAGAATCATGTATTGTCACCGGAATTTAAACTGTGTCCAAAACTTTAAGTCTCTAGCTCTATATGTATCTATATTGCATATATTGCATATATGTAAACTCCAAACAAAAAACATAAACATGCATGCATACCAATTTACATTTTTAGATACACATCTATCATTGAATTCTAATATACTTACATTATATGTACATAAACAAAAAAATTGTTACTCTTATTAACGTAAATATCTACATATGTATAATGCAACAAAAATTGAAAAATAATTGCCATTTCTTTGTTTGTTGTGTTTCATGAAAAAGAAAAATGTATTGACTGAATGTATAAAATTAACATTAACACTAAATGTTATTAATAAAATATATAACATTTAGTTTTGCCTATAGCTAATTAAAAGACAACACCCAAACAAAGACATATCAAGGCAAATTTCATATTTTTATTTTACTCGGTAATAGTTCTGTTAAAAAATCTGTAATATCTTTGAATGAAAATTTTATTTTGCTAATTTAACTTTTCTACTGTTTTTTGGTATTATTATTTTAGAATCATGTATTGTCACCGGAATTTAAACTGTGTCCAAAACTTTAAGTCTCCAGCTCAACGAGAAGTGTGTCTCAAACAGCTTGCAAGATTCCATGGTTACTTTAACCATGAGTAAGTTCAATAAAAGCTGTTAATAATAAATGAATTAATTATAAACGATTTTTATTTTTTTATATTTTTTCTAAGCTATTCTATTCAAAAAAGTAAAGACTTGAATTTACTAAAAATTTTTTTTTGTATTGATCTTTAGTTGAAATGTGAAGCCTTCAAATTGTAATTTAGTTGCTCCAGATGTTTTTTGTTTGCCGTTTAGAGTTGAAAAAATATTTTACAGTTGATCTTCACTTCACATAATGCCATGAATTTAATAGGTACAGATGTTCTGTTTTTATACCCGTACGATAGGATCGGGTATAATAAAATTACTCCTCCGTTTGTAACACCTCGAAATAAGCGAGCTAGATATACCTTCAAAGGTATGGATCGGATCAGAAAAAAATTCTAAGACTTTTGAGCCATGTCCGTCCGTCCGTCCGTCAGCACGTTAACTCAAAAACTAAGAAAGCTAGAATCTTGAAATTTACACAAAATATTCTAGGAGCAATTTGTAGGTTCCCTATTTTTTTTGGTTGAGTTTGGACCAAAACTTAGGGTAGCTCTCGAGCACCTAACTTTTAGATCCCCACATTTTTTTTGAAATAGAGCTATGAAATTATAACTGCTGATAGATCTCACAAAAATATTAATTTTATTTTTAATAACTTTTTTTTGTAGCCCCACGCGTTACGGAGCTACAGCTCCCCAAAGGTTCAAAAATGCTCTATATTTAAATTGTTATAGCACAAGTTGTATAAGCTATATCTTCATTTTGAAAAGGTCAAACGATTACTACTTTTATTAGCTTTAAAAGTATATATACAATAAATATATATTTGTAGCATACGGTGTCTTAATTTACCGTTATGCGAAACTCAAATTTTGCAAAATCCTTTAACCCTTCTATCTTCTAAACGGTTTAAGTTGGAAACTTGAAATTTTGAGAAAAGTTAGATCTTTGAAAATAAGTATGAGTTATTTCAGAAATTTTTTTGTGTCACCCCCCGTTTAGGAGCTGTAAGGGGTCAAAAACTGAAAATTTCCTATTTTTAAACACCTGTAACTTGAACACCTGTTAAAATTTTTTTGAAGTAATACACAAAATTTAAAGCTTCAACATTATACTCTTATTTCTGTTAACAACATTTTTTAATAATATAGGGTTACTTTATAATTGACGAAAGTGTTACTTGATTTTTTCAAATTTTCTAACAAATTTCTTCAACAAATTTTTTGCATTTGTTTTACTCGATAATTTGAAATTGTTGAGGATATAATGCGTAGTACAAAAAAATGTAAATAAATAAACAACATAACGGTTGCTTGAAGAATTTTTATTTATATGATATTGATATACATACTTATATAATATCATGTTTATTTACATATCGTATATGCCACTAGTGAGTGAATGATAAGAGTATATATGTATATTATATAGTGCCGTATTTACATACATATATGTATTTTATTGGACTTATAAGAAATTATTGTGTCAACGGAATATTTAAATATAATATAATATAATACTTAAATTATATTTACTATTTTGTACTAAGTAAATTTAATATACATTTACCGCTTAGTATTAAATGGTACTATAGAATATTTGAAAAAGTTTTGGATTGATAATCGTTATGTGGAAGGTTAGAATCTGCTTTTGAAGAATGTACATATAAACATATAGTTTAAATATATGTACAACCCATAGTACTAGAAATTATAAAATTCACCCAAATTATTTTAAAATACTAAAATATTAAAAAAATAATATTGTAAGCAGAGTGACAGGCTGTGAACATACTAACGGTTCGTACGGGTATCTAAGAGTTGACAAAGTCAACTGTATTCTTCCTCGTTTGTTGTAGATTTTGATGAGCAGTCACAATTTTTATAGTATTTATTTAATAGTTTTTGTTTTCATTAATTTACAACAAACTACTACTATACCTAATTTTCAGGATAAAGAACTTGATCTAATCTTCACTTCACAGATTGGAACAACCTATTAAATATTGACTGAATTCCTCTTGTAAATATAGATATTTTCCATCCCCCCTTAAACTATTCTTTTTGTGTTAACACACCGCATTATGCTTTAGGAAAAATGTGTACCAATTTAATTTTAAAAAAGCCAATTATGATGTGTTTCTTAGTTCTTATGATTTTTCATTATATTTAATAATATAGATTTAAATGTTATGATTAATAAGTTTTTTAGTAGTTGTAGACAATTTATTCCTATGATCAGACAGAAATCTTTGAATTCTTGTCCTCCTTGGTACACTCATGAATTAAAAAAACTAAGAAATAAAAAGAATAAGGGGTCAATCATGAAAGTCTTCTGAGTTAAAACTTTTTTTCTTTTTTAGAAAAAAGTCATTAATTGTCAATGATGAAAGTCTCATGGGGAAAATAATTTTTTCTTTTACAAAAAAAGTCATTATTTTTCGTTATCATGAATGTTTATTTGCATGACTTTTTTCATAATTTCAGACTTTTTAAGTCACGCATTTTAGCTGTGGACTTTGAATAATAAATATCAATATCTTAGGAACCTGAAGTCGGACCGATCTGATTTAAAAAACCTAGTCCTCGATATTGTAATAGAAACTAAAAATGAAAAAAAATTAATAAAAGTTCCGGAAAATGGCACCTTAGTTTTTGAGATCCGTTTTTATGGGCGGGGTTAAAGGTCGGATTTGTTTTTTCTGTTTACAAATTTAAATTCCACTATAAAATGGGTGAGTATCTTTAAATCATGTCGTTCCGACTTCTGATTGCCGAAATACGGGAGCTTCTAGCAACCTACGCTATTGCGTAGTCATAAATATGAAAATGTCTATATTATAATTATAATATAATTTTTTTTCAAAGTCCAATTTGTTTTTATCTGTGTATCCAAAAATTCGAAGTCTCTTAGGCATCGTTTTTGACGGTACAAAATAGTATTTACTACTGGAAATTACCATTCAATTATAAAATTAAAACAACTGTACCTTAAACTTTTTATACCCGTACGATAAGTATCGGGTACAATAAAATTACTCCTCCGTTTGTAACACCTCGAAATAAGCGAGCTAGATATACCTTCAAAGGTATGAATCGGATCAGAATCAAATTCTGAGTCGATTAAGCTATGTCAGTCCGCCCGTTCGTCCGTCCGTCTGTCAGCACGCTAACTCAAAAACTAAGAAAACTAGAATCTTGAAATTTATACAAAATATTCTGGGAGCTATTTGTAGGTTCCCTATTTTTTTTGGTTGAGTTCCGACAAAAACTTGGGGTAGCTCCCGAACAATTAACATTTATATCTCCACAATTTTTTTGAAATAGAACCATGAAATTTTACCTGCTGATAGATATCATAAAAATATCAATTTTATGTTAATATTTTTTTTTCTGTAGCCTCACCCGTTAAGGAGCTACAGCCCCCCAAAGCCCCAAAAAATCTCTATATTTAAATTGTTATAACACAAGCTCTATAAGGTATATCTTCAATCTGAAAATTCCAAACAATAGGTGCTATTATGAGCTTTACAAACATGTATATAATAAATATATACTTGTGTTATACGGTGTCTTAATTTACCGTTATGCGAAACTGAATTATTGCAAAATCCTTTAACCCTTCTATCTGCTAAATGCTTTAAGTTGGAAACTTGAAATTTTGAGAAAAGTTAGATCTTTGAAAATAAGTATGAGTCATTTCAGAAATTTTTTTTGTATCACCCCCCGTTTAGGAGCTGTAAGGGGTAAAAAACTGAAAATTTCCTATTTTTAAATACCTGTAACTTGAACACCTGTTAAAATTTTTTTGAAGTAATACATAAAAATTAAAGCTTCAACATTATACTCTTATTTCTGTTAACAACTTTTTTGTAATAATATAGGGTTACTTTATAATTGACGAAAGTGTTACTTGGTTTTTTCAAATTTTCTAACAAATTTATTTAACTAATTTTTTGCATTTTGTTTTACTCGATAATTTGAAATTGTTGAGGATATAATGCGTAGTACAAAAAAAATGTAAATAAACAAACAACATAACGGTTGATTGAAGAATTTTTATTTATATGATATTGATATACATACATACTTATATAATATTATGCTTATTTACATATCGTATATGTCAATGATGAATGAATGATAAGAGTATAGATGTATATTATATAGCGCCGTGTTTACATACATATATGTATTTTAATGTACTTATAAGAAATTATTCTATGAATGGAAGTATTTTTAAATTATTCTATTGCAATGTATGGTGATATACTTATAACAATATAAATATACTATGTGCGCATTAATATAATATAATATTTAAAATTATATTTACTATTTTGTAATTTAATATACATTTACCGCTTAGTATTAAATGGTACTATAGAATATTGAAAAAGTTTTGGATTGATAATCGTTATGTGGAAGGTTAGAAGCTGCTTTTGAAGAATGTATAAACATATAGTTTGAATATATGTACAACCCATAGTTCTAGAAATTATAAAATTCACCCAAATTATTTTAAAATACTAAAATATTAAGTAAATAATATTGTAAGCAGAGTGACAGGCTGTGAACATACTAACGGTTTTTTAATGTATTTATCTGCCACATAAATGTGCTGTTCAGGCGTGGCTGTAAATGTTACGAAGTGTGTGGGATTCCAACCCACACTCCCTCGGTGTTTACAGAGTATTTTATATGCTCTTACCCACCAGGCGACCGAGGCCCCACTTTAAATTTATATTTTATTTATTTTAAAATTTTTATAACCGAAAGATCTACTTTACTCAACTACTTTCTTTTACAGAATAATAAAAAAATCAAAATACAATAACATCGTTTGTCTTATACTTTCTATTAAATGTATTAGATTTATTTTTGTCCCTTCAAAAATAAAAACTTTAATAGATATTTGAAATGATACTTTACTAAAAAAGTAATTAATTTACATTATTATTTTTGTTATATATCTACATATATTATATCTTTCTATAAAAAAAAATATATTTCTTTGTATTTTCTGGGAAAAAATATGACTCAACATTTGTTGCATATGATTAGGAAAACCCAGAAAAACCTAATCAATCCATTTATTTAACTTAAATTTAAATGTAGGTAATGGTTTTGTAAAGACATCAGCTAGTTGATTACCTGTGAGAATAAAATTTAATTTAATTATATTTTTCTCAATTTGTTCTGTTGTAAAATTATATTTTATGTCAATATGTTTTGATCTTTTGTGATTAGTTGGATTATTTGTAATACTGATACAACCATTATTATCTTCATAAATTATAATTGGTTCTAAAAAATATCTATATTCATACTTTTTGCTAACAATTTTAACAACAGAGTCTCACGAACTGCCTCGAAAAGAGCCATACCATTCAGCCTCTGTAAAAGAAGCTGCTGCTGATGCTACTGCCTCTGTACGAAAAGATAAATTCGTATTCCAACATCTTGTACAATTTCCAAATAAAATTTCCAATTTCAAAATTCTTATTACCACCCAATCAGTATCAACATAACCAACCAATATATTATTATATTCACCTTGAATATAATTTAATTTAATATTAATTGTTCCTTTTACTCTTACTACTCTTTCCTAAGTACACTTTTAAGACATTTCTATAGTTCTATATAATTTTTATTTGTATATCTACTTAATATATTGACAGCAGCACTTAAATCTAGTCGTGTACATAATATAACATACATTAAACATCCAATTAAATTTCTACAAGGTGCATCATATTTTTCTTCAGAATTTAAAGCTTCATAATTCAGTTTACTTTCAAGAAGAGTATAGTTTTATAAAACTAGTTTTCCCAAATTTATTTTTTATTATTTTCAATTCACAAAATTTCATACAAAAAATGTCTTTATTTTTAAAAAGATAATGCAGGTTATGTTTTTGACGCCAAACATTTTCCATACAAAGCAAAGTCTTTTTTTTTCAATTCATAAGGCTTTCATGATTGACCCGTAAAAGTTGGTGTAAATACCTTAAGTCTAAAAATGGTATTGATTACAACAATTTCCTAGTATTATTTAATGAATTCAAATATTAATTTAATCTGATGAGCTTTACCAAATATATGTACGTAATATGTCTTTAAAGCTTAGACTTAGAAGTCATCTATTTAACAATGTCAACACTACAAATGTAAAAAATTATAGGCCTATTTCGATATTTTCTACGTTTTCAAAAATATTTGAAAAAGCTGTGAAGCACAGACTTGGATTCTTGAATAGAAATCAGTTTTTCCTCTGAATTTTTGTGCTGGAATCTATGATGGATTAAATAAGAAAAATATCATGCTTTGCTCTTTTTATTGACATAACAAAAGTCTATGTCGTTGATTATAAATTACTGTTATCAAAAATATATAAAATGTTATGTAAAAATGTTATATAAAATAGATTTTAAAGGGTATTTATGATTGGCTTACATCTTTTATCTCAAATAGAAAGCAAAACGGAAAATTAGGAAATACTGTCAGTTCTATTCTTGGAAAAGTAACACACCAATGTAAATACTGATACACATCTATCACCGAATTCTAATCACACACATCAAAACGTACATATGTAAACCGAAAATCTACATATATTCATCGCATTATACGTAAATATTTAAATAGATATGTATCTATATGCAAATTGACATAAACATACATTTAAAATCAATTGGCGAGGTTTGGTCCTTGCAAGTTAAGGAAAAAAAAAATAAATAAAACTACACGTACCAGTATAATATTCTATGTGTACATATATATTGCTTTGTCGTTTGTTTGGTTGTTGGTACAAAAAAGAAAAACGTATATAAACTAAATGTATAATTAATATCAAAAGCCAACAACCAAACAAACACATGAGGAAGATATTGCTTGCTATTAATTCCAAGCAAATATTATATAATATATACATTTAGTTTTGTCTATTGTGAAGGTGAAAACTAAGTGTACGCTATCTACGCTTTTGCCTTTTAAAGTTGAATATTAAGATTTATATGGAAGCTAACTAAATAGAAAAGCGTAAAACGAAAGATTATGTTATAAGTAATTGCTTATATAATGATATTGTGTAGTAACTATTTATACAATCTTTGGTAAAACGTATGAACTTAGAAGATGTGTTGGGGAGCTCATCAGAAGATGAGTTTTTAGCGTCTAGCTAAGATACGCTAAAAACTTGCAATACGAGTACCAGCCATAGTACACCAATGTCAGTTCAACCTAAAACTCTTTTCGTCAACAAAGACGAAAGATCAACAGATCTTGTCGACAACAGAAAAATAAAAAGACGCAAGTGCGCGGAATTAGAATTAGATTTTTTGTTACAATAGGTACAGAATTCGATGCTAGATGTGTATCAGTAAGTACATTGGTGTACATCTTCTAATATATAAGGAAGAAATTTTGTTTGTTTGTTTGTTTGTGCCCGATTCACTTAAAAACCACCAGTCCGATTGCAACCAAATTTTACTGGGACATTTCTACGAGCCTGGAAGGAATTATAGGCTATATCGTGTTTCGGTTCATTGACACATTGCGGCCCGAGAGCCTTTTAAAGCTTTTTGGTTTTTTCATTGTCCTGCCTGAACGGTTTGACCGATTCAGTTGAAAATTTGCACAAATGTTCTTCTTAGCTTTAGGAGTGTAGTGACGAAATATAGTGAAGTTGCAATATGTTACCCGGATTTGGCCCGGCGGGCTTCCAAAAAATTTTTTGTTTCGGATTTATGTCCAATTTTGTATGATGGTTTTATGGTCTGATAAAAAGTCTCTGACACTTTTTTTTGTAGTTCTAAAAACCCGTTTGGGCACGAGAGCTGAACGAAGTTTTTTTTATTTTTTATAAATTTTTTTTTATTAAGTATTAAATTATAATTATATCTAATTAGCACATTTCCAAAAAAATTTTGAAAAAATGTCTATTAGTTTCACTCTGTCCGTCCGTTCGTCTGTTTACAAAACTTCTACACCGTTAAAGATAGAGATAAAAAAATCTAACCATGGGTAGGTCTCATAAAAAATTAATTTTGTGAAACAACTTTTTCATGTAGCCCCATCCATAAGAGAACTACAGCCCCTTAAATCTTAAAAAAGCCCTATTTTCAAACGCGTATATTTCATGTCCCGCTTAACATTTTTTCAATCTGAAAAAGCCATTCAACAGGAATTTTTTTTACCTTTATAAATCAATATCAAAATTATATATAATTTTTAAATTTAGTATTTAAATTTACCGATCATAACCGATCATTTCCACCTTCATAACTCCGGCACGCTTTTAGATAAGGCCTTGAAATTTTGAGGCAAGAAAGAACTTTTAGAATTAATATAAGTTTTCTCGGAAAATTTTTTGGTACAACCCCCGGTTTAAGATTTATTACGCCTCAAAAATTAAAAATTTGCTATTTTTAGACACCTGTAACTTAGGCAACTGTAAAAATTTTCCTTCGGCAAGACATGAAAATTAAAGGTTCAATAATATATTTTTACATGTGTTAGCGGTTTTTCTTAGTTATATAGGGTTCCGGACTTACAGCCCTTCAATTCAGAAAAGTCCTGTTTTCACGTTTTTTCTAATTACATGAAATTTTCAAATTTTTATGCAAATCACAATTCTAAACGTTTGTATTGTCTTTTGGAAATGTGCGCTTTTAAAAACCGTTAGTTTACATTCTACCTTGTTTTATTATATTTTGATATATTATTTTTGACCTGACCGGCATTTGAACCTATCATAAAAATAATCATAATCATAAAAATAACCATTCCGAAATTTCAAGTGTAAATTACAAGTGTATTTATTTGTTTGGCTATTGAAATTGAATCTAGAATATGTTCGATTTCTTGTAATTAATTTTTCAAGCTTCTTATATTAACATACATTATTTTAAGTGAGTCTTTTTGTTCAAAATTAATATTTGAGATATTTAAATTGTATTTAACATGGATGTTCAATAGTAAATCTAAATTTATATTATTAAACATTTAAATCTTTTTCATATATCACTTTAGTAGTGTTGCTTGTCTCTGTATTCATTATTAATCTTGTTTACGTTTAAGCAGGACAAGTGTGTTTAAGTATTTTGCTTTCATATAAATTATTATGTAAAAAATCTATGAATTTTAGCTTTATACTTTTCGTATAATAGCGGACGGTCCTGAGGTGGAGGCATCTGATTTTTTTTTCAAAAATTTGCAAGGAGCAAACGTCCCCAATTGTTTTTAAATGTATGTTTATGTCAATTTGCATATAGATATGTATCTATTGAAATATTTACATACAATGCGATGAAAATATATAGATTTTTTGTTAACATACGTACATATTGATGTGTTTAATTAGAATTCGGTGATAGATGTGTATCAGCATGTACATTGGTGTGCATACTTTTATATGGCTGAAAATTACAAACAGAAATTTATGAATGAAAATTAAAAAAATTTGGAAAAATATTTATAATGGTGTCGATTCATACTACTACCATTCAAAAAAAAAAGCTATGAAACTCGGTTTCTAAATTGCGTGTAGTACTCTTTCGAATTTTGTATGATTTACTGAATATTATGATTATTTATTACCTAGCTATTTAAATTGAAATTATGCGTTTTATTTAAAACTAAAAAGTATGAAATAAAATAATGTAAGAAAAAGTTTTTCAAATATGTAATATGCTTTTATCGAAACATATTTAATCCCCTAAAAATATTATTACCTATTTAAATTTAAATTATGCGTTTTATTTAAATCTAAAAAGTATCGAATAAAATAAGAAAAAGTTTTTCAAATAATATGCTTTTATCGAATCATATTTAACACCCTAAAAAGTGGAGAATAAAATTGATGGTAGATCTTAAAGAACTCAAATTGCTATAAGATAAAAAAAAGAACTTCGGAAGGCATGTGAGGTTATTATTAACAAATTTTATTGAATTTACTAGTGGAATATTTGAAGCTATTTTAGACACAATTCCCATTAGCTAGAAACTTGAAACTTTGAACACAATTTAGATCCCAGTGATAAACCTACATAATTTTAAAATAATTATTTCAAAGTTATTACAGAATAAAATAAAATTATACGGAATCAAACGGGTTTGCTTAAAATAGACATAACTGCTACCTCATTGCTCCAAATTTATGCGATTAATATCTTGTTAGAATATAAATAAAATTTTCTAAATATGTAAGTTTATAATGTTAAACAAACACATGTATCAATCTGGAGATATGGACTCACAAACATAAAATTTTCCTTTTTTTTAAAAAAAAGAAGTTTATTTTTACCCATACGAAAATAGAAAAAATTTGAGATTTTGTATACACTTATAATACCTATATGTGAATCATAACCTTTATAACAGACTTTTTTTAAAACAAGAAGAGTTGACCGATTTTAAATAAGTGCATTATGTATTCGAAATTTTTCTAAGCATATTTTAAAATTCATACGAAAAACAAAAATATGCATACATACATATATACTTTTATACAAATTCAATTTTTTTTCTTTAAAAGTAAAACAATTCAAAAACAAAATTGAGTTTTGATGAACGATGAATATTGAAAAAAGAACAAAAACAAAACTCCTCTAGTTTGCTACATTACAGAATTAATTACGGTAAATTTAAAGAAAATAATAAAATTATGTATACGGGATGAGAATTCACCTCATAAATTTTTAAAATATGAATTCGCCTAAAAAATGAATATTAACAAAATACTCTTACTAAATGCTAATTGCTATCGCATTATAACATTATAGATTAATTTATAGAAATTAGTTTAGAAAAAAAAACGTATATTGTTATACGGAAATATAGTATAAAATTATGAAATCAAACAAATTTGACCAAAACAGATATAACTTGAAAATCATTGATCCAATTTATATGGTAATAAAATAAATAATAAAATTTTCTAACAAAGTTTATAATTTTTTAATTTATGATGTTTACCGCTTGATATGGGCTCATAAACACAAAATTTAGAAGATATGGGCTCATAAACACAAAATTACTTTATTTTATTACCAAAAAAGAAATTTATTACACTCTTCTGCAAATGTACTCATTTATTATACCGAAATGAAAAGAAGAAATGCTTATGATTTTTTAATTTTTAAAGTTTTTTATTTTATTTTTTTTTTTGCAGAAAAGTAATTTAAAGAATTTTATAACATTTTATAAGGTCATCATACTCATCCCAAGAACATGTAAAAATTGTTGAATTTTATTGTTTGCGGACGATCAATTTTTTGAACCATCTCATTATGAACGATGAAGCACATTTTCATATGTCAATGGATATGTAAATAAATAGAACTATCGAATTTGGGGTACGGAAAATCCAAGATCTGTACTTCAGCGACAATTACACCCTTTCAGATGTTTGTTGTGGAATTATGACTGATACAGTTATCGGTGATAGAGTATCCCACATTTAACGGCCCCTGATTTTTTTTGTGGGCTTTCTTGAAGGAACTGGTTTACGTCAACAAACTACAAAACATTCAACAATTAAAGCAAAATATTCGTACAGAAATACGTAATGCACAATGTATTAAAACGAGCCATTAACTGACAACAGGAAAATGGAAGCCATTTAAAGGATGTAATTTTTCACACTTTGCTTAAAAAAATTTAATAATTCATACTTTCATTTAAAACAAAATAAACTAAAAAACTTTAAAAATAAAAATATTATAAGCATTTCAAATCAGTCAGTCCAAGTTGGCCCACCATGTATATACATAATATGTATGTCGAAAATATGGAAAATTTCTGGTTTTTCTTACGTTCATATATATGATGTGTCTATCATAACTTTTATAACACATTTTTTTTGAAAATAAAGTTTGGACGCTTTTAATTCAGTACAAATCTAATATTATTATAAATAATACATATATGTAAGTATGGATAACATATTAATATTGAAATTAATTTTTGCCAAGAATAAAACAACAATAATTAACAAAATACTATGTATGTATTGCTATACTATCCTTTAATAATAACTCGTCATCTAAATCTAATGCTTTGCTGCATAATAATGTTGCTTATTTTTAATTAAGTTAAATAGTATAGTATGTATTTTACATAATAATAAATGTAACATATACATATTATTTATGAATTAAAAAAATAAAAACTTCATAATTAGTGCTAAATAGTACCAGATAGTAGTATTGATAATAGCAAGATACAGAACTGAAATACAGAGCAAAATTTAGGTTTATAGTTATGCCGTATGCGTTTATTACCTCCAGCTTTCACATTAATTTCACGGGCTTTATGACACACATATATTTGTTATATTGAAATAAATTTTTTTAAAGAAACTTCGATTCTTACAAAATAATTAAAAAAATTACAAAAATAATCGCAATTATTTTTGTTTTTTAGTTCAAATATGTTGTATTCATATTACGTCGTCGTATTGAAATACGTCGTAGGTTCATTCCAAGATAGTCAATTATCAATGAAAATCTATCCTAGATATTTAAATATTTTTACATTTTCCATTTTAAAACATTCTGTGTGAACAGCTGAATGATTTAATTTAATTTAATTTTTATTTTATTTCAAAACCAAAGCAAGGTCGTTATATAAATTCTTATAGTTAAATGGATTAGTAGTATGGATTAGCCGATTCTAGTCCATGTGGAGAGGAGCAAGTCGATTCTAGTCCATGTGGAGAGGAGCAAGCCGATTCTACACCATGTGGTGAAGAGCAAGCCGATTCTAGTCCATGTGGAGAAGGGCAAACCGATTCTAGTCCATGTGGAGAAGAGCAAGCCAATTCTAGTCCATGTGGAGAGGAGCAAGCCGATTCTACACCAAGTGGAGAAGAGCAAGTCGATACTAGACCATGCGGAGAAGAACAAAAAAAGCTTTTGCGATGACGTTGTACACAGCGTCGTTTTTAAACTGTAAAGTACGACTTTTAAAAAGGTTTGTGTCTTTGGTATTTGAAATTGGAGAGAATAATATGATATTTGATAAATAGTATTGAATATTTTAAATTATAGTGAAGGAATTAAAGTTTGGTTTGAATACAGAATTAATATTATTATTATTGGAAAAAAAAATTCTCCTAATTAATAATTTTAAATTTAAACTTGATTTAATGTTTATAAAAAGAAAAAAATTTAAAAAAGGTTTTTAAAGCTTGATTTAAAATTGATGAATTATTATGATGTTTGAGAAGCTTTATAGTTATATTAAAATTGCTAAATATTGAGATAAATTTAACTGGTTCAATATGAAAAATTTTTAGAGTTTGGTTAAAATATAGAATGTAGTAGAAATATTATTATTAAAATTAATTGTGTTGATTAGTTTTTTCTTGATGTTTAAAACAATGTAGAGTTTAAAATACAGCATGGCGCAGCAAACAGCGGAGGTTTTAAACAGCAAAGTATAAATGACAAGTTTTGTGTCTTTGATATTTGAAATGGAGAAATAATATGGTATTTAAAAATTTGGAAAAATATTTATAATGGTGTCGATTCATACTACTACCATTCAAAAAAAAAAGCTATGAAACTCGGTTTCTAAATTGCGTGTAGTACTCTTTCGAATTTTGTATGATTTACTGAATATTATGATTATTTATTACCTAGCTATTTAAATTGAAATTATGCGTTTTATTTAAAACTAAAAAGTATGAAATAAAATAATGTAAGAAAAAGTTTTTCAAATATGTAATATGCTTTTATCGAAACATATTTAATCCCCTAAAAATATTATTACCTATTTAAATTTAAATTATGCGTTTTATTTAAATCTAAAAAGTATCGAATAAAATAAGAAAAAGTTTTTCAAATAATATGCTTTTATCGAATCATATTTAACACCCTAAAAAGTGGAGAATAAAATTGATGGTAGATCTTAAAGAACTCAAATTGCTATAAGATAAAAAAAAAGAACTTCGGAAGGCATGTGAGGTTATTATTAACAAATTTTATTGAATTTACTAGTGGAATATTTGAAGCTATTTTAGACACAATTCCCATTAGCTAGAAACTTGAAACTTTGAACACAATTTAGATCCCAGTGATAAACCTACATAATTTTAAAATAATTATTTCAAAGTTATTACAGAATAAAATAAAATTATACGGAATCAAACGGGTTTGCTTAAAATAGACATAACTGCTACCTCATTGCTCCAAATTTATGCGATTAATATCTTGTTAGAATATAAATAAAATTTTCTAAATATGTAAGTTTATAATGTTAAACAAACACATGTATCAATCTGGAGATATGGACTCACAAACATAAAATTTTCCTTTTTTTTAAAAAAAAGAAGTTTATTTTTACCCATACGAAAATAGAAAAAATTTGAGATTTTGTATACACTTATAATACCTATATGTGAATCATAACCTTTATAACAGACTTTTTTTAAAACAAGAAGAGTTGACCGATTTTAAATAAGTGCATTATGTATTCGAAATTTTTCTAAGCATATTTTAAAATTCATACGAAAAACAAAAATATGCATACATACATATATACTTTTATACAAATTCAATTTTTTTTCTTTAAAAGTAAAACAATTCAAAAACAAAATTGAGTTTTGATGAACGATGAATATTGAAAAAAGAACAAAAACAAAACTCCTCTAGTTTGCTACATTACAGAATTAATTACGGTAAATTTAAAGAAAATAATAAAATTATGTATACGGGATGAGAATTCACCTCATAAATTTTTAAAATATGAATTCGCCTAAAAAATGAATATTAACAAAATACTCTTACTAAATGCTAATTGCTATCGCATTATAACATTATAGATTAATTTATAGAAATTAGTTTAGAAAAAAAAACGTATATTGTTATACGGAAATATAGTATAAAATTATGAAATCAAACAAATTTGACCAAAACAGATATAACTTGAAAATCATTGATCCAATTTATATGGTAATAAAATAAATAATAAAATTTTCTAACAAAGTTTATAATTTTTTAATTTATGATGTTTACCGCTTGATATGGGCTCATAAACACAAAATTTAGAAGATATGGGCTCATAAACACAAAATTACTTTATTTTATTACCAAAAAAGAAATTTATTACACTCTTCTGCAAATGTACTCATTTATTATACCGAAATGAAAAGAAGAAATGCTTATGATTTTTTAATTTTTAAAGTTTTTTATTTTATTTTTTTTTTTGCAGAAAAGTAATTTAAAGAATTTTATAACATTTTATAAGGTCATCATACTCATCCCAAGAACATGTAAAAATTGTTGAATTTTATTGTTTGCGGACGATCAATTTTTTGAACCATCTCATTATGAACGATGAAGCACATTTTCATATGTCAATGGATATGTAAATAAATAGAACTATCGAATTTGGGGTACGGAAAATCCAAGATCTGTACTTCAGCGACAATTACACCCTTTCAGATGTTTGTTGTGGAATTATGACTGATACAGTTATCGGTGATAGAGTATCCCACATTTAACGGCCCCTGATTTTTTTTGTGGGCTTTCTTGAAGGAACTGGTTTACGTCAACAAACTACAAAACATTCAACAATTAAAGCAAAATATTCGTACAGAAATACGTAATGCACAATGTATTAAAACGAGCCATTAACTGACAACAGGAAAATGGAAGCCATTTAAAGGATGTAATTTTTCACACTTTGCTTAAAAAAATTTAATAATTCATACTTTCATTTAAAACAAAATAAACTAAAAAACTTTAAAAATAAAAATATTATAAGCATTTCAAATCAGTCAGTCCAAGTTGGCCCACCATGTATATACATAATATGTATGTCGAAAATATGGAAAATTTCTGGTTTTTCTTACGTTCATATATATGATGTGTCTATCATAACTTTTATAACACATTTTTTTTGAAAATAAAGTTTGGACGCTTTTAATTCAGTACAAATCTAATATTATTATAAATAATACATATATGTAAGTATGGATAACATATTAATATTGAAATTAATTTTTGCCAAGAATAAAACAACAATAATTAACAAAATACTATGTATGTATTGCTATACTATCCTTTAATAATAACTCGTCATCTAAATCTAATGCTTTGCTGCATAATAATGTTGCTTATTTTTAATTAAGTATAATAGTATAGTATGTATTTTACATAATAATAAATGTAACATATACATATTATTTATGAATTAAAAAAATAAAAACTTCATAATTAGTGCTAAATAGTACCAGATAGTAGTATTGATAATAGCAAGATACAGAACTGAAATACAGAGCAAAATTTAGGTTTATAGTTATGCCGTATGCGTTTATTACCTCCAGCTTTCACATTAATTTCACGGGCTTTATGACACACATATATTTGTTATATTGAAATAAATTTTTTTAAAGAAACTTCGATTCTTACAAAATAATTAAAAAAATTACAAAAATAATCGCAATTATTTTTGTTTTTTAGTTCAAATATGTTGTATTCATATTACGTCGTCGTATTGAAATACGTCGTAGGTTCATTCCAAGATAGTCAATTATCAATGAAAATCTATCCTAGATATTTAAATATTTTTACATTTTCCATTTTAAAACATTCTGTGTGAACAGCTGAATGATTTAATTTAATTTAATTTTTATTTTATTTCAAAACCAAAGCAAGGTCGTTATATAAATTCTTATAGTTAAATGGATTAGTAGTATGGATTAGCCGATTCTAGTCCATGTGGAGAGGAGCAAGTCGATTCTAGTCCATGTGGAGAGGAGCAAGCCGATTCTACACCATGTGGTGAAGAGCAAGCCGATTCTAGTCCATGTGGAGAAGGGCAAACCGATTCTAGTCCATGTGGAGAAGAGCAAGCCAATTCTAGTCCATGTGGAGAGGAGCAAGCCGATTCTACACCAAGTGGAGAAGAGCAAGTCGATACTAGACCATGCGGAGAAGAACAAAAAAAGCTTTTGCGATGACGTTGTACACAGCGTCGTTTTTAAACTGTAAAGTACGACTTTTAAAAAGGTTTGTGTCTTTGGTATTTGAAATTGGAGAGAATAATATGATATTTGATAAATAGTATTGAATATTTTAAATTATAGTGAAGGAATTAAAGTTTGGTTTGAATACAGAATTAATATTATTATTATTGGAAAAAAAAATTCTCCTAATTAATAATTTTAAATTTAAACTTGATTTAATGTTTATAAAAAGAAAAAAATTTAAAAAAGGTTTTTAAAGCTTGATTTAAAATTGATGAATTATTATGATGTTTGAGAAGCTTTATAGTTATATTAAAATTGCTAAATATTGAGATAAATTTAACTGGTTCAATATGAAAAATTTTTAGAGTTTGGTTAAAATATAGAATGTAGTAGAAATATTATTATTAAAATTAATTGTGTTGATTAGTTTTTTCTTGATGTTTAAAACAATGTAGAGTTTAAAATACAGCATGGCGCAGCAAACAGCGGAGGTTTTAAACAGCAAAGTATAAATGACAAGTTTTGTGTCTTTGATATTTGAAATGGAGAAATAATATGGTATTTAATTAAAAATATTGAATATTCTAAGTTATAAGCTGGAGATATGAAAAGTTATTAAAGTTTGGTTTAAATACCGAATTAATATTATTATTTATTACTATTAAAAAAATAAACAAAAAAAATTTAAAAAAGGTTTTTAAAGCTTGATTTAAAATTGATGAATTATTATGATGTTTGAGAAGCTTTATAGTTATATTAAAATTAAAAAAAGAACGCTTTTAAAGCTTGATTTAAAATTAGTTAAATATTATAAACTTTGAGAAATTTTGTAGTTAAATTAAAATTTCTAAATATTCATATAAATTTAACCGATTCATATTTTTTTTTAAATTTTGGTTAAATACTTCAATAAAAAGTTCGTATAAAAATAAAAAGCTTGGTTTAAATGTAGAATGTAATAAAATTATTATTAAAATTGAGTGTGTGTTGATTAGTTCTTTCTTGATGTTTAAAATAATAACCAAATACAAGTATGTTAAAAAATTTTTATTTATAAACTTAATCTTATCTTATTTTATTTATAAACATTATTATTATACAATGTGTAACTATTAGAACATGAGTACAATAAAAAAAAATTTAAATGTTACATTATTATTATACAAAATTATTTTTTGTAAACTTATTATATTTAAATTTAATTAGGAATGGCTTTGTGCCCCCAAGCATATATATTATAATTATTAACATATCGAACATATTATAATGTATCTTTTATAATCTAAAGCACTTAAAGCTACTTTATTAAGATTTTGTGTATATATACAATGTAATTTAGATCTAAAGACACTCATATTTCTATAAATAATTTTTTTTTTAAATAAAGAATATTTATAATCTTCTAAAGATAAATCATTAACAATATACTTTTTCACACCTTTAGCTTTTTTAATTGATTTATTCTAAAAAAATTGTATAAAATACATTTTTGATCGAAGACCAATAAATTCAGAAATAATTTTACCACTCATTTCATCTTTAAATAATCCTAAAACTTTTTTATTAATAATAGGAAAACCATATGGGTTATCTTTTTCATAATCAGAAGTATCAAAAAACTGAGATAAATATGACTTTATATCTTCATAAAAATCTTCTCCGAAAATTGTATAAATGAAACTGTCTGTATCTGTATAGTTTAGTCAGAGATTTTTTGAAATTTTGGTTTCATATATTCATAGTGAAAATCATACATTAGGACTTTTGATTGTTCAAGAATCGTAAAACCAAGGTGTATTGGTTTATTATAATACGCACGGGTTTTAGAAAACTCAACCGCGGTTAAGTTGGAAGTAAAAGATAATAGACTATAAAAGTTAGGTTTTGATATAAGACCCCGAACTCCTAAACGCTTTCCTTTGTTTTCCCAACTGGTTGTTATTCTAATGTCTCTTCTTTTGTCAACATTTTCCATGGTCTTTCCGAATACGGAATTGTTCATTAACTTGAAAAAATTTTGTTCAAAAGAATTTTTTGTGTTTGTTCTATGAAAGTTATTTAAGTCAATATACTTTTTTAACCAATCACTTTGGATAAATTGTAATACTCTATTAATTTATTTTAAGATTAAACTATTTTTCAGGCATTGTTTAAGATTTCTGTAATGAATAATATACTCTTTTTTATCGTGTAAATAGTTAAAAGTTTAATTTTACCACTAGGTGGAGTAGCTAATCCTGCACTTGGGGATGGGAAAAAATCATGCCATATCGCACCGAAGACCATGCCCACTGACCTATATTTTGATTGATGGGTTTAATGTAGCTTATTCTTGGTTAGTAGGTCAAAAACTTGTTTTGTTTGTTTTGGTTTAGGTTGTAAGCATGGGTTGTTAACATATAAGTTGCAAGTGGTTGTATAGTAGGAAATGAAGGTTGTTGGTACTGTAGAAGTTGTTAGGCAAGGTTAATGAGCTGAACAAGTTTAGGTTATAAGCATGGGTTGTTAACTTATAAGTTGCAAGTGGTTGTATAGTAGGAAATGAAGGTTGTTGGTACTGTAGAAGTTGTTAGGCAAGGTTAATGAACTGAACAAGTTTAGGTTATAAGCATGGGTTGTTAACTTATAAGTTGCAAGTGGTTGTATAGTAGGAAATGAAGGTTGTTGGTGCTGTCGAAGTTGTTAGGCAAGGTTAATGAACTGAACAAGTTTAGGTTATAAGCATGGGTTGTTAACTTATAAGTTGCAAGTGGTTGTATATTAGGAAATGAAGGTTGTTGGTACTGTAGAAGTTGTTAGGCAAGGTTAATGAACTGAACAAGTTTAGGATATTTAGGTTTTTCAATAAATTCATTGATACTTTGTAATAGGATATCATAGATAGATGAATTTTTTTTGAGGTCAAATCAAGTTTATATTTTTAAATTGCGTAAAATCGCATGCTTAATAAAATATACCTATATACGTAAAAGAAGATATAAAAGAAACGAAAAAAACTTGTTTTTATTATTTAATAAGAAAAATATTCATAGGTAGTTTTGAATACAAAGATGTAAATAATAAAATTAAAAACAAAACGTAAACAAGAAGTACAAAATGTAGTTTGGCTTATAAAGAAAATTAATAATTGTTTAAAGTTGTTATTATAGCTTTAAGGTGCAAAATAAAAATAAGAAAAATATGTTACCTATTTTAGGATATGAGTTGTTTCTCTATATTCTATATTTTGTTCTAAGTACATATGAACTTAAAAAATATTTTGTATTCTTCTAATTTCTGTTTACCTGGTGTAAAATAAATTGTTAAAACTAGTTTGACTCTTTTAAACAATGTTAAAATTTATGAATGCAGTAAAAAAGTAAAAATAAAAACAAAAGAAAGAAAAAAAATTTTCTGTTCTATAAGAAGATTGAGAAAATAACCTGAAATCTTCGATTTTACTTTGTTTTGTTATTATTACGTTCCATTCTATGCTGTAAGAAATGAAAAAATAAAAAAATAATAAAAATCAAAAAGAAGTTAATTGCTTTTGGTACCTATTTTCTAAACATAAGATAAAAATAAAAGACATTTTTATTTTTATGTTAAAAATCTTTTATTAAATTTTTTATTATTATATTTTTATTTATATCTAAGTTGAAAAATTTTTTACGATAACCAGATGTTAAGATTTTAAAAATTTTAAATTAATATGTAAACAAATTTGAATGATTTACTTATCAACACGTGATTTTTTCCTGTTCTATCCATACGGTAAAGAACTACCAGAACTATTTTCGTTTTTCCGATTTTGATTGATATTTTTTTATTTCAGGAATCGTAAGTACATGTGATTTTTATTTCGACGAATATTCTCTGAAATGACGTATGTGTCTGTACAATGAATTTAAAACTGCTTCCTTTATGATATTAAAATTAATTTTTAGTGAAGCTTCATAACTAAGAGAGAATCCTTTAACTTTACAAACAATTTTTTCGGTATTATCTTTTGTACAGTAAATTTTGTAGGCGTAGTTCTTGGGACCACCACTTACAAATTCTGTAATATAACTCCCTATACCATAACACTCTAACTCATCTGTCATGTCTCTTATAAATTCTCCTGTTTGTGGTTCATATTCTCCTTCTCGACTAATATACAACACCGAATCGGTGTCATAATATAATACTCTACTATCTAGCTTCTCTAGATAACTGTAAAGTTGAAGACGAGCATGTGTTGTTGTATAAGCATAAGTATCGCTGACAGTAGATAAAGAAGTTGCTGCTTCGTCTTTATACTTCCAGCTAGCCATTATGTTTTCTTCATTTACTGGAAATATGTGACATACTTCTACAGAGGGGTTTGTTATTAACTCGTAAAGTTTAAAAGGTTGATTTATAATGGTGGTTTGTTGTTGATTTTCCTTTTGCCCAAATTTTCCCCAGAATGACTTTAAAATAATCTTAGCAAAAGATCTTAAACCAGGGTTATTTACTACTTTATCGTAATCTAATTTAATTTCCTCCTTTTCAAAAAAACTGTCAATATATTTTTCCTTTTCTTTTTGAGTCTGACATTTTATTGGCCATCCAGAAGATTCTTGTTTAATCTTTATAAATTTGTTCATCATTTTAGTGAATAAACCATCAATACCATTGCCATTGTCATATTTTACTGTTTCGTATTCTCAAACTTCATAAATATTTAAAAGTTTATATCCTTTTTCAATTGCTTTTTTAATTTCATCAATTATCCAAGTTCCTACTAATGCTCTTTCGTCGTCTGTATGTTGACAGTATTTTCCTTGATATTTTTTTTCACTACAAGTGTTACATAGTGAGAACATCAATTTATTATTTTGTTTTAACACGGGGTGTAATAGATTTGTTGGAGGTAAGAATTTACATTTAATAATACCGTCAATAGTCATTCTGTTTAACTTAGAGCAAGTATCTTCTCCAACATAAATCTTAGGATGGTTTATGGGAAATTTTCCTCGTTTGCAAACATATGGGTATAAGGAACATACATCTATGTATTTAATTTTTTCTCCTTGTTTACATTTAAAATATGTGTAAGTATTTCCCGTTCTTCCGCCATAAAATGCATCACGGGGATTTAAAGGAACTAAATTAATTAATGAATGATTTTCTAAATATCTCATATTTTCATTGTGTCTCATTAGCTCCCGGAATTCACATTCCCACATGTCAATAACTTTATATTCACATGATTTTATAAACTCTGATTTCATTAATGGTTTTTCATATCGTACATTCAAAGTATCGCCAGACTTATCGTGTAATGGTATATTTCTCTGGTTTGTTAAACATTTTGGATGTCCCTGATAATAGCTCCCGTAAAATTCAAATATTTCTTTAGTCTCTTCGCAAAAACCATCGACTTTAACATTTCCAATTTGTTTTTCTTTTCCATTAAATGCACATTGCAAATCAATTTTTCTCAAATCTTTTTCCCAAATAAGCCATTGCATGGCAATTTTTGACTGATTGTCTACCATCCTAGATCCTTTTCTTGGTATAATACCTATAGTATTCGATTTGAGAAAGTTTCTTCTATATACAAGATGACATGCTGAAGCTATTGTTGTTGCTTCTACAAATAGTTCCACATTACATTCTTCTATAAAAAATTTTCTGAAAACCAGACATGCTCTAGTTAGAATTTCAACATCATTTATACAGTATTCTAAAATATCTACCTCCATATTAAATTTTGAGTTTCTATTTTGTTCATACCACATTAAAAATTCATTACGCTCATCTGCTTTCATTGTATTAGAGTTATAGTATTTAATTGCTGGAAGTGGGCCAATGTAATTTTCATTTTCCAATTTATTAAATAGATGCGGAAAATAACCCTTTTTCAAATTGATTGATAAATTAAAAGCTTTTGGTAATTTTGCCAAGGCCATAGGAAAGTAATTCATAGAATCTATAAATTTAATATTATCAATTATCATAACAATAATTTTTGTACCTCGCATAATTAACTTTGGTTCAAGTACAGTTTTATTGAGTATATCATTCAGAATAAATTGAAGGTCAAACACCTGACCATTATGAGCAATTATGACAATCTTTTTGAATTCCTTTCTTAATTTTAAAATAAATTCCATGAAATCCTCTATCACATTTTTCGTTTTAAAAATTCTCTCTCTTAATTTACATTTTCCACAGAAGTATAGAGAATCAATGTTAGTACATTTAAAGCATCTTAGCTGAGCCATACATAAACTTGGAACATGTTCTTTTATTTTTGAAGAGCTAATTTCTTTTTGTCTTGTTTCTAAATCATAAAATACGTAAATGCAATTTTCAAAATTTACTTCTGTTTTGTCTTGCTGAATGAAGAATTTTTGAAATTGATTCAATTCACGAATTCCGCAATCTTCAGATGGAATTGTTATTTTTGATTTTTCTAATAATTTTAAAGCTGTTAAAGTTTGAAGTTTTCCTATATTTTTTCGAATTTTTTCATAATCATTAAATTTTTCAATTTTAGCTATTGAAACAACAAGTGCACGCGGTAAACATAAATTATCGCTATTTTTTATTGTTATTATTCCTCTCCTTTTTAAGCATTCCTCATGAAAATTTGAATATTTATTACTTCTTCCTCTACCAACGGGTAATTTAACATGGGTAACTGTTAAACAAAAAGTGACTGTACTTAAATCTGTAGACGTAAAATAAAAATAGTATATAATAAATGAAGCCAAAAATGTATTATAAATAATTACTTTCAGAATTACTTTGGAAAATATTAGAAATTACATCCCAAACGTCGCTAAATTTTAGTTCATGAGCGGATCTAAAACTGAGATACGCAGGACCTTGATGTTCAAAGCTCTCTCCACAAAATGTCAACCCAATCTTATCCCTGGAATTCATATCTTTCACAGCAATGTTGATTATTTGATGTATAGCATCCTTAATCCAGCTAATTGGTTCTTTATTGTCAGGTACGGATTGAATTACAAATTTTATTTTGTGCCCGTTCATATTAAACCGTTTAACAAATGTCGAATTTTCACTTTCGATTTTATAAGGTGTTATAGTTTCGGTAACTTTTGTAAAATAATTTTTTTCGACATTTTCTTTATACGAATTTTAGATGTTAAAGGCTTGAATAACAGAATAATATTAAATTTTTAATACAGATTCACTCTGTTAAATAAACAATTACATTGTAATCAAAGGTCGCTTTAATAAATTATAGTTGTTTAACTAGAATCCCATCTTAATACTATCTTAAAATAGAAAGAATTGAAAAACAAAAAGTAATCTAAATTTATCTTCAATACATTTTAATTAGTATAAATACATCGGGATTTTATACAAAAAATATCAGTTTAATTTCAAACAAGCAAGATATGGCACAGGAATATTTAAACTTCTTAATGACTGCAGAAGAGGCTGCAACTGCTACAACTGCTATTACTAGTACAGCAGTGCGTCTTCTTACGAAAAGCAGAAAGGCGAAAAATGAAGATGACGCTTCTACTCATCTTCATCAACAACAACAACAACTACATCAACAGCATCATCATCAACAATAACAGCTACAACCACAACAACAGCAACAACCGCAACAACAGCAACTACAGCAACAACAAGATTATCAGAGTAAAGCAACATCAAATCCTATCAGAAAAAGGAAACTGGTGGAATTATTTAATTTAAAAAAAAAAATTTTTTTAAATTTTTAAAAGTTAAAGATATGGATAAATAATATAAAATATATAAATATAAATATATATATAAAATAAATAAAATTAAAAAGTTAAACACCGTTTACGGTAAAAAAATGGGTCTTCGAGACCTTAAATAATATTATATTTATACCGCATCAAAAAGTCGGGGTATTTGAAGATAATGATTTCCGTGAGGAAATCGAAAAACATGAATATTTCCTCATAAATCCAATTAAATTTAAAAGAAGAACGTGGTGATTTTGAATTCGCCACAAATCAGTAATAGTTTTAGACTAATTTTATATAGAATAAAAAAAATTTTATTTCAAAGAAATTTTCTACTGTTTTAATTTTATTTTCATTTTTCAGATGTTAAGATTTTATATGATTTTTCAGACGTTAAGATTTTATTTTATTTTTCAGATGTTTTCAAGTTTTATTTTCAGGTGTTTATTAGAGTTTTGTTTTACAGATATTAAACAATATTTGTTGAATTTATCCAAGTATTATGTGAGTCATCAAAACCTAGCCATTTAACAAAAACTCTATTTCCTTGCTTTTTCAGAATTTTTTCTACAAGATAAGTATCTGGGTATTTTACAGGTGTAAGCTTAGCTTGATAAAAATCCCTAGAAATTGGCGTATCAGTATAGTCCGATAATTGATATGTAACAGGATAAGTATTATCGATTTTATCAATCTTAAATACTTCAGTTGACCAATTCAATTGATAACCTTTTTCGAAATGACCTTTATATTTACTTATTCTTACAAAATTTCCAGTTTTATATTTACTTTTTTGAAAAATTTTAGGCTCAGTATATACATTCCGCAGTATATTTTTTTCGTTTTTCTTTGTAATTTTTTCAGGAGGAAGTTTTGTTGTGCTATGTTTTGTTGAATTATATTCTTTTATTAATGATTGTATAATATGTAACCCATTTATAATTCCCGTTTAAACTAAATTTTTTCCACATAGAACTTTTCAATGTACGGTTAAATCGTTCAACAATTGATGCTTTTAATTCGCTAAATGTGTGATAATGATTGATTGATTTTTCTTTCATATAATTTTGAAATTGTAAATTCCTTGCCTTGATCAGAGTGAATATTTTTTGTTATAACTTTAGCTCTAATAATAATTGTTTTTAAGGCATTTAAAACATTTTCAGCATTTTTTGTTTTCACAGGTTCAGCATAGGCATATTTGGAAAAAGTATCAATGACCGTCAGCATATATTTATAACCATTATTGAATTTTCCATAAGGTATCATTTCGACTAAATCGATTTGCCACGTGTCATTTAGACCTTTCTGTTTGAATTTTCTTCTAAGAAATTTACGTCTTGCCTGTCTATGAATTTCAGTCATTATTTGAGCTCTTGACATTTTGCTTTAAAAATGTTAAAGGTAATGTTATAATAATTATTATTCATAAAATGATAGACCAAAGCATGGTTTAAACTAATCATCTAATTGAGTTTAATTTGCTTTTATACTTTTCTACATGAGTATATAACTCAACTTTTATTTTCAAATTTAATTCATTTCCATTCTGACTGCTCAACAACTCACTGAAATGCTGCCTGATTCCACATCATTTCCATTTAAAGAAACTGTAGATGATGTAAATACACAAGGTCAGATACAAGAAAATGAAATTACGTCCACCATGGACGACGAAGATTTAGCAGAAACTGAGGAATTTATACCACCGTTCCGGATAGTTGAATTAGAAGACGAAGAAGAAGAAGTGGAAGAAGAAATTGAGGAAGATGAGGAAGCAGTTACATTTAATGAAATTTGGGATATAAATAATCAGCAGGGAGATCTTGATTATTTCAATGATTTAATAATCCTAAATAATTTTAATTAAATAATCTAATGAAAGGTGTACAGAAAAATATTTGTCTATCTAAAACATATAAATAAAAAATAAAAATTTTTATATTATTTGTTGTGATTTATTCTGTTTGTTTTATGTAGTATATTACAGATTTGTTCCTTTAAAATTACAGGAATTTCAAAAAATAACCTTGAATAATTACATTGTACATTAAAACGTTGTATTGGTACATAAATTTCTCTTTCTAACCTAAATACTTGTTGTTCGACACATAAATTTAGATATATAGATATATAAATTTAGATATATTAGATATTTAGATATTCCCGAACATAGTCTTTTACATTTAACTCAGCAGATTTATAATAGGTCATCACTGCGTGAAGAAAATCACTTAAATTGTAAAATAGCTCTGCTTCTTCTTTGCTAATACTTATACTTTGCCTGTTCGCTGATTTTAGCCCATGATGAAAGTTGTGTTTTATATCTTTTATTATCAGCTTATTGAGTTTTTCTTAAATTTGTAATAAAATTTATTCCATTCATGATATTTTAAGACAATTGACTTTTTACCAATACGGTGAATTATACTTGAGGCTTCAAATGACTCACAGTCAAATCCAACAGCAATTTTTAATGTATGACTCTTATTGAGAAAATATGTGTAACTTAGCAATAAATTTGTGTTCTGACCTGGTGCTTCCATTCCTTTAATTTTACTAAAACCTGTTTATATTCCTTTTATTATTTATACGTTTTAGGAACACAAATTGTAATGAGTTATATTTTCCAAATACATTTTGAAAGGTACTTAAAATATACTCATCGTTTTCTAGTTGATTTCCTTTATTAATTTTTTTTAAAAAAGCGTTCATACTATAACCGCAACATCTATGCCACGTATAAACACAACAATATTGCCCACAGACATCTGAATAGTTACTTTGTAACTGTTTCTTATTAAGAATTATACATTGATTTTTTAAGTAACTTAAAATTTCTAATTTATCTGGTTTTCTACCAAACGAATCAAAATATTCAACACAGCCATTCTTTGGCTTAAAAATAGCTAACCAATGTGTTCCCGGATCTTTTGATTTATCAGTGTTTACAATTAAAAAAGTTTGTTTTTCAATTATTCTGGGGAGTTGGTCCAGAGCAAAAACTCCTTTAAAAAATTTACGTGTGTGTTTGTTACATCTTAATACGTCACTTATCTCTAGGGTAATCATCAATCAAATTGACTCAAGTCATATACTTTAGTTGTTTCTTTAATATAATTTGATAAAAACTTTTTTTTGATTTTGTTATTTGTTATAATAACATCAAATTTTTCTAGTATTTGACAGAGCTCTTTATTTATTTTATCGTTGTACACAGTTCCAAAAGGGTAATTATCAAAATTATGATTTATAAAATCCCTAGTTGGAAATTTATACTTGAGCTCTTTTACAAACTTTTTACAAGGTTCTTTAAAACCAACTATACAAATATCTTTCGCAAACAAGGTATTATTATTATCACTACAAAATGTTACATCCAGAAGTGCACAAGACAGTGACATTTTGTTAAATATTCAAATTTAGTTTTATGTATGCTATTTATAGGTTTGAGAATATATTTCGGTTTTTATCAATTTGTAAACTTGCATCAAATTCTCCATAAACAATAGCAGTCAGTGTAGATGTAAGTGGTTTTGATAGCCTTGCCTCAATTCTAACTGTACCTTGATTTAGTAGACCTTGACACACTTCATTTCCTGATGCATCTGGAGTTAAATCAAAAGCTAGAATGAAAAACCCATTACTAAACATGGTTTTTGTTATCTGATGACCTTTATCATTATGGTAAATTCCAGTTCCTGAAAAAAGTGTACTGTATGCTCTTGTACAGCAACTATTTTCATCTGAAAAACTGGTTTAAAGTGCTGAATTAGGTATTTGAACACCATTTACGTTTAACACAAATTGTGAAATATCAAAATGTTTAAAATTGTATGGGTTTTTTGACCTTTTTCCAGAGTAACCTGTATTTTCTGTCATGCAAAAAATGATTGTGTTTGGCAACTGTCCAATAAAAACATTATCAGGTGATATTGATGAACTATTCTGTGGAATGGTAAAAGTTTTTACCTCTACCCGTTTGTAATTGTATTTGGCATTAGTTTTTTCCAATACAGCATTATGTGCTAATAGCACACTAGGATTAATTGTTACATGTCTCATAAATAAAGTGGCTTCTAAAATTTTCAGCTGAGATTCATCAGTATCATCTGCAAAGAGGTAAAAATCTGGTTTTTCTAATGTTAGGATAACTCGAACATCGACATTATTTATGAGAAGTGTAGGTTGGTTAAACATATCTAAATGTAGTTTCCCCAAAAGTTCCACTACATTGCTATTTTAGTATAATTTTTGACTTTCTTTTGAACCACTATTATCTGTTTTTGCTATATTTGGCTTATCTAACATCCATCCACCACACTCCAAATGCGTTGTAGCGGCATCCGTACCATAATTTAACAATGATTCAATATAAGCTCTGTAATGATAATTGCCATCTGATGGAGATATATTCTTTCCATTTAGTTGAACATTGCATTGTTTTATTAATGAATGTAACATATTATTAACCACACTTGGTTGTTGTATAGGTGTTCCATCAGTTTTTTTATCTTTATTCTATTGAGTTCCATCTTTTTTTTAAATGTGTACTTTTAATTTTAGATATGTCGAAGACAAGTCTCTATATGTATCACCGTGCCCTAGTGAAACAAATCCTATGACAGATGGATTATCTAAAGAAGCAATAGGGTTATAGGAAACTTCTTCAGATAATATATTTGACTGAATAGGCTGTGTTTTAAAAATATCAAGCTCTGATTTCATACATTCAATCATAATTATATAAAAATATCTTTTTGTTTGTTTTTGTTATTAACTTTGCGTCGCTTCGACGTAAAATAATTTAAATTATTAATGAGAGGTCTTTTTATAGGTTTTCTTCGTTTTCTTTTGCCTTGTCCATACATTTCATTGAGTTTCCGAACTGCACCTCGTCTTACATTTTTCATTATTTCTGTACTTCGATCTTAAACCACTTCTTTTATATTTGCACCTGTGGCAATATCAGATAATGCATTAATACCAGAGTTAATAACCTCTTTTTTTAATATATTAGCTCCAGGCGTAAATATTGGTTTTAAATATCTAAAAAGACCACCAAAAAAGCTCCCTAACCCTCGTCCCCTTTGGTAAGGTACAATTGAGTGTAACAAAGGACCAATATCCTCAAGACCATTTCCTGATTGAACTAAATAATATTTGTAGTACGCTCTCTCCATAATGAATAAAATAATATAATATATAGTTTTGTAAAATCGCTTTTATTTATACTTTTTTAAAATGTAATACAATTTTTGTTGGAATTGAACTATTGGAAAAGTTTATTTTGTATCCATATTTATCACATAAAAGTAATGAAATGTTATTAAATGATTTCTCCACATTGCAATATTGAATATTACTGAATTCTTTTACACTATCAGTGAAAGAATTTTGTATGTTAACAGATCTTAAACACCTTATATCTTTATCACCTATTTTTTGGGATTCAATTATATCTGTGTATATAAAAAACATATCTGGTTTACTAATGGGAATCAATTATACACTATCTATAAAAGTTTTGAAAGCTGCTATTACACGTGATTTATATTTTTTAAAATCTGTAACTTTAAAAGATACTTGATTAAAACACGTTGTCAAAAGTCCTTCGAGGGTATAAGCATAATTTGCTCTTATTTTTATATCTATTTTAGGCTTAGTAACACATATTGTGGTGTAACTTTAATTTTTAGGCATCTCCTCAGCTTTTGTTGGTTGTGTATAATGAACTTCATCGTTTATAAAATTAAAAATTCCCCAAATCAACTGTCGTTCAACTTCTTTTCTTGTAAACCTATTAAGTGGGCGTATATTTTGAATTAGTGTTGGTAGTAGAAAATCTTTCCAGTCGCATATCATTTGTTTTTCTATGTATGGAATATATGATGTTCCAACTCCTATCATATCTTTCTGCATACCTTTAATAAATATTTGAGTACTTTTTTCCCATTCTTCACCATACACATTTGGAACGAAATCATTAACATACATTTCTGAAATACCGACTTTCCACCTTCAATCACACATGTATTTATTCATTTTATTTGTAAAATATGATAATGAATTTTCTGGATAATAGTTCATAGATAAATCACTGAGTAAAGTGACATAAAATTCATCATTTACTTCTATGTTGTCAATGAGCTTGCGGATTTATTCTTACGAATTGGAAAATTAAGTTCTGTTCTAGTACTACCTACTGCTGACCTTAAAACACGTCTTGATGAATTAATCAACTCTTTGCTATTTATAATTTTTTCTTTTTTCGTTGGTGAGCTTGGGCCTAAAGGAAGAGTTATAAAGTCTCCTGTATCAGTTTCAAAAATTTGTACATTTTGATTTCTAATAGATTTTCTTTTTCTAAGACGTTCTCCAACTGAAGCAGCTGACAATGCTTTTGTTAAAACATTTTCCTGAATTTCATCATCAAATACTTCGTCATCAGCTTCTTTTTCATATACTTCTTCTTCTTCAGGAACAACTTGTATTCCAATATTCTTATATTCAGGGAAATGCGATTGACTTTCCGCATCTATATACATTGGTTTTGCACGAGCTTGAGTACCTTTTGTTTCCGTAATTTTTATTTTCTCCTCTTTATTTTTAGGAAGTTGTCGTTTTTTGTTTCTTATTTTAAATAAATTTTGTCTGTATAAATACCATTTTTGAGTATCCGTGAGATGTTTATTTAACAATATTTTTTTCATATTTTGATCCAATTCATTGCGTTCAATGTCTGCATTTTGCTTCATTCTTTCATAAATCTCAGATTTTCAAATTATCATTTTATTAAATGTTGTATTATGCATTTTATAAACTTTCCGATTATGCCTGATAGTATTGCACCAAGAAGTGTAGGTAAAAATCCACCACGTTGAATAATAATTTTTCTTTTGCTATTTATAGATTTTTTCCGGCAAATAAGTGATCTTAATTCTTTTTTATACTTTCGTAATTGGATTGTTGCTTTTTTACTCAGATTACAATTATCTTTTAAAATATTTAAAGAGATTTCGCAAAATGTTTTTTTTACTTCAGCGTCACAGCGTTTTATAATTACTTTCTGGAATTTTGGTTTAGAGGTTTTTAATAGGTGCAATATATGTCGATTGGTCTTCAAACGTTTCATATTCCTCCCCAAATTGTTCTAATTGATCTCTCGTACAATAACACAAACCTTTCTCAAATATATCACTTCTTAATTGAAATATATTATTAACGTCTTGAGTAAGATCTATTAATATATAGCTATATGGGACTGACGTCACATCATTATATACTTTTTCAAATGCTTTAATTTGATTGGGATATATTTGGCGAGCTAGAGGTAATATCTGCGATTTATCTCTTGGGTTTTTGAAAAGTACTAAATATTTACAGTTGAGTGAAATATCTCTTGAAAATTTACCCTGGTGAAAAACATTTTGTTTTACAAATATTACAGATAAATTTCTATGATGTGATCCTCTAGTAAATAAATCACATACAAACTTATCATGAGAACTTAACATCATATCATCGATAATAACTAACAAAGGTTCTTGATTAGCAATCAAATCTGGAATAGTGTTACTATATTCAACATCTTTCATATATAGTGGAACAGCATTTTTGCCTGGATTACATCAAATAATTCTATTAATATGTGGTAGTATAATTTCTTCTTTATATTTTATTAAATTACGAATAAATGTGGTTTTACCACAGCAGGATGGCCCCGCCACCATCATTGTAAATGGGTGAAACAACATAGTTGTATTAGTTAAAGCAATCATTGCTAACCTATATTTATATGAACAGCTCTTTTTCGAAATGAATATAAATGTAAATTCAGTTATTTCATTGAACATTCTTTTACAAACCTTCGACATGGTTAAACAAGTTTTTATAGTTGACCTACAATTTTTGCAAGGAAATGAAAAACAATATTTCCTAAAAGAGTTAGCCATACTTAAAAAAGGAAGTTTAGTTCTAACTGTGTATCATTTCAAAGCACCGTACCCCGCAGAAGACCTTAGTCAAGATGTGAAATATAATAACCAGTATTGCGAAAATAAAATAAATTGACTTAAATGGAATAACGGTTTAGTTGAATATTTAGATGTAAAATGTATATTAAAACACTATTTAGAGTCAGCGGAAGAAATTTATGTTAAAGGAGAACAAAAAAAACTTTTCCTTCAAAAGTACATTGACAGTGTTAAAATAGAAGATCTAAACAGAGACTTGCCATCATTACAAAAGATTGAAAACTTTAATTCAAATTGTCCTATACACTGATCAAACAAGAGTTTCAGATATGCTGTTAAAAATTGTTTTAATGTATATATGCATCTTTTAAAAGAAAAATGTTAGATTAAGACCTTCAATTTTCATACTTGCACAATTTGAATTTAAATAACAAAAAAAAAGTTTACTTCAACATAAAACAAGAAATTCACGTTATCCATGTATGGGTCTATGCTTACAGATCAGCAAGGAAAGGTCATTGGGAAGAATACGTACGTGATAGAAGTAGATTTCAACGACGTATAGAAAAAGTTGGTCTCGCTATTTCTAAAATCTTAACATCTGATCATCAACACAGATTTCTGTAAAATTGTAAAATATTTTCAAATACAAAATTATTTCAAACATATAAATAAATTTGTTTTATTTTTGTTTTCAAATAGATACCAAAATCAATTAACTTGCCTTTTTGATTCCTTACAGTATAGAATGTAACGCAATAATAACAAAACCAAGTAAATCAAAGATTTCAGGTTATTTTCTCAATGTTATTATAGAACAGAAAAAATCTTACATAACAGATGCACCTATAATTTCATAATTTTTATTTTTTTTTTTTGCAGCTTTAAAACTATAATAATAACTTACAACAGTACCAACAACCTTCATTTCCTACTATACAACCACTTGCAACTTATAAGTTAACAACCCATGCTTATAACCTAAACCAAAACAAACAAAACAAGTTTATGACCTACTAACCAAAAATAACCTACATTAAACCCATCAATCAAAATATAGGTCAGTGGGCGTGGTCTTCGGTGTGATATGGCATGATTTTTTCCCATCCCCAAGTGCAGGATTACGTACTAGGTGGCGTAAAATTTTCCAGACAAAAAGGTAAATCATTATGCAAATCATTAAGTTCTTTAGGATATTCTAGATCTACTTTTAAAATGTACAGAGCATAATTTAAGTTTATAGTTATGCCTTATGCGTTTATTACCTCCAGCTTTCACATTAATTTCACGGGCTTTATGACACACATATATTTGCTATATTGAAATAAATTTTTTTAAAGAAACTTCGATTCTTACAATATAATTTAAAAAATTACAAAAATAATAGCAATTAAAAATTTATTTTCTACTTTTTAGTTCAAATATGTTGTATTCATATTATGTCGTCGTATTGAAATACGTCGTAGGTTCATTCCAAGATAGTCAATTATCAATGAAAATCTATCCTAGATATTTAAATATTTTTACATTTTCCATTTTAAAACAATCTGTGTGAACAGCTGAATGATTTAATTTAATTTTATTTTTATTTTATTTCAAAACCAAAGCAAGGTCGTTACATAAATTCTTACAGTTAAATTTATAATTATTATTACACAATACAATGTGGAGAGGAGCAAGCCGATTCTACACCATGTGGAGAAGAGTAAGCCGATTCTAGTTCATGTGAAGAAGCGCAAGCCGATTCTAGTCCATGTGGAGAGGACCAAGCCGATTCTACACCATGTGGAGAAGAGCAAGTCGATACTAGACCATGCGGAGAACAGCAAAAAAGCTTTTGCGATGACGTTGTACACAGCGTTGTTTTTAAACGGTAAAGTATGACTTATAAAAAGGTTTGTGTCTTTGGTATTTGAAATTGGAGAGAATAATATGATATTTGATAAATAGTATTGAATATTTTAAATTATAGTGAAGAAATTAAAGTTTGATTTGAATACAGAATTAATATTATTATTATTAAAAAAATAATTCTCCTAATTAATAAATTTAAATTTAAACTTAATTTAGTGTTTATAAAAAGAAAAAAATTAAAAAAAGGTTTTTAAAACTTGATTTAAAATTGGTGAATTATTATGATGTTTGCGAAGCTTTATAGTTATATTAAAATTGCTAAATATTAAGATAAATTTAACTGGTTGAATATGAAAAATTTTTAGAATTTGGTTAAAATATAGAATGTAGTAGAAATATTATTATTAAAATTAATTGTGTTGATTAGTTTTTTCTTGATGTTTAAAACAATGTAGAGTTTAAAATATAGCAATGGCGCAGCAAACAGCGGAGGTTTTAAACAGCAAAGTATAAATGACAAGTTTTGTGTCTTTGATATTTGAAATTGGAGAAATAATATGGTATTTAATTAAAAATATTGAATATTCTAAGTTATAAGCTGGATATATGAATAGTTTTTAAAGTTTGGTTTAAATACCGAAATAATATTATTATTTATTACTATTAAAAAAATAAGCAAAAAAAATTTAAAAAAGGTTTTTAAACCTTGATTTAAAATTGATGAATTATTATAATGTTTGAGAAGCTTTATAGTTATATTAAAATTAAAAAAAAGAACGCTTTTAAAGCTTGATTTTAAATGAACTATGAGAAATTTTGTAGTTAAATTAAAATATTGATATAAATTTAACCGATTCAAAATTTTTTTTAAAGTTTGGTTAAATACTTCAATAAAAAGTTCGTATAAAAATAAAAAGCTTGGTTTAAATATAGAATGTAATAAAATTATTATTAAAATTGAGTGTGTGTTGATTAGTTTTTTCTTGATGTTTAAAATAATAACCAAATACAAGTATGTTAAAAAAATGTTATTTATAAACTTAATCTTATCTTATTTTATTTATAAACATTATTATTATACAATGTGTAACTATTAGAACATGAGTACAATAAAAAAAAAATTTAAATGTTACATTATTATTATACAAAATTATTTCTTGTAAAGTTATATATTTAAATTTAATTAGGAATGACTTTGTGCCCCCAAGCATATCTATTATAATTATTTTATAACATGTATCTTTTATTATCTAAAGCACTTAAAGCTACTTTATTATGATTTTGTGTATATATACAATGTAATTTAGATCTAAAGACACTCATATTTCTATAAATAATTTTTTTTTCAAATAAAGAATTTTTATAATTTTCTAAAGATTAATTAACAATATACTTTTTAACACCTTTAGCTTTTTAATTGATTTATTCTTAAAAATTTGTATAAAATACATTTTTGATCGAAGACCAATAAATTCAGAAATAATTTTACCACTCATTTCATCTTTAAATAATCCTAAAACTTTTTTATTAATAATAGGAAAACCATATGGGTTATCTTTTTCATAATCAGAAGTATCAAAAAACTGAGATAAATATGACTTTATATCTTCATAAAAATAATCTCTGAAAATTGTATAAATGAAACTGTCTGTATCTGTATAGTTTAGTGAGAGATTTTTTGAAATTTTGGTTTCATATATTCATAGTGAAAATCATACATTAGGACTCAGTTGTCCAAAAACCTTCAGGGAGAAGAGACGTAATAATCATTAAATTAAAGAATTATTTATTAATTACCTAATATCTTCATCTCTACAAAAAATAAAAAAAAAAAATAATAAAAATAAAAAAAATAAAAAACTACATTATAAGCAGTGCATTATGAAATAAAAGAACAAAAAAAAAACAATATTTTTAATGTTAAAAATTATAGCTGGTAAACAATTGTCCAAAAATAAAAAAAAAAATTATTTTTAATTAATACTTAGTGACATTTAACTGAACAATTAGTATTTTTGTCTTATTTGTCTAATTTTTTTTTTCTCTTTAAATTTTTTTGTCCTAAAAATTATTATGAAATTTATCCCCATTATTTATGAAAAAATAATAAATTAAATTTTTTTTCATAAATAATGGGGACTGAAGCTCCCCCCGCAATGGGGGCTTCTAATGAATTGCTGTTATTACAAAAGGGAATTCAAATAGATCCTAAAAAAAATGTATTAAACATGACACAAGGTTCAAAATTTTTGATAATGACAAGAACGGAGGAAAATAAAGATTTAAGATCTGTTTCGCCATTCTTAATCCAAAAAACAATAAAAGCAATAGGCGGAGAAGTTGAAAGGTGTTCAAAACTTAGGAATGGTTCTTTACTAATTAAAACAAAAAATCTTAACCAAGCAATATTATTAATAAAAATAATAAAATTGGATGCAAATATCAATATTAAGGTAGAAGAACATAAAAGCCTTAATAATGCAAAGGGAGTCATCTTTTGCCCTGAACTTAAATACGTCAGTGATGAGGAATTGATAACAGATGAAAGAGCAGAACGTAATTGTCGTTAAAATATTTTTAAAAAAACACAAAACGGAGAAGAATAAACTGGTCTGTATACCTTAATTTTTGCAACCACAGTATTACCATCACAGGTTAACATCGGTTTTCAAATGTATAATATAAGGCCATACATACCACCACCACTTAGGTGTTTCAAATGCCTAAAATTTAATCACATAACAGATAATTGCAAAAAAGAAAACAAAACATGTTCAAATTGTGGAGAGAATGAACATCTCAAGAACGTAAATGAAAAATGTACAAAACCAGCAAAATGCGTCAACTGCAATGAAGGACATAGTACGTTTGATAAAGTATGCCCACGTACTAAAAAAGAAAGAGAAATAAAGGCAATTCAAATAAAGGAAAGCGTCGATATCAAGCAAATCGTAGGTACACGAAGCAAATCGTAGGTACAGAATAAGAAACCCACTTCCATCAACTTTTGCAAATATTCTGAGTACCAAAAATAAATGTACTTGTAAATGCACATGCATTAAAATTGCGGATAGCACTTCTGATAAAAATAATGAACAGGTTTCAATCAACAAATCTCAATTCTCAACATATGATCATCAACAACAACAATCACCAACATCTCAAAAAAAAACTATACCACAACTTAAGGTAAAGCAATTAGATAATAATAAACTTTTATTTTCTAGAGCAGTAAATGTAAAACAAAAACGAGAATTAAAAAAAATGGAAAAAAAAATAAAAAGAAAAAAATAACAAATTGTAATAATAATGAATCAATGATTATTGTATCAGAAAACAGTATCAATGACTCTTTAGGTTTTGACAATTACGATGACTAATATCTTACAATGGAATTGCGGTGGTTTTAATACGCATATTAATGAATTTTATTTATTAATCAATAAATATAATCCTATTGCCTTTTGTATTCAAGAAACGAAATTCAAAGATGATTATGCTCCTTCAATAAAAAATTTTAACACTCAATTTTTTACCCAATAAAATTAATTATTTGCAATTTATATTTGCCCCAAGATACTAATATCACAAAATCTGATTTTGATAATCTTATTAGTCATTTTGATTCGCCGTACTTCATTTTAGGAGATTTCAACTGCAATAATACAATATGGGGGTCTACTAAGGTAGACAAAAGAGGAAAGCTAATTGAAAACGTCATAGATGAATATAACTTGTGTCTTTTCAGTAATGGAAACCCTACTCATTTTAATTTTAGTTACAGAACATTTAGTGCAATAGATATAACAATCGGTAGTCCCATATTAAATGCTTATTTTGATTGGCAGACAGACGAAGACTTACACAATAGTGACCATTTTCCTATATCTCTTCAAATTGCAGACAATAGTAATAACTCTTATGGATTCAAAAAAAAATGGAACATTAAAAAAGCAAACTGGGATGTTTTTCGAGAGCAACTTAATTTAACTAGAAATGATTTCACGAACATAGATGACTATGAAGAATACTTTACCTCTAGTATTTTAAAATCTGCAAAAATAGCAATTCCTATGCAAAATTATAAAAATGTAAAGAAAAAAGTTCCATGGTGGAACAATAATTGTAAAGTGGCAATAAAAAATAGAAACAAACTTTTTAGAAAATTTAAACGCACTTTAGATTTAAATTATTTTAAAAATTTTTTAAAAGTGAAATCTGAAACTAGAAAAATTATAAGACAGGCAAAAAAAGAATCTTGGGAAAAGTTTGTATATTAAATTAACAGTAACACTCCTCCATCACTTATTTTTCAACAAATTAGGCGTATTCACGGAAAAACCAAAAATCAGGAAATTACTTCAATTATAGATAATAAAAACTTGATAACTGACAAACATGAAATTGTTAATATTGTTGCCTCACATTTCTGTAAGATGTCTTCTAATAATAATTATTCAAAAACTTTCTTAACATACAAAAGGACAACTGAAAAACAACCAACAAATATTCCTTCAGGAATAAATGAACTATATAATAAAAAATTTAGTTTAATAGAACTAGAAAACTCGCTTAAAGATTGTAGTGGTAGCTCGCCAGGTTCTGACACAGTTCATTATGAAATGTTGAAACAATTTAACTTGCACTACTTACTTTTTATAACAAAATCTTACTTTCAGGTACTTTTCCAGAAAAATGGAGAAGTGCTTATATTATACCCATTCTGAAACCAGGGAAAGTCCCCAAGAGTGCTAATAATTACCGCCAATAGCATTAACAAACTGTTGTTGTAAAGTTCTTGAGCGAATGATATCGAAAAGATTAATTTGGTATTTCGAAAAAAATAATTTGATATCAATTTATCAATCAGGATTCCGAAAAAATCGGGGGACGATCGATAATCTTTCATATTTAGAATCAGAAATATTGACTGCATTATCTAGCAAAAAGTCAACTCTAGCTATCTTTTTCGTTACAAAAAAAGCTTATGATATAGCCTGAAAAAGACTCATAATTGATCAACTCTTAAAAATGGGAATTAAAGGAAATATAATATATTTCACTCAAAATTTTTTAAGCAAAAGAAAGATCCAGGTAACGATTGGCGAAGTTTTGTCAGATGAAAAGTCTATTGAAAATTGTATCCCACAGGGTTCCATATAGCCATTAATAGTGGTCTAAAAATTATAAAAAGCCCAATAAAATATATTGCTTATGCCGATGATCTCACAATGTTTATTTCTGGAAAAAATCCAAAAAAAAATACAAAAAAAACTACAAACACAATTAAATCTACTTGAAAAATGGAGCAATAAAACCGGATTTAAATTTTCCGAAAATAAAACTGTTGCCACGTTATTCACAAGAAAAAGGAAAAATATTATTAAACCAGATTTGTTTTTAACAAATCAAAAACTAACTTATGTTGATAAAATTAAATTTCTGGGACTAACGTTTGATGAAAAACTGAACTGGCATTAGCATATAAGAACTTGAATATCCTGAAAATGCTCTCAAATACAAACTACGGTACTGATAGAAAGCTTCTACTGAGATTATTGAATTTGATAATACTTTCAGTAATTGACTATCGCAGTTTTATCTATGAAACTGCTAACAAAACTCGATTAAAGTCCTTAGACATAATACTAAATATGGGTATACGTTTAGCTACAGGGGCACTAGGAACAAGTCCTGTTGATAGTCTTCTTGTAGACTCCGGACAAATTTCTTTAAACCTTAGAAGAGAAAAGCTTAAATATGTAACAAATTTAATTTCTTTCGAAAACCATCCTTTTCTTGAATTTTTTAATAATGATAATTTATTTTCCAAGTTTAAAGATAAAAAATTTAATACACAACCATGTTTTGTCAGATTAAGAAATATAAAAGAAAGTTTATATGTCTTTGATAACGCAATAGATATACAAAAAATACTTAATGAACCTCCATGGCTTCAGAAACCCATATGTATTGATACGGAATTAGCAACATATAAAAAAGATAATACAAATATTACTATTTACCGAAAACTTTACAAAGAAAAAGTAAATAATAAATTTAAAAAATTCAGACAAATATTCACCGATGGTTCAGTTATTAATAACTCCACAGGGTGCGCATTCAAAATTGATTTAGTCGAAACAAAATTTCATCTACCGGAAAATACAACAATTTTCACAGCCGAATTATATTCTATATATCGAGGTATTCAGTATGTAAATAACGAATCTGATAATGAAAGTTTTTTGGTTTGCACAGATTCTTTGAGCAGTCTTGAAGCTCTTCAAAATATAACCCCAAAACATCCATTAGCACAAAAAATAAGAGACGAGATCTCTCTATCTTTAAACAATTTTGCATTTCTATGGATTCCATCACATATAGGTATTAATGGAAATGAAAAAGCAGATTTATTAGCAAAACAGTCTGTTAGAGAACCCTTGGACAACTCTTTTAAATTTATTACATCGGACTTACACAAATTAATAATTAAACACATAATGCGAAAAAAACAAAGTTACTACGATACAAAAAACAATAATAAATTGCACAACTTAAAACCACAAATTGATAAATGGAAAAACAATGATAATCTGAGTCGAAGAGATCTTACTGTTCTGGCACGGTTGAGAATAGGACACACTAATTTGACACACAGTTACCTATTTGACAATCAGAACTCATTAGCACATGAGTGTGATTGCAGGCTCAATACTATTTCAGTACACCACATTTTTGAGGAATGCCCTCTTACTGTAAATCACAGAACATCACTAGGTATCTCATTGAGTTATATATAGGTATCTTTATCGGCAGATGACCTCAATTCCAATGATAGGGTTATAAAATTTGTAAAAAAACAGAATTTTTACAGTTTAATATAACTAAAGCTTAAAATTAAATTAAAAAATTCATTAAAGTAGAAAATGTTTAAGTTTTTCAATTTTTTATTTTTATTTTTTGTTTGTTGTTAATTTTATATAAAAGTATAATTAAAATATAATATGTAAAAATAAAGCTTAGTATGTAAGTTTATAGTAAGTAAGTTTATAATATACAAATGTTATTTATAGCAACAATTTGTAATAACAAATTAATTTTTATAGAAAGATCAGGCTTTCAAAACCATTTTTTGTGTTGTAAGCCATAAAAAACATTTTTAAATAAATAAATAAATAAATACATTAGGACTTTTGATTGTTCAAGAATCGTAAAACCAAGGTATATTGATTTATTATAATACGCACGGGTTTTAGAAAGCTCAACCGCGGTTAAGTCGGAAGTAAAAGATATTAGACTATGAAAGTTAGGTTTTGATACAAGGCCCCGAACTCCTAAACGCTTTCCTTTGTTTTCCCAACTGGTTGTAATTCTAATATCTCTTCTTTTGTCAACATTTTCCATGGTCTTTCCGAATACGGAATTGTTCATTAACTTGAAAAAATCTTGTTCAAATGAATTTTTTGTATTTGTTCTATGAGAGTTATTTAAGTCAATATACTTTTTTAACCAATCACTTTGTATAAATTGTAATACTCTATGAATCTATTTTAAGATTAAACCATTTTTCAGGCATTGTTTAAGATTTCTGTAATGAATAATATACTCTTTTTTATCGTGTAAATAGTTAAAAGTTTAATTTTACCATTAAGTGGCGTAAAATTTTCCGGACAAAAAGGTAAATCATTATTCTCCCCACTTAAAATTTTTATATGGAAGAAACTGAGACATTGCCCAACCATATAAATTGTTAGCATCTATATACGTTATATACTTAGACGGTTCATTTTCATTGTATTTTTCACTCATGTATTTATTGTTGGCTAAAGAATGACGTTCAATTCAACATTACCTGCCATAAAAGACCTGGCGCTGTGTAAAAATTAGCGGGATCTAAATTATATATTTTTATACATATTTCGCGAATTTTTTAAAAAACACCTGCTAATATAAACACATCTGTCTTTAAGCTATAATTTTAAATAATGTAACAGATTTTTACAATTGAAAGTGTTCCATACTGTTATAGAATGAATATAGTCATCTTCCGAACACACTGTTTGTGTTAGTTTGTTAAAAAAATCTGTTTGAAGCGGTAAATGTTCTTGTTGAAGTTTCTCCCATTTATATAAATATTCATATGGGAAAACACCATTTCGAGTCATTAGCTCAGAATTGTTTTTAAAAGTTTTTGTTATGTATTTCATTTTTGATTTGTCTAAGTTTCCACACAAAGAATCTAAACTTGAGGACATAAATCGAAAACTATCTAAAATCTTAAAGAAAAACTAATTTTGCTATCTGGAAGCGTAATTCTTTTACTTAGCGATATGTACTTTTCTTTATTCAGAGGTATAATTTTTATTTCACCCGGAACTATATTAAGAGCTTTAAATAATAAATGACAATCATACTCGGAAAAATTATGAAAGAAAACGGGAAAAAAGTAAGGTCTTCTATATAAAAGATTACAAGCATTATGAGCTGATCCCCGATATTTACCAGTAAAATGACAATGGTCTCTAACTCTATTTATAAAATCTAATTGTTTACCACAAATATGACAGGTTGTATTAGTAAGTTGTTCAAATTGCTCATCAAGAATTAATTCATCCCTAGGCTTCGGCTTCATGTGATATTTAGAGAAAAGATCAGTGCAATCTTTCGATAAGGTAGTAATAAATTCTTCAGCACAATTTAATCCAACATGTTCAACGTACTTATTTAAATTTTCATCAATTGTTCATTTTATGAAATAAGAAAATGCTACTGGTACATGTTCCATAATGTTAGTTGTTGATGGTTTCCGAGGGTCTGGACTGCATCTAGAAATTGGTTTTAACACAGTCAGCGTATATAATACAAGGAGCCTCTATTTGAAGTTGATAATTTTCAAATTTGAGAATATTGTTTTCTGTAGTTGGTAAATCTATTACCACATTGTTACATTCAACTTTGTGAGTATTATAACGCTCGACAGTATGAAGATATTGTAGACAACTATTGCAAATAAATGTAGCGTGTGGGTGTTTTGTTAAAATGCTTCCTAACAATTTTGAAAGATTTTTTATGTAAGCATAATGATAACTCTGATTCTTATCTACAAGAAGCAAATTAACGTGATTTAGTTATTCACGTCCATTTTTCACGCTCTATAATATGGCCCTTCTAAATTGTATTCTTTATTTATTAATATTAATCCAAAAACATTAATACTAATTTCGGAATTTAGCTTTTCAAATTAATGTATATCTGTAGTCTTTACTGCAAATGTCATACCATTAAAATCTAATAATGGTACTAATCCTTCTTCCAAATTTATAATTGATGAATTGATGTTTATTATTCCATAAGAATCAGTTCGTTCTGGATGGCTTGCACTACGTTTTAATGCTGCGATTAAAGCCCATTTAAAACAAAAGTTGTCATAATTTTACACATTAATACAAGCAAGTTTCTTTTTATAGAAGTTACTTTATCATAAAAGATCTTGAGAAGAGTTTAATATTATTGTAAATTTTAGTATTATTTATAATAGTATGTGTAAATATCAACTTAATTAATAATAACTTTTATTTGCTATAACGAGCTCTTTTTTCTTTTTTTGTATTGCACGTAAGATTTGCTTTAGGTGTGTGTAAGGTTTGCTTTGGTTGTAACTGCGTTCAATAAGGTCATTTCACAGTGCATGCTAAAAACTGTTGAACGTTTTATAAATCATTTGCACATTCACGGCAAACATTTAATTTAATTTAATTCACAAACAAATTGTGTCGTCAAGCTCGCGGTATTCATATCGTACACATATAATTTTTATAATTTTTTTTTTTATTGTTTCTTTATCAATTTAAATTTTAATTTGATATTTGACTTTTTTATCTAATTATAAATTTTAATTTGTTGATTTTTACTTATATTGTTTTTTAAAATTTTACAAAATTACCAATTTTAATGTAGATTTCTGCAATATACACGGTTTACAGACGAATTTCAATGCCGTCACTTGCCATTTAAATTCTAGCAAAGCAACAATTCTTGCCCTATGTGAAACTCAAGCTAACGGCCAGAATGACAATTTTAATATTACTGGCTACACACTCGTTTCACATTTCTTGTCTAGAAGATGTATCGCCATCTATATTAAAAATGACACAGCTTTTAACACTCTTAATAAATTCAAATGTTCTAGCCCAACTTTCCACTATGTTTGGGTAAAAATCTTTGTTAGAAAGCAAGTCATATATTTCTGTTTCTTATACAGATCACCCAACTCAAGTGAAGAGGAAATTGAAAATCTCTCAAACCAGATCAATGTTGAATTCATATCTAGGAACTGAAATTGTTCCGGCGGGTGATTTCAATATTCATAATAGAGACTGGCTTCACTTTTCTAGTAACACTTCTCTGAGTCAAAACTCAATTGGGAAACAAGTTGAACTATTTTCATCGCTTTTCTATCTTTCTCAACTTGTCCAAAATCCCACTAGGATCCCGGATCGTGCCTTTTTTTTTTCCGAGGGACGGTGGAAAACATCAAAAGTCACTCAAAAGAACTCCACGAGGTTCCTCTGAGTAGTGTTGGACTCTAACCAACCAAAACCACCCCCTTTAAAACCAAAGTATACGATTGGACCTTTAATACATAATCATATAATGTACAGCTTAGTTTTGGGGAAAAGAATAGGGGAAGGATTACTTGTGTGTTTGAATATAGGAAAATTGGGATTATGGAGGATGAAGGGAAAAATTTGGATAGTTATTTTGAAGAAAGATGTTAGTGTTCTTTTTGAATTTCGATATATCGTACACAAATGAATTACCAACTTTTGGGAACACATGTGCGGCATAAGGTTCCATAAACGCGACGTGCGTATGACAAACGAATTTCCGAATACTGTATTGCGCCATCTTGCAAGTTCGACAGTGTATGGGTGGGCATCTGTTGCACTCCTCGTTTCACGTTGGAAAACTTTGAGTGGAGGCATCAATTGTTTTATTTCTTTAGAACAGGTGTTCACGCCTACAAGGTATCCAATAATTCGCCAATAAGGCGAATAGCTCTGTTTTGCACTTTGTCGAGATAACCCAGCGTTGTTTGGGGTGCTCCAGTCCAAATATGTGCGTTATACTCCATTTTCGACCTAATGTACATTTTATATATGTTGAGAAGATCGGAAGGAGAAAAGTAAGCTTTACAGCGGTACAAGAAACCTAGACATTTAGCAGCATTTTTAGCTATACGAAAAATTAGATTTGACCAGGTCAATATTTCTGATTTAACTCGATGCCCAGAATGTTTAAATCTGTTGAGTGCTGCAAAGCTTCATCCTGAAAAGTCAGATTGGGTGTAGTAGTAGCTACTTTGCGCGAGATTAAACAGCATTGCATTTTTTTTATGTTAAAATCAACTCTGTTGATTTCACCCCATTTTTGGGTTTTCGCTAAATCATTATTTAGCTCACTGATAGTGAAGTTTAGAAATATCCAGAGCTACTACATCAGATTCACCAGAATGGTGAAGGCTGATATTCAACTTTTCGCAAAGGTAAGTCATGAGATCACCGGTTGAACGACGGGCTCTGAACCCGTAATGTCGATCATGAAGCAAACCTCTACGATCCCGATATTTTTAAAAAGGTTCTGGTTTACTATTTTTTCCATAACCTTGGAAAGAACCGAGGTTATAGCAATAGAACGGTAGTTAGAGGGATCGCTTTTATTACCTTTTTTTGGAATTGGGAAAACATGCGCAACCTTCCATTGGGTAGGGTGAATACCCGAAGTAAAGGAAAGATAAAAGGTTGCGTAGAGGTTTTGAAATACTTGAATAGGTATTTTTAAGAACCATGGTAGTGATACCATCTGGACCGGCTTATTTTTTTGCATCAAGATTTTTCAAGATTTTCATCACTGCTCTTGTCCTAAAGTATATTTTACCGAAGGAGCAGTCATCTTCAGGAACAGTTGGTGGCTTTAAAGTTGACTGAGGCAGTGTCGAGTTGAAAGAGAACTGCTCGACAAACAAGTTCGCTTTCTCTTTGGAATTTGACACAATCATGTTATTAATATCAACAAGCGGAAGAAAAGAAGACCCGCTAGCGTATTCTTTTAAACTTTTTGCAAATGACCAAAAGGATTTGCTATTCTTAGGCATGTGGATAAGTTTGAACCAAGATTGGATTTCCGTTTAATAGTTCTCATGGAGTGAGGAATAAATAACCTCATTCCAAGTAAAATTGTTTCACAAATCGCATTTGCAGCAAAATCGACATTCGAAGGATCTGAAAAAACTGTTAAGACCCCTCCAGTTCACATGGCTGTATCGCCATACTAATTTCCTGGGAGGAGTCCTTTGATTGGTAATTGGGCCTACCCTGAAATTTGTTTTAACCAAACAATGGTCGGAGCCATCCATGGGGCAACCAACTGAAACCACATATTTTTCAGGGTGTGTGGTCAGAAACAGATTCAAGAGGTAGCTTTCTTGATCAGCTACCTCTTGGATCTGTTTTCTTTGACCAATCCTGGTGGTTTTGGTTGGTTAGAGTCCAACACTACTCAAAGGAACCTCGTGCAGTTCCTTTGAGTGACTTTTGATGTTTTCCACCGTCCCTCGTAAAAAAAAAAAAGGTTGGCAGCTATATAGCTCGACCCTTCTATAATTTCATACTTATTGATGTTTAGTTCAAGTCCTAGAATTCTAATTGAGCCCCAGCCGCTATCTTTTTCAGGAATTCTTCTGTTCGCTCTTTTATGACTTTTTTTATTTCTTTATATTCATTTCCAATGTCGTTGTTATTTAAAATTGGAGCCATTTTCGTTTGAAATGACTGAACTGACAGTTCAATGTTTTCTTCATCTCCAGACATTTTTACATACTCCGCAAAAAAATCGGCATTTAACTTAACATCCTTGTTCTAATAAAGAATTCGAGAGTAATGCTTTCACATCAATTTCACATTGCTCCAAAAACTCAGCTGGATTTATTAACCCTTCATCATCGTTATCTATGATAAATATTTTTACTCTGTTTTCAAAAGACTAGTTTGTGAGTCTCACATTTCCAGAGTACATCTCTGCTATGTTTTTCTCATGTAAATTGGTTCTAATATGATAGCTCCAATTTCACACATAAGTTTTACAATTATTACAAAACTTATGTTAATTTTTATGCCTTTCTAAATTGCTTTTCCTAATGAATTTTTTTAAACATATTTCACAAAGAAATTCTTTTATTTTGATTTTTTTATTTTGTGGCTCCATTTTAAAATAGTCATTAAAATTAATTTTCGCCTAAAAAATGAAATCGAAATATTCACAACCTTGAACTGATACAAAAATGACTACCCAATGTGTTCTTTTTTTAGCAGAATTCTCAGTATTTATTACTAAAATACCAGGTTTTAAAATATTTTTCGGTATTTGATCAAGAGCAAAAACACCTCTAAACAATTTTTTTTGTCGCACTATTACATTTCAGCACTTTCTTTATCTGAAGTGTATTCATTATCTTGTAAATCAGAAATATCAATTAGTCGAATATTTTCACTTATGTATGCTGTTAAAAATTAAACTTTAAGTTTTCCATTTGTTAACACTATATTGAATTTTTCAAGTAAATTTATTAAATTATTAGTTGTTTTTTCGTTGTCCATATGCCCAAAAGAGTAATTCTTGATGTCTGTCTTTTTTAAATCTCTGGTGGGGAATTTATACTTTAACTCCTTTACAATAGTTTTACATTTTTCTTTTATTCCACCCACAGCAAGATTTTTTACAAATATCGTATTGTTATCGTCCGTACAGAACGATAAATCTACTAGAGCACATGCCATTTTGAAATGAAATGTGATAAATCAAAAGTTAGTATTGTATAACCTTTTGAAAATAGTTCTTTTCAAATTTGATGTCCTATACATAATTCTGATAGATTATGTATACCTGTTCCGCTAAATAATGTTAAATATGCACGAAAATTGCAAAGATTATTCGATGTAAAACTTGCTTCAATTGCTGAGTTTGATGTAGGCACTCCATTCACATATAATTGAAATTGTGTGAGATTTTGATGATCGAAATGATATGGATTTTTTGATCTTATACTATTAAAATTTTCATTATTAACCATACAAAATACAAGACCCTTTGGTATTTGCCCTATAAATATATTATCCAATGATATGGAAGTGTTAGATGGAAATGTAAATGTTTTGATTTCACTTCTAGTATAAAAAATATTTTGCGTTAGCCTTTTCCAGTACAGTCTTGTGTGCTATCAATATGCTAGGATTAATTGTTAAATATTTCATGCATAATGTAGCTTCAAGAATTTTTAAATAACTTTCATCGTTATCGTTAAAGAAAATATAAAAATCTCGTTTCTCTAATGCTAAAGAAATTCGAATGTCAACATTATTTAAAAGTAATTTAAAGAAATCTACATGTACAAAAATCTACATGTAATCTACATGTAAATCTACATCGTTAAAGAAATCTACATGTAATTTTCCCATTAACTCTAGTATTGCAAAATTGTTGTATGATTTTTGTGTTGATTTAAAACCAGAATTGTTAAAATCATTGACATTCGGCTTATCCAATTCCCAAACAGATACTTCCAGATGTGTTTGACTGGAATCTCTACCATAATTTAGTAAAGTAGTTAACTATGCTTTATAATGGTATAAGGAATCTAAAGGAGTGATATTTTTTCCATTTAGAATTACATTACATTGTTTAATTAAAAAGTGTAATAAATTATTTACAACACTGAGCTGCGGAGCTGCCCTTGCTTCAGTTCCGGTTCCTCTTTTAGCGTTTGCACTCCAAACTGATCCATCTTTTTTTAATATTTGAACTTTAAATTTGATGTAGGTTGAGGATAAATCTCGATATGTATCTCCATTTCCAAGCGAAACAAATTCAATAGTTGACGGTGATGCTTCTAAAGAAGCTAATATGTTACCCATTCTGAACGCAATATACTTGTTTGTACGGGTAATGACGCAAAGAGATCAAGTTCAGATTTCATACACTAAATTTTTTTTTTAATTGAATATATCAGAGGTTTTACTTTGCTTTTTTCGTCGCTTCGACTTTAAATGTGTCTTTTTAGAAACTGCTCGTCTTTTTATACCGCTTCGTCTTTTTATAGCTCTTCGTCTTCCACCATACATCGAATGCAGTTGATTAACTACAGATTTTCGTAAATTTTTTGTGTCACCTTTGCTTTGATCAAGTACAGCTGCTTTTATGTTTACACCAGATGGTATATCATTTAAAATATTTTTACTTGTATTTACACCCTCTTTTTTAATTAAGTCCCAATCTGATGTAAAAACTGGTTTCAAGTAACAAATTAAACTTCCAAATATATTTCCAAAACCACGACCTTTTTGTATAGCTGGATAAAATTGTGATAGAGGTCCAATATCATGGAGACCTCCTACTATTTGTGAAAAATAATATCTCACGTAAGCCCGTTCCATTTTTGAAAGGATTTCATATTTCACTACTGATATTTATATTGTTTTTCGCAATCAATGCTTTTTAAAGTGTAAAACAATTTTTGTTGGATAGAATAAACGAAATATATTCCATCACCGTATTGATTGCAAATTTTAATCGCTATCGTTTCAAAACAATTTTTTTCTATAGGTATGTAATGGACATTTTCAAATTCAATATTTATAGGTATTCTACAATTTTCTATGTTGATAGCTCCCAATGCACGCATTACCACTTCCAAAAACGAAGATTGAACTACTCTGAATAAATCATCACCATTCCATTCAATTCGTCTTTATTATTAGCAACAGCTAATTTGAATAATTCGGGTAATTTTGTTTTGAAATTTTTTATATTTTTTTTCTGTTGAAATAGTTCAGTTAATAAAGCATTATAACTATGATTAACTTTTATATAGAAACTATCTTCATCAAAAGTTTGCGATATTTGAATTAAATCTTTCCGGTTAGGCTCCGATCCTTTTTCAAACGTTGCATCATCATAATTTTTAGGATTAGAGATGTGTATCAAAATTTCATTAAAAAATTCTTTAAAAACCTGGTTTCGAGAAAATGCTGGATTAGGTGTCATATTTTTAATAAGCGTTGGTAAAAAATTAAATTTCCAATCATCCAAATGTAATTCCGAATCGTCATTTGAATAATATGTGGATCGTATAGATTTTGTTACTTTGATTTTTTCTATAGGTTTTTCAATATTCGTTACATAAACATTATTCTGTCCAATATTAATAAAAGCACATTTCTCTTTGTTAAATTCTTTTGTTTGTAAAAAATGGTTCAGATATATTCTGAAAGACCAAAATTCCAATTTCCATTTCTTAAATCAAAGTGAATAGGTAATTTATTTACGAATGAAGCTAAAGTGTTGTCTGGAAACAGTTTTAAATTATCATCACTAAACAATGTTACATAGAAATCATCTTGACTATCCATCTTTGCTGACTTAACTATTTATATGTTATCCATTCCGGTGTTGATGAAGTTTTTAGTTTTGGACTTCTTAGCAAAGGTTTTAGCGTTCGTTTTTTTGTTTCAGGTAACTATGAAAGTATACTTGAGGAAATTGAACTGCCGGCCGATCTTAGAGTCTTGTTTTTCTCAGGGGATGGTACAGCAACGGTAATTACATCACCACTTGGTGTTTGAAACATTCGATAAGACCTTAAAGATGGTCTTTCAACTAGTTTTTCACCTTTCAACATTTCAGTTTGAGCTAATTTTTAAATGAATTTTCTTTATCAAAATCGTAATGTGATAAATCAATATTAATATTTGAATGTTCTTTTTTAGGATCATATTCAAACACATAATCAGTACATAACAGTACAAAATTGGTTTGTGCTGATGTTGATTTATGTTCAGGTAATTCAGTTTCTGTATATACATTTCGCTTAGAGAAGAATTTTGTTTGGGTGCCTGTATCAAATATAACATTATTAACGTTTTCTGGTAATTTTTTTATATGTCTCTTGTTAATTCCATATTTGATGAGATTTTGACGATATAAGTACCATTTTTGCAAGGGTTTTAATTTTTTATCGTAAAAAACTTTTTTCATTTTTTGATCTAATAAATCCAAGTTTTTATCGTCTTGAAATAATTTGCTAAATTTTGAAAATATTTCTGGTGACATAACAATCATTCGCTGCATTATGTCTAACTAAGTAATTTTCCTATTACACCAGATAATATAGTTCCAATTAAAGTTGGTAAAAATCCACCATGTTGAACTAATATTTTTCGTTTGGCTTTTATACTTTTCTTTGCCCAGGCTAAAAATCTTAATTGTTTTTTATGTTTTTTTAACTTAACTTTTTGTGCTGGTGATATTTTATTATTGCCATTTAATATATTGATAGCAATTTCAGCAATAGTTTTTATAATGTCATCATTACAATATTTAAGAATATTTTGTCGAAATTTCTTCTTGTTGCACTCTCCTAGTACATGTAATATATGTTGGTTTTTCTTCAATCGTTTCATACTTTTGACAGCGGTTGTTCAAATCATCTATGTCACAGAAGCATATTCAATATTCTTTTGAAAAAATGTTAGTCCTTATACGAAATAAATCGTTAATGTAATGGGTTAAATCCAACACAATATAACCATACGGGTTTGATGTTACCTCGTTATATACTCTTAAGAAACCCTTTATATTTTCTGAGCATAGCTGCCTAGCAAGAGGAAAAATCTGTGATTTGTATCGAGGGTTTTTGAAACATTCTATATCAGGAAAATCTATATTTCTCGGAATAGCAGACATTTCTGGGTTACACCATTTTATTGTTTCAATTCGCGGGTAAATCAATCTATTAATATTTTCAATTAAATTACACATAAATGTTGTTTTCCCACATCCAGATGGTCCCGCTATCATCATTGTAAATGGATGAATAAAATTAATCATTTTTGATCAGTATCTGATAAGAAACTAAATTTAAAATTCAATCGAGAGATAATATAAAAGCAGCGAACATATTCTTAGTACACTCATTTTGAATTATGGATGTTACGGAGTTTCTAAATACTTATTCCTCCGTCTTATTAAATGATCATAAGAAACTAATATTACATCTACACAAACACATTAAAAATTATTCTAGAGTAAAAAACAACACTTCAATTTATGGTACTCACTTTGCGCTTTGTCCATGAGCATATGATAATTCTACTTCTGGACCGGATACATGTGAATGTACATGTGAATGTTCATACAATAGAAATATATAAAATCAATTTGGAAAATTTAATTAAATGGTACAAGAATACTGTCGAGGTTACAAGTTGTGTCAGAAATTCATAGAGGTGCCAAAAGAAAATTTACACGAAGAAAATTTATTCAAAAGCGTTTAAATGACACTTGGCAAATTGATTTGGTTGAAATGATTCCATATGCAAAATATAAGAAGGGACATAAATATTTATTAACAGTTATTGATACATTTTCGAAATTTGCTTTTGCTGAACTGGTCAAAAACAAAAACGCTGATAATGCTTTAATCGCAATAAAAAATATTTTTAAGCGTGCTGGTAAAAAACCAAAAATTTACAATATGATCAAGGTACGGAATTTTTCAACAAAAAATTTCAAAATCTAATGGAGAAAAATAAAATTAATCATTATCATACATATTTAGAGTTAAAAGCTTCAATTGTAGAACGTTTCAATCGCACTCTTAAAAACAATATGTGGAAACAATTTAGTTTACAAGGTACATATAAATGGTTATCTATTCTACCATCACTAATAGAAAAATATAATTCAACATACCATCATACAATTAAACTTCCACCTAAAAATGTTACAAAGAAAAATGTCTACAATAAATTAAAAGTATTCCGAAAAGCAAAATACAAAGTTGGGGATTTTGTTCGTATAAGTAAATTTAAAGGTATATTTGCAAAAGGTTATCAACCTAATTGGTCAACAGAAATTTATACAATAGCGAAAATAAGAAGAACTGATCCAATAACATACAATTTACTTGATTACGCACAAAAACCAATAAAACACAGTTTTTATGAACCTGAACTTACATCTATCAAATTTCTTAATGTATACCTTGTAGGAAAAATAATAAGAAAAAAAGAAAATCAAGATTCAGTTAGGTGGTTTGGCTTTGATAAAAAACATGATTCGTGGATAAATAAACGAGATATTATTTAATGAAAAAAAAAAACAATTTTACTATAAATAATGCAATTCTTTTACAACTTTTTATTCCCAAGTTTATTTTTTTATTTATTTTTTCACTTTTAACTTGAACTTGTAACTTGAACTTGATCACCATCTCAATTTGTATTTCATGATCGCAGTTTATATTATTCAACTCAAGTTTAAAAAAATTTCTTTTTTAAGTTTTAGATAAAATATTAAACTTTGATCAAGAAAATTTTTTTTTTATATTTTAAGTAAAATTATCTATTTGAACCAAACTTTAAAAACTTTTCATATCTTCATATCTACATTTAAATCTAGCTTTTTATTTTTATACGAATTTTATTGAAGTATTTAAGCCAAACTTTAAAAAAAAATTTCATATTGAACCGGTTAAATTTATATGAATATTTAGCAATTTTAATTTAACTACAAAATTTCTCAAAGATCATAATAATTCATCAATTTTAAATCAAGCTTTAAAAACAAATTTTTTTTTGTTTTTAATAGTAATAAATAATAATATTAATTCGGTATTTAAACCAAACTTTAAAAACCTTTCATATCTCCAGCTTATAACTTAGAATATTCAATATTTTTAATTAAATATCATATTATTTCTCCAATTTCAAATATCAAAGACACAAAACTTTTCATTTATACTTTGCTGTTTAACACCTCCGCTGTTTGTTGCGCCATTGCTATATTTTAAACTCTGCATTGTTTTAAACATCGAGCAAAAACTAATCAAGACAATCAATTTTAATAATAATATTTCTACTACACTCTATATTTAAACCAAGCTTTACATTTTATACTAAATTTTTAATGAAATATTCAAATAAAACTCTAAAAATGTTTCATATTGAACCAGTTAAATTCATCTGAATATTTAGCAATTTTAATATAACTATAAAGCTTATTTATTATTTATTATTTATTAGCAATTTTAATATAACTATAAAGCTTCTTATTTATTAAATATCATATTATTCTCTCCAATTTCAAATACCAAAGACACAAACCTTTTTATTAGTCATACTTTACGGTTTAAAGACGACGCTATGTACAGCGCCATTGCAAAAGCTTTTTTGCTCTTCTCCGCATGGTTTAGAATCTGCTTGCTCTTCTCCACATAGACTAGAATCAGCTTGCTCTTCTCCACATGGACTAGAATCGGCTTACTTTCCTCCACATGGTGTAGAATCGGCTTGCTCCTCTCCACATGGACTAGAATCTGCTTGCTCTTCTCCACATGAACTAGAATCGACTTGCTCCTCTCCACATGGACTAGAATCGGCTAATCCATACTACTAGCAATATAAAGAAGCTAAGTTAAGCCTTTAGCTTAGTTTTACTATTAAGAAAAAAAAAAAATGTAAGATGATACAATAAATTATTTGTACTTCGTTCAAATTATATTAATTATGATAAGTACAATAATTTTTCCATTAACGCTAGTATTGCAGAATTGTTGTATGATTTTTGTCTTGATTTAGAAGCAGAATTGTTAAAATTATATTTATAAATATACAAAAAATTTTTAAATTTATAAATTATAATTTTGTAAAAATTACCATAAAAAAAAAAAAAGTTAGTGAAGTTATTTTGTAATTAACATATTAATTAATAAGTCTGAGAAGGATAATTAAAGGAAGCTTAACAATTAATACTAGGACTATTTCTGAAAGTGTTTTTAAAATGGATTTAATTTAAAACATAAAAAATTTGAATCAAATTTTATTTTATGAATAAGAATTAGGTATCTTATAATTAATGAACTAAGTGAATACTATGTATTATTATTAAATAATGTATTAAAAGGGAATTATTAAGATCGAATAAAGTAATATATTAATGAAGTGAAAAATTATCTGTTGCCATTTTTTAATTGCACATATGCTTATAGACATAGTTATTTATTAATAAGAAAAAATGGAAAAATTACAATAAATAACCGAAATTAATAAAAGTTAATTAAAAAGAATCAAACAAAGAAAATAAGTAGGTAATTACAAAACCAACTAACATACCGGAATTTTTCATAAATAATTAAAAATAATTAAAAAATTATAAACACCAAATTAAATTAATTAAAAAGCTAATAACCTATATCACAATTAAATTTTTATAAACAACATTTGCAATAAATCAATAAAAGCATTAAATAAACAGTGGAAATATAAAATTTAAATTGAAACAAATAATTTGAGTCTCTGTCTTACATATATCTTTTTATTTTATTATATAAAATCAAATTAATACACAAGTTATATACAATATCTTTAAAATTTTAAACTTAACAAACATTTTAAAAAAACGAATTAAGTTTATAAACAATAAACTCAATTTAAAATTTTATATAAACAATAACTTTTTTTAATACATATTGTACCTCACGATTAAATAATAAGCAAAAACTTTTCATTTTGACATTTGGATGTAAAGACAAGTGTTTAAATCAATCAATCTAAATTAAATTAATTTGGTTTCCTAGTAGCACTTGATTCACCTAACGGTGAAATTTTAAACATTTCTTAAAAATCAAAAAATAAGAAGTACACAAAGAAAAAAAATAAAAAGAAAAATTATTATTTGAACATCTATTGGAGAAAATTAAAAACTTTGAAAATTTCGCGCACAGAATAGTTTAGTAAAATACTTACTTTTGTAATAAAAATTAAACTTGTAATGGGAAAGCAGTGTATTTTATGCAAAAAAGCTATCAAAGCCAAAACTGCAGCATTATTATGCAGTGGATCCTGTGGTGGAACGTTTCATGTTGCATGCGTTGGAGGCTCAAATGATTTATTGGAAAAAATAAAGCGGGGCAGTATATTATGGAATGCAATAGCTGTCCATCGACCGACGGATCATTTGTGGTGATTGAAGAGGAAGAAAATCGTGATGCAGTTTGTTCTAATAATGTAAAAAATTATCAACGTAAAATAAATGAAACAAACGAGAACCTTGAGCTGTTTAATCCTGCTAATTGCACTTCGGAAGCAATAGCTCAGTATTTAAAAAACCTAGGGTCTGTAGTAATTGGTATACAAACATCACTAAATTTCATAACAAATCAACTAGAGGAGGCTATGAAAGCGCAGAAATTAATAATACAAGAAAACATTAGTTTAAAAAAGCAGCTACACGACAATAATAACATGTATGAAGATTCGGAAAAAAAAGTTAATTACTTGGAATCTTTGATTGACAAAGAAACACAATTAAAAAATAGAAATAATATAGTTATATCAGGTCTACCACCAAATCCAGGTAATCTAACCAATTTATTTTTAAAAATAACAAACAAATTAAATTCAAATATAACTCAAAATGATATTGAACGAATTTCGCCATTATATACCAATCCAAAGGGCGGTAATAAAAACATACAATATGTTATACATCTTCATTCTAATGATATTAAACAGGATCTAATGTTGAAAAAAAAACGAGCATATTTTCACTTCAGAATTTTTTCCTGCTGAAGAAGGAAATAGAGAGATATTTCTTAGGAATCATTTGTCTAACTTGCAAAAAAAAATATATTTCGAAGCAAAACAATTTAAAATTACTAATAATTTTAAATATTTATGGATTAAGGATAATATTATTAAAATTCGCAAAACTGATTCAAGTAAAATATACAATATCAATCATCTTAATGATATTACAGCTATTAAAAAAATACACGATAACTAAAACAATATTATTAACATGGATTCCTAATTTATATCCTCTTCTCTTTCCTTCTTTACTTAAAATAGAACGTTTAGCAAAACAAAAAAAAACATTTCATTTTTTTTTATTTTACAATATTAATTCATTTTTTTTATATTTTTAATTTAACACATTTTGTTTTTTTTTTTAACATTACAAATTTTTTAAACAACAATAATAATATACTATTTAAAATTATTGAAATTAGCTACTACATTACAAAAATTAATTACAACAACAAAAACCTAATAGTGCAATTTTTAATTCATATTTTTAATTTTTTAATATTTGAAACATTTAAATTTTTTTATTTTCCAATATTAATTAATTTTTCTCATTTTTTAATTTTAACACATTTTGTTTCTTTTTTTGACATTGGAAATTTTTTAAATAACAATAATTATATAATATTTAAAAGAATTGAAATTATTTACTACATCACAATAATTAATTACAACAACAAAAATTTAATAGAGCAATTTTTAATTCATGTTTTTAATTTAATATTTACACATTTTTTTTTTCATTTATTTCTTTTTTTTATAAAACAAATTTTTTAAATTTCACATTTTCTTTTTTAATAAACTCCAAGAATTATTTACTACTTATAATTATTTACTATTTTACATTAATAAATTTCAAGTACAAAAATTTAACCACGCTATATTTAATTTTTAATTTTTATTATAGACACGGTTTTAAACACATGTTTTCATTTAATAATAAATTTATTATAATAATGATATGCATGATAAAGCTTTCTTTCACCTACCACCGCTATTTCTCCAAGGCCATTATTGTCGCCAACTACAATGATGTCGTGTAACATTAATGATAATATTAAAGTTGATTACTTTTCAGGGTCAGATAAAAATATTTTGGTGAATTATGTCAACAATTTTAATATAATGTATTTGAATATTGCAAGTCTTAGGAACAAATTGAGTAATTTAGAATTATTAATTAATTCTGTACAATGTGATGTTCATGTAATTGTCTTAACAGAAACCTGGCTTTTAAAACACGAAAATCAGTTCTTTAATATTCCAGGGTTTACAGCTTTTTTTTCTAATCGTGAAGTTGCCTACGGTGGAGCAGCTATTTACATATCAAATGAGATTAATAGTAATTTATTATTTGAACAGAACTTTAATAATTCAAATATTCTTATTGTCAAATTATTAAACCTAAATCTTAACATAATATGTTTTTATATGGCGCATCAGACAAAATTAATTGATTTTATTGACAAACTAGATGAAATAACCAGCACCTATAAAAATTCACTAATTTTAGGAGACTTCAATATTAACTTACTAGACGAAAGTAACTCAGATGTTAAAGACTATGTGAATACCCTGCTATGCAATGGTTTTATACTTTGTAATAACATAAATCCCAGCTTTGCAATTAGAATAGGAACTACTTCTAAAACTACAATTGACCATTTTTGTACTGATGTAATTGATTACAAATATAATCTGCATGTTGCTAGCACATCCCTGTCAGATCATAAATTGCTTTTTGTAAGTACACTTCTAAGAATTAATAAAGGGGGAAATAAAGTTGAAAAAACAATCTTAAATTATTTAAAGCTTTCTGATGATATCTTTTGGCAAAATCTAGAAACTTATAATACCCTAGATGATTTTATTTTAGCTTTTGCTGAGAAAATACAAAAATATACTGAAGTTATCCCAGTAAAAATCGTCAAAAAGAAACATGAGTGGATGAATAACAATATCATCTGTAATATGAAAATTCGTGATTCTTTTTTCTTAAATACAAAAAAAAATATCCTAATGATAAAAAAATTTTAGAACTCTATGACAAATACAAATCTATAGTGAAAAGGGAAATAAAAAAGGCTAAATGCTACTTTTGTGACAAAATAGTATCGAGCGATCCTGACAATAGTAGAAAACTTTGGGCACTTTATAAGAGAATTATGTACAATAAGAGTGATACAGAGAATACAAATAGTTTAAAAGAAATTAAATACAATAATACTATTACAACTAATTCACAACAAATTTCAAACATTATGAATTCATACTTCATTGACGTAACAAAAACTTCAAATATATCCACAGATTTTTTTGATCGAATTTATCTAAGTTCTTTTCAAAAAAATGTATACGAACGTTTTACTCTAACATCCACAAATATAGAAGAGGTTAAATCTACTATTAGTTCAATAAAATCAGGATCCGTACTGGATATGATTATATCTCTGCTAAAGTGCTGAAAAAATTTTCAAACTTATTGAGCCCAATTCTAGTCAAATTTATAAATGTAGCTTTCGAATCTGGATACTTTCCCGACTCACTAATGATTGCTAGGTCACACCCGTACATAAAACTGGGGATAAAACAAATCCTTCAAACTATCGCCCCATTTCAGTTTTATGTTCAATTTCAAAAATATTTGAAAAAATAATCAAAAAGCGAATTGTCTACTTCATGAAGTCTAATGGTATCTTAGATGCGGAACAGTTTGGGTTTGAGGAAAACTCAAACACAACAGCCGCTTGTCTGGCTCTATCTGATTTCATATCGAAAAGTCTGGATAAAAAAAAGTATACTGCTTGTCTTTTCATAGACTTGCAAAAAGCATTTGACTGTGTCGATCACAATATACTCCTTTTCAAATTGTCACAATTAAATTTTAGTAACAACCAGTTAAATCTTTTTAAAACATACCTATTCAACAGGAAGCAACAAACACATTGTAATGACACTTACAGTAACATGCAGTATATAAAAAACGGTGTACCACAAGGCTCAATCTTAGGCCCTGATCTTTTCAAAATCTATATTGATGATTTGGCTAGATTAAATTTAAAGGGAGCTTTACAATTGTTTGCAGACGATGCTGTTATTAAATATTCTATGGATAGCGAAAACGAATTAAGGGAATCAATTGTACAGGATTTAATAGTAATTGAGGAATGACTAATTAAAAATAAAATGTGCTTAAATATTATAAAAACTAAAATTTTACTTTTTGATAACAAAACATTTAATTCAACTAATATCTTCTATAACAATGTTCGTATAGTAAAAAATTTTAATTATTTAGGCTTGATTATAGATAGTAAATTAAAATGGCAAGAACATATAGATTATACTATTAAAAAAAATATACCATATGTATTTATATTAAAAAGACTAAGAAAATATTTTAACAAAAATACACTATATGTCATATATTGTTCATATATATATTCAAATATAATTTATTTAAATCCACTTTGGAGCAATGCACCGCAAATTTATTTAAAAAAATAGATGTAATCAATAAAAAAGCAATAAAAATAATTAGTTATTTTCCGCTCATGCATCCTACTAATTTGCTGTATTCATCTACATATTTAAGTTTTGATGTTATTTGCAAAAGAGAACATCTTTTTCTAGCGTATAAGATAATTAATAATTTAATAAAACACAATTTTCTACTTAATCGTAATTTTCACATACATAGCTATAATACTAGAAATAAGTCAAACTTTTATCTCTCCTTGTTTAAAACTGATAATCAGAAAACTAATTGTGTGTACACCAGTTTGAATGTATAATAAAAACATACTTGAAGAATTGTTGAAAAAATATTTATAATACGCATATACTAAATTATACGACCGCACAGCTTATGCTAAGTTCTTAATTATTCAAATTACAAATTTATATATGTAAATTGTAAACTATCCTGTAAAAATGATATTTAAAATAAAGAAACAAAAAAAAAAAATCATTGACATTCGGCTTATCCAATTCCCAACCAGATGCTTCCAGATGTGTTTGACTGGAATCTCTACCATAATTTAGTAAAGTAGTTAACTATGCTTTATAATGGTATAATGAAACTGAAGGAGTGATGTTTTTTCCATTTAGAATTACATTACATTGTTTAATTAAAGAGTGTAATAAATTATTTACAACACTGAGCTGCGGAGCTGCCCTTGCTTCAGTTCCGGTTCCTATTTTATCTTTTGCACTCCAAACTGATCCATCTTTTTTTAATATTTGAACTTTAAATTTGATGTAGGTTGAGGATAAATCTCGATATGTATCTCCATTTCCAAGCGAAACAAATTCAATAGTTGACGGTGATGTTTCTAAAGAAGCTAATATGTTACGTATTCTGAACGCAATATACTTGTTTGTACGGGTAATGACGCAAAGAGATCAAGTTCAGTTCAAGTTCATACACTAAATTTTTTTTTTAATTGAATATATCAGAGGTTTTACTTTGCTTTTTTCGTCGCTTCGACTTTAAATGTGTCTTTTTAGAAACTGCTCGTCTTTTAATACCGCTTCGTTTTTTTATGCCTCTTCGTCTTCCACCATACATCGAATGTAGTAGATTAACTACAGATTTTCGTAAATTTTTTGTGTCACCTTTGCTTTGATCAAGTACAGCTTCTTTTATGTTTACACCAGATGCTATATCATTTACAATATTTGAATGTTCTTTTTTAGGATCATATGCAAACACATAATCAGTACCTTAATGGTGCAAAATTGGTTTCTGCGGGTGTTGATTTATGTTTAGGTAATTCAGTTTCTGTATATACATTTCGTTTAGAGAAGAATTTTGTTTGGGTGCCTGTATCAAATATAACATTATTAACGTTTTCTGGTAATTTTTTTGTATGTCTCTTGTTAATTCCATATTTTATAAATCGATATAAGTACCATTTTTGCAAGGGTTTTAATTTTTTATCGTAAAAAACTTTTTTCATTTTTTGATCTAATAAATCCAAGTTTTTATCGTCTTGAAATAATTTGCTAAATTTTGAAAATATTTCTGGTGACATAACAATCATTCGCTGCATTATGTCTAACTAAGTAATTTTCCTATTACACCAGATAATATAGTTCCAATTAAAGTTGGTAAAAATCCACCATGTTGAACTAATATTTTTCGTTTGGCTTTTATACTTTTCTTTGCCCAGGCTAAAAATCTTAATTGTTTTTTTTATGTTTTTTTAACTTAACTTTTTGTGCTGGTGATATTTTATTATTGCCATTTAATATACTGATAGCAATTTCAGCAATAGTTTTTATAATGTCATCATTACAATATTTAAGAATATTTTGTCGAAATTTCTTCTTGTTGCACTCTCCTAGTACATGTAATATATGTTGGTTTTTCTTCAATCGTTTCATACTTTTGACAGCGGTTGTTCAAATCATCTATGTCACAGAAGCATATTCAATATTCTTTTGAAAAAATGTTAGTCCTTATACGAAATAAATCGTTAATGTCTTGGGTTAAATCCAACACAATATAAACATACGGTTTTGATGTTACCTCGTTATATACTCTTAAGAAACCCTTTATATTTTCTGAGTATAGCTGCCTAGCAAGAGGAAAAATCTGTGATTTGTCTCGAGCGTTTTTGAAAAGCACTAAATATTTACAATTTAATGAACTGTCACGTGTGAATTCGCCATAATGAAAAACATTTTGTGTTAACAATACAATAGATAAATTCCGATGGTGTGAACCCTTAGTAAATAGTTCGCATACCTGTTTATTTGCATAATCTAACATTAAATCATCTGAAACTATTAAAGTAAGTTTATTTTCATTTCCACTAAACTCTTTCGGTATATTGGTACAAAATTCTATATCAGGAAAATCTATATTTTTCGGAATAGCAGACATTTCTGGGTTACACCATTTTATTGTTTCAATTCGCGGGTAAATCAATCTATTAATATTTTCAATTAAATTATACACAAATGTTGTTTTCCCACATCCAGATGGTCCCGCTATCATCATTGTAAATGGATGAATAAAATTAATCATTTTTGATCAGTATCTGATAAGAAACTAAATTTAAAATTCAATCGAGAGATAATATAAAAGCAGCGAACATATTCTTAGTACACTCATTTTAAATTATGGATGTTACGGAGTTTCTAAATACTTATTCCTCCGTCTTATTAAATGATCATAAGAAACTAATATTACATCTACACAAACACATTAAAAATTATTCTAGAGTAAAAAACAACACTTCAATTTATGGTACTGATTATTCGCTTTGTCCATGAGCATATGATAATTCTACTTCTGGACCGGATACATGTGAATGTCATACAATAGAAATATATAAAATCACTTTGAAAATTTTAATTAAATGGTACAAGAACTGTCGAGGTTACAAGTTGTGTCAGAAATTCATAGAGGTGCCAGAAGAAAATTTACACGAAGAAAATTTATTCAAAAGGGTTTAAATGACACTTGGCAAATTGATTTGGTTGAAATGATTCCATATGCAAAATATAAGAAGGGACATAAATATTTATTAACAGTTATTGATACATTTTCGAAATTTGCTTTTGCTGAACTGGTCAAAAACAAAAACGCTGATAATGCTTTAATCGCAATAAAAAATATTTTTAAGCGTGCTGGTAAAAAACCAAACAATTTACAATATGATCAAGGTACGGAATTTTTCAACAAAAAATTTCAAAATCTAATGGAGAAAAATAAAATTAATCATTATCATACATATTTAGAGTTAAAAGCTTCAATTGTAGAACGTTTCAATCGCACTCTTAAAAACAATATGTGGAAACAATTTAGTTTACAAGGTACATATAAATGGTTATCTATTCTACCATCACTAATAGAAAAATATAATTCAACATACCATCATACAATTAAACTTCCACCTAAAAATGTTACAAAGAAAAATGTCTACAATAAATTAAAAGTATTCCGAAAAGCAAAATACAAAGTTGGTGATTTTGTTCGTATAAGTAAATTTAAAGGTATATTTGCAAAAGGTTATCAACCTAATTGGTCAACACAAATTTATACAATAGCGAAAATAAGAAGAACTGATCCAATAACATACAATTTACTTGATTACACACCTGAACTTACATCTATCAAATTTCTTAATGTATACCTTGTAGGAAAAATAATAAGAAAAAAGAAAATCAAGGTTTAGTTAGGTGGTTTGGCTTTGATAAAAAACATGATTCGTGGATAAATAAACGAGATATTATTTAATGAAAAAAACCAAAAAAAAAATTTTACTATAAATAATGCAATTCTTTTACAACTTTTTATTCTCAAGTTTATTTTTTTATTTATTTTTTCACTTTTAACTTGAACTTGATCACCATCTCAATTTGTATTTCATGATCGCAGTTTATATTATTCAACTCAAGTTTAAAAAAATTTCTTTTTTAAGTTTTAGATAAAATATTAAACTTTGATCAAGAAAATTTTTTTTTTATATTTTAAGTAAAATTATCTATTTGAACCAAACTTTAAAAACTTTTCACATCTTCATATCTACATTTAAATCTAGCTTTTTATTTTTATACGAATTTTATTGAAGTATTTACGCCAAACTTTAAAAAAAAATTTCATATTGAACCGGTTAAATTTATATGAATATTTAGCAATTTTAATTTAACTACAAAATTTCTCAAAGATCATAATAATTCATCAATTTTAAATCAAGCTTTAAAAACAAATTTTTTTTTGTTTTTAATAGTAATAAATAATAATATTAATTCGGTATTTAAACCAAACTTTAAAAACCTTTCATATCTCCAGCTTATAACTTAGAATATTCAATATTTTTAATTAAATATCATATTATTTCTCCAATTTCAAATATCAAAGACACAAAACTTTTCATTTATACTTTGCTGTTTAAAACCTCCGCTGTTTGTTGCGCCATTGCTATATTTTAAACTCTGCATTGTTTTAAACATCGAGAAAAAACTAAGCAAGACAATCAATTTTAATAATAATATTTCTACTACATTCTATATTTAAACCAAGCTTTACATTTTATACTAAATTTTTAATGAAATATTCAAATAAAACTCTAAAAATTTTTCATATTGAACCAGTTAAATTTATCTGAATATTTAGCAATTTTAATATAACTATGAAGCTTCTTTATTATTTATTATTTATTAGCAATTTTAATATAACTATAAAGCTTCTTATTTATTAAATATCATATTATTCTCTCCAATTTCAAATACCAAAGACACAAACCTTTTTATTAGTCATACTTTACCGTTTAAAGACGACGCTATGTACAGCGCCATTGCAAAAGCTTTTTTGCTCTTCTCCGCATGGTTTAGAATCTGCTTGCTCTTCTCCACATAGACTAGAATCGGCTTGCTCTTCTCCACGTGGACTAGAATCGGCTTACTTTTCTCCACATGGTGTAGAATCGGCTTGCTCCTCTCCACATGGACTAGAATCGGCTTGCTCCTGTCCACATGAACTAGAATCGACTTGCTCCTCTCCACATGGACTAGAATCGGCTAATCCATACTACTAGCAATTTAAAGAAGCTAAGTTAAGCCTTTAGCTTAGTTTTACTATTAAGAAAGAAAAAAAATGTAAGATGATACAATAAATTATTTGTACTTCGTTCAAATTATATTAATTATGATAAGTACAATAAAGACAAAAATTATTTTTATTTTATTTATTATGTAAAATGAGTTAATGTTTTTAATATGGTTTTTATTTTTTTTATTTTTTACATAATACTTATGTTAAATTTTTATTACTTAAGAGTTAGTTAAAAGTTAGTTAACTATGTTAAAAAAAAACTAAAAACAAAGGAAATATTATTATTAGTAAATTATGTTATTTAGAAATAAATTATGTCAATGTTCTACGATTGTTTAAAAATGCTGCGTAAGTTAGATTTATAAGCTTTTTTGAAATTGTGTCACGGAAAAGGTTGTCGAATCGATTAAATAATATGCAACATCTGTTTGTGGGTTCGTTTTTCCCATATTCAGTTCTATATGTTATTTCAATTAAGAATTTGGGCCTGTATATATATCTTTAAGGCCTGACATCATTGTTGACTTTGATTTTATCTTTAATAAAATCGACAATGATCTTATTGGATAAGACATCAAATGTAAAGCTGTTAGATAGTAAGATTCTACGGGAATTTAAACTAAGTAAATTGACTAACTGCAGCCTTTCATTGTATGATGGAAGGTTATGAAAGTCTCTGGGATTATGTAGATGTCTTAAGGCAAAGAAGATGAACTGCTTCTGGATTGACTCAATTCTTGTACTGTGAATAAGGCTGGATTCCAGATAATGCTACCGTGTTCTAAAACTGAGCGTACAAGTGAACAATATAAAATTATTGTTACCCAGATATTGTTAAATTCCGTTGCTCTGCTTTTGATAAAATCTTGCATTTTATTAGCTCTTGATAACATTGATTCATAATGGAGATTATAATTCAGTTTATTATCCAAAATCATTCCCAAATCTGTAATATGATCCACACATTCTAAATTGCAGTTTTGTATGGAATAATTATGCATCAATTTGGATCTTTTCCGTGAAAAGGTCATAGCTTAGCACTTACTAACGTTGAGATCTAGTATGTTGTCAGAGCACCATTTTTCTAAGCACTTCAATTTTGATTGAAGAAAACAGCAATCAGTATCATTCTTAATTACGTGATACATCTTAAGATCATCAGCATAAGTAAGGTGGGCAACGCCTGATACGAAATTCGAAAGATATTATATATATTGACTAAAGGTGAACCTAAGTGATCACCTTGGGGTACCCCAGAGTAGATTGAAATGGGCTTAGATATAGTACCTTGGCATCTAATAAATTGTACTCTTACAGTGCCATATGACTTAATCCATTTTAATATGGAGCCACTGATACCTAGCTTTGCCAGTTTATCTTATAGTACATCATGATTTATTCGGTCAAATGTTTTACTAAAATCTGTATATATTGCGTCTATCTGAAGGCCTTTTTACATAGAAGATAATATATCTGATGTGAAAGCTATCAGGTTGGTGGTGCTTAAACGACTTTTTCTAAAACCATGTTGTTCTTGATTAAGATAAGGATCTATTATAGGTCTAATTTTGCAAGTAACAAGTTTTTCAAATAATTAAGGTATAAATGGTTGTGTAGGCGGCTACAAATAGCGGTTGGTTCCCTTAAAGGGCGGCTGAACCGAAAAGAAGGAAAACTACCAAAAACCCTCCAGAAGGCAACAGGAAACCACTGGAGTAATATCCCATGAATCACACAAAAAACATACGGCCGGCAGTTTCCAGCAATACGAGGGTGCTAAGAATCCCCGGAAGTAAAAGAAACACCTTAATATAGGAACGTGGAATGTGAGGAGTTTATATGAAGCAGGAAAACTAGCAAACACCATAGTCGAAATGAAAAAACTTAAGATCGACATACTAGGAGTAGGTATAGGGGCACTTTGGCATGGGAAAAAATAAGCCCATATCAAACGACCTAGTTTTTAATAAACCATATCGCACGCACACGCAAATTAATCTACATTTGAATGACCTTGAGTTTTAGAGAAATCGGAAGTGTTGTTACCTGGATTCTGTTAGAAGTTGGGGTAAAACAAGTCTTTTAGAGCTCTTTGATTGTATATTATAATAGGTCAGCATGAAAATAGTTAGCAAAACTATTATATGTAAATATTAAAGCACGTGTTATTTAATGTTGGTGAACTAGTTTTAAAATGTATCTTTAAGGAATGCGTGTTTTTTTTTTTTTATTTGTGTTGGTTTACTATAGGAAGAAATATAAAATAACAATTAGCATCATCGTTTTTTTTTTTTCTCTACTTTAACTATTTAAAGAAGATAAAAGAAAAAAACTAATGATTATTGTCGGTGTGTCGTGTATGATATTTTTTGTTTGTAAGAATGTTCAAAAAAAAAATACGAATGAAAAGAAGACAACCAGGAAATTAAAGCTGTGGAAGTACTTAAGAACTAACATGTTGCTTAAGTGCATTGTATGTTGCATAATCTGTGAAGAATAAAAAAAGAAAAAAATTCAAGTCAGGTTAATTCCATTTGTCACCTATTTTGAAAACAAAATATAAAAATAAAACAGATTTATTCTGTGTTCAAGAAAAAAATATAAATAAAAAGAAAACAACAAGAAATCAAAAATATCTAACGTGGTACAGGTATACTTCTTGTTGATGTATACTTAGCTTAAGTAATAGGCGTATATGAAAAGAATAAGAAAAAATGCTTTATAAAATTTAAAGAGAAAAATGAAAACAGAACAAAAAGATGTGTAACTACGTTTCTTTAAAATTTTAAAACAAATTTTAAAAAAATTAAAAGAAAAAGTGTTAACTGGTTTTTTATATCTTAGATAAAGAATCAACAAAATCAATGCAATTTTGAGATGCATTTTTTTTTTCTTTTTTTTTATGAAGTATTTAAAGAAGAGGAAATAAAAACCATTAATTAATTGCGAGTATCACCGTATAAGATTTTATTGTTATGTAAGAATGTTGACAAAAACATAAATAAAAAGAAAACAAACAGGAAATCAAAAATATCTAACATGTGGTTTAAGTAATAGGCGTGAATGGAAATAGTAAGAAAAAATGCGTTTTTATAAAATGTAAAGAGAAAAATTTAAACAAATTAAGTGTACCTACGCGAATTTTTAAAATTAAAAGAAAAAAGTGCAAAGCTGGTTTTTAAATCTGAATCCAACCTTGACCAAATTGATATTTTGAGATGAATTTTTTTCTTTTCTTTTTTGTTCTGATGAAATATTTAAAGAAGAGGAAAGAAAAAATTATTAGTATTTTTAGATTTTATTGATATGTAAGAATGTAGAACAAAAAAAGATGTATTCTTATGTTGTGTTAAAAAAAAAATAAAACAAATTTATTTATATGTTTGAAATAATTTTTTATTTAAAAATATTTTACAATTTTATAGAAAACTGTGCTGTCTTAATCTAACATTTTTTCTTTTAAAAGATACATATATACATTATAACAATTTTTAACAGCACATCTGAAATTGTTGTTTAATAAGTGTATAGGACAATTTGATTTAAAGTTATCAATCTTTTGTAATGACGGTAAGTTTCTGCTTAAATCTTCTATTTTATCACTGTCAATGTACTTTTGAAGGAATAGTTTTTTTTGTTCTCCTTTAACATAAATTTTTTCAGCTGACTCTAAATAGTGTTTTAATATACATTTTACATCTAAATATTCAACTAGACCGTTATTCCATTTAAGCCCATTTATTTTATTTTCGCAATACTGGTTATTATATTTCATATCCGGACTAAGTTCCTCTGAGGGGTACGGTGCTTTGAAGTGATAGACAGTTGGAATTAAACTTCCTTTTTCAAGTATGGCTAATTCTTTTAGGAAATATTGCTTTTCATTTCCTTGTAAAAATTGTAGGTCAACTATGAGAACTCGTTTAACCATATCGACGGTTTGTGTAAGAATACTCATTAGAATAAATAAATTTACATTTATATTCACTTCGGCAAAAGAGCTTTTCATATAAATATAGGTTAACAGTGCTATTTTTAACTAATACAACTATACTATTTCATCCATTTACAATGATGGTAGCGGGGCCATCATGCTGTGGTAAAACCACATAATTTAATAAAGTATAAAAAAGAAAATATACAACCAGATATTAATAGAATCATTTGGTGTAATCCAGACAAAAATGCCTTACCAAAATATTTAAAAGATGTGGAATATAGTAACACTATTCCGGATTTTAAGGACAATCAAGAACCTTTGTTAATTATTATCGATGATATGATGTTAAATTCCCATGATAAGTATGTATGTGATTTATTTACTAGAGGATCACACCATAGAAATTTATCTGTAATATTTGTAACACAAAATGTTTTTCACCAGGCTAAATTTTCAAGAGATATTTCGCTTAACTGTAAATATCTAGTACTTTTCAAAAATCCAAGAGATAAATCGCAGATATTACCTCTAGCTCGCCAAATATATCCCAATGTAATCAAAGCATTTGAAAAAGTATATAATGAAGTGACGTCAGAACCATAAGGGTATATATTAATAGATCTTACTGAAGACGTTAATGATATATTTCGATTAAGAAGTGATATATTTAGAAAAGGTTTGTGTTTTTGTACAAGAGACCAATTAGAACAATTTGGCAAAGAATATGAAACGTTTGAAGGTCAACCGTCATATATTGCACCTATTAAAAAGCTCTAAACCGAAATTTCAGAAAGTAATTATAAAACATTGTGACCCTGAAGTAATCAAAACATTTTGTGAAATTGCTTTAAATATTTTAAAAGGTAATTGTAATCTAAGTAAAAAATCAACAACCCAATTACGAAAGTATAAAAAGGAATTGATATCCCTCATTTGCCGCCAAAAATCTATAAATAGTAAAAGAAAAATCATTATTCAACGTGGTGGATTTTTACCTACACTTCTTGGTGCAGTACTATCAGGAATAATCGGAAATTTTATAAAATGAATAATACAACATTTAACAAAATGATTATACTAAAACCCGAGATTTATGAGAAATGCAGACTTTGAATTAAATGAGTTGGATAAAAATATGAAAAAAATATTGTTAAATAAATATATAACAGACACTCAAAAATGGTATTTATTTGATGATGAAATTCAGGAAAATGTTTTAACAAAAGCATTGTCAGCTGCTTCAGTTGGAGAACGTCTTAGAAAAAGAAAATCAATTAGAAATCAAAATGTACAAATTTTTGAAACTGATACAGGAGACATTATAACTGTTCCTTTAGATAGCCCAAGCCCACCAACGAAAAAAGAAAAAACTATAAATAGCAAAGAGTTGAATAATTCATCAAGACGTGTTTTAAGGTCAGCAGTAGGTAATACTCAAACAGAACTTAATTTTCCAATTCGTAAGAATAAATCCGCAAGCTCATGGACAACATACAAGTAAATGATGAATTTTATGTCACTTTACTCAGGGATTCATCTATGAACTATTATCCAGAAAATTCATTATCATCTTTTACAAATAAAATGAATAAATACATGTGTGATTCGAGGTGGAAAGTCGGTATTTCAGAAATGTATGTTAATGATTTCGTTCCAAATGTGTATGGTGAAGAATGGGAAAAAAGTACTCAAATATTTATTAAAGGTATGCAGAAAGATATGATAGGAGTTGGAACATCATATATTCCATACATAGAAAAACAAATGATATGCGACTGGAAAGTTTTTCTACTACCAACACTAATTCAAAACATACGCCCACTTAATAGGTTTACAAGAAAAGAAGTTGAACGACAGTTGATTTGGGGAATTTTTAATTTTATAAACGATGAAGTTCATTATACACAACCAATAAAAGCTGAGGAGATGCTTAAAAATTTAAGTTACACCACAATATGTGTTACTAAGCCTAAAATAGACATAAAAGTAAGAGCAAATTACGCTTATACCCTCGAAGGACTTTTGACAACATGTTTTAATCAAGTATCTTTTAAAGTTACAGATTTTAAAAAATATAAATCACGTGTAATAGAAGCTTTCAAAACTTTTATAGATAGTGTACAATTGATTCCCATTAGTAAACCAGATATGTTTTTTATATACACAGATATAATTGAATCCCAAAAAATAGGTGATAAAGATATAAGGTGTTTAAGATCTGTTAACATACAAAATTCTTTCACTGATACTGTAAAAGAATTCAGTAATATTCAATATTGCAATGTGGAGAAATCATTTAATAACATTTCATTACTTTTATGTGATAAATATGGATACAAAATAAACTTTTCCAATAGTTCAATTCCAACAAAAATTGTATTACATTTTAAAAAAGTATACATAAAAGCGATTTTACAAAACTATATATTATTTTATTTTATTCATTATGGAGAGAGCGTACTACAAATATTATTTAGTTCAATCAGGAAAAGGTCTTGAGGATATTGGTCCTTTGTTACACTCAATTGTACCTTACCAAAGGGGACGAGGGTTAGGGAGCTTTTTCGGTGGTCTTTTTAGATATTTAAAACCAATATTTACGTCTGGAGCTAATATATTAAAAAAAGAGGTTATTAACTCTGGTATTAATGCATTATCTGATATTGCCACAGGTGCAAATGTAAAAGAAGTGGTTTAAGATCGAAGTAAAGAAATAATGAAAAATGTAAGACGAGGTGCAGTTCGGAAACTCAATGAAATGTATGGACAAGGCAAAAGAAAACGAATAAAACCTATAAAAAGACCTCTCATTAATAATTTAAATTATTTTACGTCGAAGCGACGCAAAGTTAATAACAAAAACAAACAAAAAGATATTTTTGAATAATTATGATTGAATGTATGAAATCAGAGCTTGATATTTTTAAAACACAGCCTATTCAGTCAAGTATTTTACGATCTGAAGAAGTTTCCTATAACCCTATTTCTTCTTTAGATAATCCATCTGTCATAGAATTTGTTTCACTAGGGCACGGTGATACATATAGAGACTTGTCTTCGACATATCTAAAATTAAAAATACAAATTTTAAAAAAAGATGGAACTCAATAGAATAAAGATAAAAAAACTGATGGAACACCTATACAACAACCAAGTGTGGTTAATAATATGTTACATTCATTAATAAAACAATGCAATGTTCAACTAAATGGAAAGAATATATCTTCATCAGATGGCAATTATCATTACAGAGCTTATATTGAATCATTGTTAAATTATGGTACGGATGCCGCTACAACGCATTTGGAGTGTGGTGGATGGATGCTAGATAAGCCAAATATAGCAAAAGCAGATAATAGTGGTTCAAAAGAACATCAAAAATTATACTAAAATACCAATGTAGTGGAACTTATGGGGAAACTACATTTAGATATGTTTAACCAACCTACACTTCTCATAAACAATGTCGATGTTCGAGTTATCCTAACATTAGAAAAACCAGATTTTTACCTCTTTGCAGATGATACTGATGAATCTCAACTGAAAATTTTAGAAGCCACTTTATTTATGAGACATGTAACAATTAATCCTAGTGTGCTATTAGCACATAATGCTGTATTGGAAAAAACTAATGCCAAATACAATTACAAACGGATAAAGGTAAAAACTTTTACCATTCCACAGAATAGTTCATCAATATCACTTGATAATGTTTTTATTGGACAGTTGCCAAACACAATCATTTTTCGCATGATAGAAAATACAGGTTACTCTGGAAAAAGGTCAAAAAACCCATACAATTCTAAACATTTTGATATTTCACAATTTGTGTTAAACGTAACTGGTGTTCAAATACCTAATTCAGCAATTGAAACCAGTTTTTCAGATGAAAATAATTGCTGTACAAGAGCATACAGTACACTTTTTTCAGGAACTGGAATTTACCATAATGATAAAGGTCATCAGATAACAAAAACCATGTTTAGTAATGGGTTTTTCATTCTAGCTTTTGATTTAACTTCAGATGCATCAGGAAATGAAGTGTTTCAAGGTCTACTAAATCAAGGTACAGTTAGAATTGAGGCAAGGCTATCAAAACCACTTACATCTACACTGACTGCTATTGTTTATGGAGAATTTGATGCAAGTTTACAAATTGATAAAAACCGAAATATATTCTCAAACCTATAAATAGCATACATAAAAGTAAATTTGAATATTTGACAAAATGTCACTGTATTGTGCACTTCTGGATGTAACATTTTGTAGTGATGATAATAATACCTTGTTTGCGAAAGATATTTGTATAGTTGGTTTTAAAGAACCTTGTAAAAAGTTTGTAAAAGAGCTCAAGTATAAATTTCCAACTAGGGATTTTATAAATCATAATTTTGATAATTACTCTTTTGGAACTGTGTACAAGATAAAATAAATAAAGAGCTCTGACAAATACTAGAAAAATTTGATGTTATTATAACAAATAAAAAAATCAAAAAGGAGTTTTTATCAAATTATATTAAAGAAACAACTAAAGTATATGACTTGAGTCAATTTGATTGATGAATACCCTAGAGATAAGTGACGTATTAAGATGTCGCAAACACACACGTAAATTTTTTAAAGGAGTTTTAGCTCTGGATCAACTCCCCAGAATAATTGAAAAACAAACTTTTTTAATTGTAAACACTGATAAATCAAAAGATCCGGGAACACATTGGTTAGCTATTTTTAAGCCAAAGAATGGCTGTGTTGAATATTTTGATTCGTTTGGTAGAAAACCAGATAAATTAGAAATTTTAAGTTACTTAAAAAACCAATGTATAATTTTTAATAAGAAACCGTTACAAAGTAACTATTCAGATGTCTGTGGGCAATATTGTTTTGTTTATATGTGGTATAGATGTTGTGGTTATAGTATGAACGCTTTTTTAAAAAAATTTAATAAAGGAAATCAACTAGAAAACGATAAGTATATTTTAAGTACCTTTCAAAATGTATTTGGAAAATATAACTCATTACAAATTTGTGTTCCTAAAACGTATAAATAATAAAAACAATATAAACAGGTTTTAGTAAAATTAAAGGAATGGAAGCACCAAGTCAGAACACAAATTTATTGCTAAGTTACACATATTTTCTCAATAAGAGTCATACATTAAAAATTGCTGTTGGATTTGACTGTGAATCATTTGAAGCCTCAAGTATAATTCACGGTATTGGTAAAAAGTCAATTGTCTTAAAATATCATGAATGGAATAAATTTTATTACGAATTTAACAAAAAACTCGATAAGGTGATAATAAAAGATATAAAACAGAACTTTCATCATGGACTAAAATCAGCGAACGGGCAAAGTATAAGTATTAACAAAGAAGAAGCAGAGCAGTTTTACAATTTAAGCGATGATGTATTATAAATCTGCTGAGTTAAATGTAAAAGACTATGTTCGGGAATATCTAAATTTATGTGTCGAACAACAAGTATTTAGGTTAGAAAGAGAAATTTATGTACCAATACAACGTTTTAATGTACAATGTAATTATTCAAGGTTATTTTTTGAAATTCCTGTAATTTTAAAGGAACAAATCTGTAATATACTACATAAAACAAACAAAATAAATCACAACAAATAATATAAAATTTTTTATTTTTTATTTATATGTTCTAGATAGACAAATATTTTTCTGTACACTTTTCATTAGATTATTTAATTAAAATTATTTAGGATTATTAAATCATTGAAATAATCAAGATCTCCCTGCTGATTATTTATGTCCCAAATTTCATTAAATAGAACTGCTTCCTCATCTTCCTCAATTTCTTCTTCCACTTCTTCTTCTTCGTCTTCTAATTCAACTATCTGGAACGGTGGTATAAATTCCTCAGTTTTTGCTAAATCTTCGTCGTCCATGGTGGACGTAATTTCATTTTCTTGTATCTGACCTTGTGTATTTACATCATCTACAGTTTCTTTAAATGGAAATGATGTGGAATCAGGCAGCATTTCAGCGAGTTGTTGAGCAGTCAGAATGGAAATGAATTAAATTTGAAAATAAAAGTTTAGTTATATACTCATGTAGAAAAGTATAAAAGTAAATTAAACTCAATTAGATGATTAGTTTAAACCATGCTTTGGTCTATCATTTTATGTATAATAATTATTATAACATTACCTTTAACATTTTTAAAACAAAATGTCAAGAGCTCAAATAGTGACCGAAATTCATAGACAGGCAAGACGTAAATTTCTTAGAAGAAAATTCAAACAGAAAGGTCTAAATGACACGTGGCAAATCGATTTAGTCGAAATGATACCTTATGGAAAATTTAATAATGGTTATAAATGTATGCTGACGGTCATTGATACTTTTTCCAAATATGCCTATACTGAATCTGTGAAAACAAAAAATGCTGAAAATGTTTTAAATGCCTTAAAAACAATTATTGTTAGAGCTAAAGTTATACCAAAAAATATTCACTCTGATCAAGGCAAGGAATTTTTTAATTTACAATTTCAAAATTATATGAAAGAAAAATCAATCAATTATTATCACACATTTAGCGAATTAAAAGCATCAATTGTTGAACGATTTAACCGTACAATGAAAAATTCTATGTGGAAAAAATTTAGTTTAAACGGGAATTATAAATGGTTACCTATTATACAATCATTAATAAAAGAATATAATTCAACAAAACATAGCACAACAAAACTTCCTCCTGAAAAAATTACAAAGAAAAACGAAAAAAATATACTGCGGAATGTTAAAATTTTCCAAAAAAGTAAATATAAGGTTGGTGAATATGTAAGAATAAGTAAATATAAAGGTCACTTCGAAAAAGGCTATCAACCAAATTGGTCAACTGAAATATTTAAAATTGATAAGATCAATAATACCTATCCAGTTACATATCAATTATCAGATTATAAAAATAATCCTATTTCAGGTGGTTTCTACAAAGAAGAACTCACTCCTGTTAAATATCCAAATTCTTACCTGGTAGAAAAAATTATTAAAAAACAAGGTAATAAAGTTTTTGTTAAATGGTTAGGGTTCAATGATGATCATAATACTTGGATTAATAAAAAACATGGTATTTAATAAATTTGAACATATTTGATATTTATTTGTGCTATTTATACTAAAATTTTTAAATAAAAATTTAAACATTATATTTCTAATTAATTATTAACATTAGATCTTTTATATCCATAGGGAAATGAACTACCATCTTCCATAAATTTACGTTTTTCTAACCTAGTTTGATATTTTTTTATTTCAAAAACTGTAATAACTTTATGCTCTTTATTACGTCGAATATTTTGTGAAAGTATGTATATATCGTTGTCTTCCTTCACATTTAGCACCGCTTCTTTAATTGTATTAAAATTAATTTTTTGGGAGGCTGTATAGTTTAAACAAATTCCTTTAACTTTACAAACTAGTTTTTCTTCATTGTCTTTCGTACTGTGAACTTTATATGCATAGTTTTTAGGGCATCCACTTACAAATTCTGTAATGTAACTTCCAACACCATAACATTCTAGTTCATCGGTCATATCTCCTATAAAATCCCCTGTTTGGGGTTCATATTCTTCTGTACGACTTATATATATTACGGAATCAGTGTCATAATATAAAACTCTATCCTTTAGTTTTTCTAAATAACTATATAATTTTAATCGAGCTTGAGTAGTTGTGTAAGCTGCAATACATACATTTACAGTAGATAATGATTCGCCTGCTTCTTCTTTGTACTGCCAATTAACTATAATGTTTTCCTCACTTACTGGAATAATACCACAAACGTCTATAGATGGATTTGTTAACATGCCATATAAATCCTTAGGTTGATTAATAATTATTGTTTTTTGTAAGTTTTCTCTCTGTCCAAATTTACCCCAAAAAGAATTAAGCATTAATTTTGCAAAAGATCGTAGTCCCTAATTATTCACAATTTCATTAAATTCTAGTTGAATATTTTCATTTCTAAGAAAATCCGTTATATACTTCTCTTTCTCTTCCTTTGTTATACAGTTACTAGGCCATCCCGATGCCTGTTGTTTTATTTTTAAAAATTTCTTCAAGCAAATATTTGCAGCAATGTTTGTAAGATGTATAAATTCTAAAAAAGGAATTACAATAGATTCAATTTTAATTAAATATACGTTAGTAGATTGTATATATTGCATGCAATTGCATTTGATATAAATTATCGAAAAGGAATTTATAGAATAAATTCAGGTTTAAACACAAATATTTAGTTTTTACAGTAAACACCTATCTTCAAACAAAGTATTTGCAACATTGTATTTTTAATAAATTATATCATCCTTTTTTTTTTCTAATTAAAACTACCTACATCTTTTTGAATCTTTCTTTGAAATAGAAAATATTTCAACAATGTAGTTTGATTTATGAAGCCGAAAGCAGTTACAATAAATTAAAATTTTAATTAATATGCTTTGGTAAATTCTATAGATTTCTAACAATTTTATTTAATATAAATACTGCAGAATTTTATAGAAGAAATCATAGTCTTACTTAAAATCAAGCAAAGTAAACAACATAATCAAGCATGGACAACAACACTCAAGACATATTTTTCTTTACACAACCAACACAGGTTGTGCTTCCACCGAAGAGGAAGAAATCCCAGCATCAGCAACAACCTCAACACCAACAAGCATCACAGCACCAGCAAAAATATCAACAACAACAACAACAATACGAACAACACCAATCATATGAGCAACCAAAAAGAAAAAGATGTTTGGAATCATTTAATGCAAAAATAAAAAGAAAAACTTTTTTAAAGGTAAAAGATATGGAGCCAGATTCGCTCTATACATTTAAAAAAGTTAAACTATTACCAACCGTCTTGGGTTTTTGAAACAGAAAATTACATAATTTTCATACCAAAAAACTATCTGGACCTATTCGAAGATAAGGAATTCCGGGAGGAAATTCTAAAAGGCGATCTCTATTTAATTAGAGATAGCACTGAAAATTTAAAACTGCTTGATGAAACAAGCAATAAACATTTAGCAATTAACCAATAAAATTGTAATAAAAATAAAATTAATAAATAAAAAAAAAATTTAATAAAAAAAAAAACAAAATTCTGTATTTTACTTGTTTACACTTTTTTTTTGCTTTTAAATTTTTCTTTTTTTTTTTTACAGCTATTTAGATTATATATTTTAATTATAAATACTAGATGTTTAAAAAAAAAAAAATGTTTAATAAAGAGAAAGTAATTACTTATATTTAATAAAAAACGTTTGCATTTTATTTACATTTTTTTCTCAGGCTTTTCAGTTGAAGCTCTGTGAGAGGTGTTTGACTATTTTAGAGAGCCATATAAAAAAAAAAAAACGAAGATGCTAATTGTTATTTTGTATTTCTTCCTATAGAAAAACTAGTTAACCAATACAAAAAAAAAAAAAAATTAGGATAGATGATTCAATATAAGTAGGCAATGTACTATTATATTTCGTATCACCTAATTAGAACGAAAAAAAAAGTAAAACGAGAAATTTATTTTTAAAATGAAAATTAGAAAAAATAAGCATACTCAACTTAATACATAACGAAAACGTAATTTGTCTACCATCTGTATGACATAATTACAAATTTCAATTTAAATCTTCCGATTACATAGTTTCTATTTTAGAATTTTCTACATAGAAATTAATAACCTTTTGATTTTCCTTTTTGTTTTGACCTTCTAATTTCATAACATACAAGCCATCCTATACCAGGTATTCAGAAATTTAAGAATGCAATATATTCTTAATAAATTTATCTTGATAATTCAATTTATTCTTTTACCTTTTTTTTTGTATCTTTTAAATAATATACAAATATTGTAAACAAAACCAGATTTAATCAAACGAAAAAAAGAAAAAGGTACATGTGGACGCTAATTTCTATTTTGAATTTCTTTTCAACCTTTTTATATGCAACATATATATGTAGATATATATTCTACGTTCTTACTATACTATACTATACCAATTTATTTGCATTCAACTTTTCCTGCGTCTTTCTTTTTCTGCCTTTTTAAAATACTACATAGTAATTTAAACCAGATATTCTGCTAAAAAAAACAAAAAAAAAAACGAAGATGCTAATTGTTATTTTATATTTCTTCCTATAGTAAACCAACACAAAAAAAAAACACGCATTCCTTAAAGATACACTTTAAAACTAGTTCACCAACATTAAATAACACGTGCTTTAATATTTACATATAATAGTTTTGCTAACTATTTTCATGTTGACCTATTATAATATACAATCAAAGAGCTCTAAAAGACTTGTTTTACCCCAACTTCTAACAGAATCCAGGTCACAACACTTCCGGTTTCTCTAAAACTCAAGGTCAAGGTAATAATAAACTTCGTACTGTGAACTGTAATAGGAGTTTGGAAGGCGTTGAGTTATGGCAACAAACAAAAGATATTTTAAACAGCGTCACTAATAATAAAATTGGTCCCAAACGTTTTATTGCTAAGCGAAAGTGGATGACAGAGGAGATATCGGAATTAATGAGCGAGAGGCGGAAATTTAAGAACATAGATATCTTAAGGTACAAAGAACTTAAGGCAAAAATTAAGAACGCAAAAAACGAATGGCTTACTCAAGAGTGCGAAGAATTGGAAAGATTGCATAAGATACACGATGACTTTAATTTACATAAGAAGATTAAAGACTTATCAGATGTCCATCGCAAAGTCAATCATTTTGCTTTGGTAAATGAGGAAAATGAAATAGTGACTGATCCCCAGATAAAGAAAACAATATGGGAAAACTATATTCGAGAGTTGTTCTCTGATAATGAAAGATCTCCAATTCAAGAAAATGTAACAAATCAGGAATTAACAGGTTCACCAATTACCAAAGCTGAAATCCAATACGCGGTTAGAAATTCAAAAAACAATAAAGCTGTTGGCCCTGATTAAGTTCCAGCCGAAATAGTGAAACTAATCGATTGGCTTAAATCCACCTTTATAATCTTACCGAAGAAGAGTAATGCCAGAACTTGCAATGAATACAGAATAATTAGTTTGATGGGCCACACATTGAAAATTTTTCTTAAAATATTACACAATCGACTGTACAAAAAGCTAGAACTATATATGGGTAACATACAATTTGGCTTCAGAAATGGTATGGATACTAGAGAAGCTCTTTTTTCCATTCAAGTTCTGGTACAAAATTGCAGAGACGTACAGAAAGATGTTTTTCTATGTTTCATCGATTACGAAAAAGCTTTGACAAAGTGCAACATAACAAATTGATCGATGTTCTAAAACTTTGAAACATAGATGAAAAGGATATTAAGTGTATACAGAATCTATATTGGCACCAAACTTCTGAAATTCGCATTGGTAATATTATAACAAACGAAATTTGAAATCCAGAGATGAGTTTGACAGGGCTGCATATTGTCACCATTGCTCTTCAATTGCTATTCAGAATTTATTTTTCAGGAAGCAATCCGTAATAGGGAAGAAGGTATAAAAGTTAATGGCATCACTATCAACAACATAAGATACGCCGACGATACAACTCTTCTATCGGATAATATATAAGATCTTCAGTTATTGCTGCAAAAAGTCAATCACCATAGTAAATTATTTGGCCTTAATATGAATACAAGTAAAATCATTCATGATAGTAAGCAGAAGAAATACCTATGGTAATACTACTAAAATAACGCTAAATTGTTTAGACGCTGAGCGAGTCACCCGTTTCAAATATCAAGGATATTGGTTAGATGAAAAATGGAGAACCTCATTTGAGATCAAATGTAGAATATGAATGGCACGTGAGGCCTTCTGCAGATATAAAAAAATTTTGTGCAATAGAGAATTTGATCTCATTCTAAGATTAAGACTCGTAAAATGTTACGTCTGGTCGGTTCTTTTGTATGGCATGGAGACTTGGACGTTGAAGATAGAAGATATGAATAAGATCGAGGCGTTTGAAATGTGGACCTTTAGGACGAATTTTTAAAATATGGTGCGTCGATAGAGTGAGTAATACCGAAGTTGTGCACAGATTACAAACTGAACGCGAGCTATTACAAAATATTAAGCGTCGTAAATCTTTTTTTTTTTTTTTATTATTAATTTCAGACAATTTATATAAAAAATTGTGTATAAGAAATTAAATTCTAAACTAAATCTAAACTAATTCTAAAAACTAAAAGTTTATAAATCACATTACAATTTTTTTTTTTTTTTTTTTTTTTTTACTTGAACAATAGCTAATTTCTAAAGTTTTTTAAATATTTCTTAAGTCTATGTTTAAATTCATGTAAGTTTTGGCTGCGTTTTAGTTGGATAGGTAGAGCGTTAAACATCTTTATTGCACTACATTTTAATCCTTGTAGCTTCTTAGTTGTAGTTGCTTTAGGTACTACAAGATGTCCTCTATATCTAGTGTTGTAGTTGTGCACGTTATCTCTTGTTATAATTGTTAATGAAGATTTCATTTTCTTGTTTATTATTTTATACATATATTTACATTTTTCGAAGTATATTAACTGGTTTATGTCAAGTTCATTTGTGGTTATATACAATTCCTTTGTACTCAATCTAGGGTTCAATTTGTATAATGTTTTTAACGATTTTTTCATAATCATACCCATTTGATTGACATGGAATTTTGTACTGTTACTCCAACTGCATATATTGTAACGAATTTTTGACAAGATGCATCCGTTGTAAATTAATTTGGCGGCTTTGATTGGAACACCACCTGCTCTTTTGATTGCCATTATGATCGGTATTATGCTTTTCTTTAATTGTTTAATATGTTTATCCCATTTAAGATTTTCATCTATAGTCATTCCGAGATATTTCATATGTTGAACTCGTTCTACCGTGACACCTCTTGCTTTTATTGTAATTTCATGATATTTTTTCCTAAGTGTTTTGAATACAATATAATATGTCTTTTTGGGATTCATACAGAGACCATTACCGTCCAGCCAATTACCGTATATTTCCATATCTTTATTTAGGTTATTTTCTAGTTGGATTAAAGTTTTAGCCTTACATATAAAATTTGTGTCATCTGCATAAATTGTATACTTTGATTCAAAGTTACACTTTGAGAGATTCGTTACATATAATAAATAAAGAAGTGGGCCCAATATCGATCCTTGTGGGACTCCAGTATTAATCACTAGTTCAGAGCTTACAGTATTTTCAATTCGCACACAATGAGTTCTATTTGACAAATAACTCCTAAATAACCTATTTGCTATACCTCTAATTCCCAAGTCTTCAAGAAAATCTAGTAGTTTGCCATGATTGACAACATCAAATGCTTTACTTAGATCAATAAACATTGCCGCAACATAGTACCCTTCATCTAATGCGTCATGAATTTGGTCTATTGTAACTGACACAGCAGAATCCGTACCACTTCCTTCTATAAATCCATATTGATTCGAATCGAAGCCAATAGTTTGCTTAATAAATGATCTTATTCTTGTATCGATAACTCTTTCATATATTTTACTGATTGAATTTAATAACGATATGGGCCTATAATTTCCACAATCTGTTTTTTGTCCACCTTTGTGAATTGGCACAATGACGGCTTATTTTAAGCACTCTGGGTAAATTCCATCTGCAAGGCAAGGCAAGGCATGAATCATTTTACATAAAATATTCTTGATAATATGTATCAGCTCTTGTAGATCTTTTACAGTAATTTTATCAGCCCCTGGAGCTGAATTTCTATGAAGATTCATAACAATTGTAACAATTTCATGTTCTGTCACGGGCGTTAAATATACTGATCTTAGATTTATGGAATTGCGCATTGTATTTAGCACTCTGCTAGTTCTATTCTTTTTTATGATGTTTTCTCCTATTTCATTAAAATATTTGTTTAGTGTATTAGCAGTTTCAATATCGCTTGTGGTAATTTCTCCATTTTCTTTAATCAGATTACCAATATAGTCGTTCTTTTCATCCTCTTTATTTTTTATTGTGTAATTTACAACTTTCCATAGTTTTCTATTATCATTTCCTGCTTTTTCAATGCAATTGTTAATGTGGCTATTCTTGGCTTCCAGAATGACATTTTTCATCTTTTTCTTATATTTTAAGTATTTTTCTTTTTTAACCATGTTACTTGGATCTTTTTTGTGCGCTTTATATAACGAATGTCTAATTTTTAATTTGTCAAGAATAACTGGTGTAATCCAATTATTATTTCTTGATCTTATTTCATATGTTACTGTACTGCATTGTTTTACTTCTTGTATGATTCCAACAAGTTCATCAACTTCAGTAATTTGTTTCTCAGTTAATTTATTAGCAACTCTATTACAGAATTTATGATAGTCTGTTCTGCTATGTGAAAGCTTTAAATAAGGTTTTAATGAAGTTTTTATCATTTGAATACACACTAGGGCACTCTTATGATCAGATATTTCATTATCTTCAATTTTATATGAAATTTTATGTTGATCCTCCATATTTGATATAATATGATCAATTAGCGTATTAGTTGTAGCTGTTTGTCTTGTACTATATGTTTTATTTATGATTTTATAGCCGGAAATGTTTAACATGTCTACATATTTAATAACAGTGGTTGTTTTTTCAAATAAATTTAGATTTACATCAGCAAAAAAGATACAGTGTGAGAATGGATCTACCTTTTTTTGTAAATATTCAATAAATAAAGTGCTATTTTCATTAGGAGCTTTATAGAAAGTACCTATTTTTAGTTTAGGTTGCATATTTAATATTTCAATAACAGTGAAGTTATAGCTTTCATCTTTTTCAACTTCATTATATTTAAACTTATTATTGACAAAGATTGCAGTTCCACCTCCTCTTCTTTCATTTCTACAGTTAAATATTGCATTAAAGTTTTGTATGTTGTATGTATTAACCTCATTTTCAAAAATCCACACTTCTGTAACAACGACGATATCAATATCTTTATAACTATGAATTAATGCTTCAAGTTCCAGTAATTTTTTATGTCTTATGCTACAAATGTTTAAGTATAAAATATTTAAGTTTCCTATATTTATTTTGTTTGATTCTGTATTCATAAAACTTGTATTATTAATCATTATGGATTACTTATCATATAATTTCTCCAAGATTCTCTGATTTTTTGCAGATGTTCCCTGTACTTATTATCAATGTGCCGCCTGTATGAAGTTAAATCTTTAGCAACCTCTTCATTAGAAATACCTATACTTTCATGATACTGTTTATATAATTTACTTAATTCTTGATAGTCAGTCGGTAGACCTTCCTGGTTGATAAGTACTTTGATGTTTGTTTGAGTTATCCCATTATAACAAATATCATTCTGGTCATAAAAATAAGACGGTATTATATATTCTGTGTTCACGAAAACGTGAAAGAGCGTATATACTATCTCCTTTCTCAATCCCATTTTTGGTCATTCTAACTATTGGAGGAATCATTGGATCAATGAAAATGCTTTTTTTGTTTTCTTGAGATGGAATTTTCTTTGTTTCTTCTATGTGTTTACTTAGTGGATTTAATGTTTCTCCTTTAATCCAGTTGCCTTGGTTAGTATCTCTCTTTATTTCAGCGTTTTTATTGCTAACTTTATTCTCAATAGTAATACTTTTTATATTTTTAGTAGACGAATTTTCATGTTTGCTATTAATTTTCGTACTACTATCGGTAATATTATTCGTATTGTTGTTATAACTTGAGCTAATATTTGCGCCATATTTAAAGTTATCACAAGAAGAACTTTTGCTTTTTTGTTTATTAATTTTTGAATTTGTTCTTGTCCAAAATTTAGGAATGTAACTAAATATTTTTATTGCTTTTTCTTTACTTTTGACTTTTATTGCTTTTTCTTTACTTCTAATTTCACTGTTACGAGTAACATGATCTATTGAATTTTTTACAGGTTTATCCATAACAGATTCTTTTTCTTTTTTGTTATTTATATTAATAATGGAATTTTCATTTTGTACATATTTGGTACTAATGAAATTAACTACCTTAACAACTTTCTGTGGTTGCTAGTAACCAATCGTTTTTTTTCTTTGACATAATTTCTGTTGATAAGCTGGACAAAGCTTACTGAATGTTTTATGATTAACATCCACATTTAATCTCAATTTTTCATTGTATTTTACACAATTTATGCATTTAATAATCTCATCATTTTTGCAGTCGCTGGTCTTATAGTGTTGGTGACATTTTAGGCATGTTTCCCTATTCGTGCAATCTGCCGATTTATGGTTAAATCCCTTACATTTATAGCACCTCATAACATTTACAGCATCGAATACTTTGCATCCTTCCCATCCAATACACACTTTTTCATTTTGTAATATCTTAGGAAAGCTCTCCTTATCGACTTGAATCACTGCGTTGTACATTTCCTTGTTAAATTTGTTCACAGTGCGTACCTTTATAACCTTAAGGTCCGACATTTCCATAAAAGGATTTTGTTCTGCATACCTTGGAGAAATAATGCGCAACAATAAATATGAAATCCTACAACTTATAATCCAAGGCATTTTGAAGGCAGACGTGGTGTAGGTACAAAAGAAATATCTTGGCTTCGTAATATCAGAAACTGGACAGGGTTGAGAACAATCGCCGAACTATTACAAACAGCATCCAACAGAGAAGAATACAACAACATTATCATAAATTTGCAGTGATGTCTAAATGTGATTCGCCAACATCCAAGAGGTTTGGCAGCTAAAGAAGAAGAAATGGTTGTGAAAAAATGGAATTAATATATATTAAAAATAAAATCGGTCCTAGTACAGAAACAGAACCTTGAAGAACCCCACAAAATATTCTTTAAAACCTATTTTATATAATTTTGATAACAGTAATTTGATTCCACCTGGACGTGGTGGGAAGACTGCGTAGAATCAATGATCCTGTAGGCGATGTAGGGGATCCCCTGATGTGCCATCCCTGAGGATTTCATAGTATCAGTAGGTTCAAACATATCGATAAAGCTGCAGATGAGATCCGAAACCAAGAGAATCCCTCCACTTGCAAACTAAGGTGTCCAGGTACCGTGCCGAGAGCTGAATTGTTAGTAAGTGGTTAAAGATAACTGGTCGCGAACGGTCTCCTTCGATGCTCAGGCAAGGTCGGTTGTATTAACTGCCTTATCCCAGTATGGCGGCAATGACGGAATGGACCATTTTTTTTGGTTGGGACCGAAAATGAATCAAAAACAAAACGAAAACGGAGAAGAAGAAGAAGAAAGACGAGATTTTAGCATCTAGCCAAGATACGCTAATAACTGGCATTGCTAGTACCAGCCATAGTAGACTAATGTCAGTTCAACCTAAAATTCTTGTTGTTAACAAAGGTGAAGAAGACAAGAAGAAAAATCAGAAAAGAAACAAGTCCGTTGGAATACTCTTGAAACAAAAGTACAACAAAACTAAATGTATATATTATATAATATATAATATTTGCTTGGAATAAATAGTAAGAAATATCTTCTTCACGTGTTTGTTTGAATGTTGGCTTTTGATACTAATTATACATTTAGTTTATACCAGTTTTTTTTCTTGTATCAACACCCAAACAAACGACAAAGCAACATATATGTATGTATATAGAATATTATACTGGTACGTGTAGTTTTATTTATTTTTGTTCATTAATTTGCAAGGACCAAACGTTGCAAATTGTTTTTATATGTATGTTTTTGTTAATTTGCATATATGTATCTATTTAGATATTTGAGTATAATGCGATGAACATAGATTTTTTGTTTATATATGTACGTATTGATGTGTAATTAGAATTCGATGATAGATGTGTATCAGTATGTACATTGCTGTACATCTAATACATAAGGAAGAAATTCTGTTTGTTTGTTTGTTTGTGTTCGATTCACGTAAAAACCCCCAGTCCGATTGTGGAGTTATAGGCTGCGTTTCGGTTCATTAATGCATTGCGGCCCGAGATCCTTTTAAAGGTTTTTAGTTTTTACATTGTCCTGCTTAAACGGGTTGACCGATTGAGTTCAAAATTTGCACAAATGAGAAAATTTGCTTGCAATATGTTATCCAAATTCGGCTCGGCGGGCTTCCAAAAAAATTTTAGTTTCCGATTTATGTCCAATTTTGTATGATGGTTTTATGGTCAGATAAAAAGCTTGTGATAAATTTTCATGAAAGCCGAATGAAGTTCATTAAATATTTTTATTGTCCTGCTGAAACGGTTTAATCAATTGATTTGAAAATTCGCAAAATTATTTCTCTTTACCAGAAAAGCTCACTAGGTAAATTTGGTTACGATCCATTAACCCGTTTCGGTACCAGGGCTCATTGAAGTTTTTTAATTTACCTTGTTTACGCGCTTAAACGATCTGACCAATGAAGTTGAAAATTTACAAGAGTGTAGCTCTTCACCACAGAGCTTACTGAGTTGATTTAGTTACGATACATTAACCCATTTCAGCATCAGGCTTCAATGAAGATTTTCATTTATTTGTTGTCGTGCTTAAACGGTTCGACCAATTTAAATTTGGCACAAGTATTGCACTTTAAGGCAGAAGCTCATTCAATTAATTCTGCCGTGATACGTTAACCCATTTCGATACGATAGACTGCCAAGAAAAATTTTCGTTCCTAATTTTTGTTTAATTTGACAAGTGACAAATTTTTGTTAATGTTCGTTAATCTATTTCAGCACGAGTACCTATTAAAAATATTCTATATAGTATGTACATCTTTGTTTATGTTTAAAAATACTATAAACATAATCAATTAAATTAGAAAACATATTCATATTTCTGTAAAGTATTTAATCAAAAAAGAGTACATAGATATTTAAATAACAGAAACCCTTACATTCTTATCAAGCTATGAAACTCGGTTTCTAAATTGCGTATAGTACTCTTTCGAATTTTGTATGATATACTGAATATTTTGATTATGTATTACATATTTAAATTGAAATTATGCGTTTTAATTTAAACTAAAAAGTATGAAATAAAATAATGAAAGAAAAAGTTTTCCAAATAATATGCTTTTATCGAATCATATTTAACCCCTAAAAAGTAGAAAATAAAATTGATGGTAGATCTTAAACAACTCAAATTGCTATAAGACAAAAAAAGAATCTTGGAAGGATTTTAGACACACTTACCCTTAGCTAAAAACTTGAAATTTTGGACAGAATTTAGTTCCCAGTGACAATACCTACATAATTTTAAAATAATTATTTTAAAATTAAAAAAAAAATTATTATTTTAAAATTAATACAGAAAAAATAAAATTATACGGAATCAAACAAGTTTGCTTAAAATAGATGTTACTCCTACCTCGCTGCTTCAATTTATACGATTAATACCTTGTTAGATTACGAATAAAATTCTAAATATGTAATTCTATAATGTTAAACAAACACATGTATCGTTGTGGAGATATGGACTCCCAAACATTTCCGTTATCCGTTCCGAATTTTCCGTTATTTTCAAAAAAAGAAGTTTATTTATACAAATTTTCTAAAAAATTTTACAAGAAAAATTTTTTTTTATATATTATGAAAATAGAAGAAATTTGAGATTTTCTATACGCTTATCCTTAATGTCCATCATAAGCTTTATAATAGACTTTTTTTAAAACAAGAAAAGGTGACCGATGTATGCGAATTTTTTCTAAGCATATTTTAAAATGCATACGAAAAACAAAAATATTCGCAAAACACATAATATATACTTTTATACAAATTAACTTTTTCTTTTAATGCTATTCTCTGCCACATAAATGTGAACAGAAAATTACACAGCCTTTCCTGTTCACGCGAATTATGTTTTTCGCGTTCTTTAGAACGAAAATAAAACGACTTAATCATTTAGTTGTGTTCTTAAGACTGATATTTATTTGACAAAGTTATACTTATATATTAATATGCTTAAATTAACTTAGTGCTAAGATCATCAAAAAAATAATGTTGTTTTTAAAATTTATAAAATCAACTAATCAGGAATGCTAAATGCATTTCCTGTTATTGTTAAAATATAAAAATGCTTAAAACAAAAAAAAGGTGAATGAGCTACTATAATATTATGCCAACACAATACCATGCAACATTATATTAAGTTGTGTCAATATGATGTATCATGCTACATTATGGCGACACATATCTCAACATAATATTATGTAACTCCTCGCCTCTTAAGTTTGAAACTCTCCTGAGTTCAAATTATGATTATTTATATTAACATTCTTACAATTCAAAAATAGGGAACATCATTATAAAAATTCTAAGTTTTATTCTTAATTTTTTCAATATACATTTTTGAATTCATATAACTTAGTAATAAATATACAAATCTAATAGATCTAATAAATATTACAAAGTGTAAAAATTGTTATATAATTAAAAATTTTTTTTTTTTTTTTTTGGTTTTAAATTTCAATTTGTTACTTTTAATATAGCAACATACATAATTTTATTTTATTTTTCAAACCGAGTGCAATATTCTTTATTGTTTAAATTATTTTTTTTTTTTTTTTGTTTTATATTTTTGCAATTACATACTTATACCTACATTATGATATTATATACGTATTACCTGGTATTACCTAATACATATTTTTTTTTTTAATTAATCATATTTTTTTTTCTTATAGAACAAAAAAAAATTGTACTTGTAATAAATATGAATAAAATTTTATATTTTTCGCTTTAAAATTAAATTATGTTCTCTTAAGAGTTACATAATATTTATTTTGATTTTTTTTTTGTTTTTTAAGCTTAGAGTAAAGGAATAATGTTGAAAATAAATTTTGTAAAAGACGTTCTCTTAAGAGTTACGTCGAATTTATATTTTGGCTTTTTATACTTTGAACATGTTTTTGCTTTATTTTTCAGAATAAGGCTTTGGATTAAATTAAACTTTTTATTTAAAAAATAGGATAATTTATTAAATTATTCAAAGCATTGAAATATATCTTAAGATCTATTTCAAAGAAAAAATTTAATTCTAAAATAATGTATAGAATATTTATACAAATAATAACATTTTTATTTTTACAGCCAAAAATAATAAAATTTGATTTACATATATTCTATATGCAAAAATATTTGTCTGTTAGCAAAAAGTTTTCAACAATATTTCTTCTATCTAATAATTATTGGTTTGCCCAAATTTTCGGCGAATCACATATTTATTTCATATATTTATAAATATATAAATTTCATTTATATAAAACTAATTTATAACATAATTAAATAAAAAATAGATTTTATTTTCTTTTAAGTTAAAATTAAAAAATGTTTAGAAAAAAAATGATTATGTATATTATTTTAAAAGTTTTAAATAAAACCATGTTTATTCTAAAAAAAATTGATACCTTATTTATTCTTCAATAATTTCTTTGGTCGGCAACGGATTTTTCTCTGGAGTTTGTTTTAATTTGCTCCACTTAACATTCGCAATAACATTGATGAAATTTAAATTTCCCATTTCTTGCTCAATTGTTTTTTATCTGATAATGGATTTTCTTCACCATTTTTAGCAGGATGCAATTTTGCAGCACTTAATCCTTCAAATTGTGATTTTAATTGACATACTGTAACTTTTCGTAAATCTTTTAACGTTGGTGCAACAATACTGAATTCTTATTATTAAATATGTATTTAAATATTTCAATTTACGGTTCGTATCACAAGATTTACTATCTTTGGATAGCAAATCCTACCGACTGCGCCAATTATGTTTTTCACGTTCTTTAGAACGAAAATAAAACGACTTAATCATTTAGTTGTGTTCTTAAGACTGATATTTATTTGACAAAGTTATACTTATATATTAATATGCTTAAATTAACTTAGTGCTAAGATCATCAAAAAAATAATGTTGTTTTTAAAATTTATAAAATCAACTAATCAGGAATGCTAAATGCATTTCCTGTTATTGTTAAAATATAAAAATGCTTAAAACAAAAAAAAGGTGAATGAGCTACTATAATATTATGCCAACACAATACCATGCAACATTATATTAAGTTGTGTCAATATGATGTATCATGCTACATTATGGCGACACATATCTCAACATAATATTATGTAACTCCTCGCCTCTTAAGTTTGAAACTCTCCTGAGTTCAAATTATGATTATTTATATTAACATTCTTACAATTCAAAAATAGGGAACATCATTATAAAAATTCTAAGTTTTATTCTTAATTTTTTCAATATACATTTTTGAATTCATATAACTTAGTAATAAATATACAAATCTAATAGATCTAATAAATATTACAAAGTGTAAAAATTGTTATATAATTAAAAATTTTTTTTTTTTTTTTTTGGTTTTAAATTTCAATTTGTTACTTTTAATATAGCAACATACATAATTTTATTTTATTTTTCAAACCGAGTGCAATATTCTTTATTGTTTAAATTATTTTTTTTTTTTTTTTGTTTTATATTTTTGCAATTACATACTTATACCTACATTATGATATTATATACGTATTACCTGGTATTACCTAATACATATTTTTTTTTTTAATTAATCATATTTTTTTTTCTTATAGAACAAAAAAAAATTGTACTTGTAATAAATATGAATAAAATTTTATATTTTTCGCTTTAAAATTAAATTATGTTCTCTTAAGAGTTACATAATATTTATTTTGATTTTTTTTTTGTTTTTTAAGCTTAGAGTAAAGGAATAATGTTGAAAATAAATTTTGTAAAAGACGTTCTCTTAAGAGTTACGTCGAATTTATATTTTGGCTTTTTATACTTTGAACATGTTTTTGCTTTATTTTTCAGAATAAGGCTTTGGATTAAATTAAACTTTTTATTTAAAAAATAGGATAATTTATTAAATTATTCAAAGCATTGAAATATATCTTAAGATCTATTTCAAAGAAAAAATTTAATTCTAAAATAATGTATAGAATATTTATACAAATAATAACATTTTTATTTTTACAGCCAAAAATAATAAAATTTGATTTACATATATTCTATATGCAAAAATATTTGTCTGTTAGCAAAAAGTTTTCAACAATATTTCTTCTATCTAATAATTATTGGTTTGCCCAAATTTTCGGCGAATCACATATTTATTTCATATATTTATAAATATATAAATTTCATTTATATAAAACTAATTTATAACATAATTAAATAAAAAATAGATTTTATTTTCTTTTAAGTTAAAATTAAAAAATGTTTAGAAAAAAAATGATTATGTATATTATTTTAAAAGTTTTAAATAAAACCATGTTTATTCTAAAAAAAATTGATACCTTATTTATTCTTCAATAATTTCTTTGGTCGGCAACGGATTTTTCTCTGGAGTTTGTTTTAATTTGCTCCACTTAACATTCGCAATAACATTGATGAAATTTAAATTTCCCATTTCTTGCTCAATTGTTTTTTATCTGATAATGGATTTTCTTCACCATTTTTAGCAGGATGCAATTTTGCAGCACTTAATCCTTCAAATTGTGATTTTAATTGACATACTGTAACTTTTCGTAAATCTTTTAACGTTGGTGCAACAATACTGAATTCTTATTATTAAATATGTATTTAAATATTTCAATTTACGGTTCGTATCACAAGATTTACTATCTTTGGATAGCAAATCCTACCGACTGCGCCAATTATGTTTTTCACGTTCTTTAGAACGAAAATAAAACGACTTAATCATTTAGTTATGTTCTTAAGACTGATTTTTATTTGACAAAGTTATACTTATATATTAATATGCTTAAATTAACTTAGTGCTAAGATCATCAAAAAAATAATGTTGTTTTTAAAATTTATAAAATCAACTAATCAGGAATGCTAAATGAACAGGATTATTAAAACATATTTAATAATCCTGTTGTTGTTAAAATATAAAAATGCTTAAAACAAACAAAAGGTGAATGAGCTACTATAATATTATGCCAACACAATACCATGCAACATTATATTAAGTTGTGTCAATATGATGTATCATGCTACATTATGGCAACACATATCTCATGCTACATTATGTCAACATAATATTATGTAACTCCTCCCCTCTTAAGTTTGAAACTCTCCTGAGTTCAAATTATGATTATTTATATTAACATTCTTACAATTCAAAAATAGGGAATATCATTATAAAAATTCTAAGTTTTATTCTTAATTTTTTCAATATACATTTTTGAATTCATATAACTTAGTAATAAATATACAAATCTAATAGATCTAATAAATATTACAAAGTGTAAAAATTGTTATATAATTAAAAATTTTTTTTTTTTTTTTTTTGGTTTTAAATTTCAATTTGTTACTTTTAATATAGCAACATACATAATTTTATTTTATTTTTCAAACCAAGTGCAATATTCTTTATTGTTTAAATTATTTTTTTTTTTTTTTTGTTTTATATTTTTGCAATTACATACTTATACCTACATTATGATATTATATACGTATTACCTGGTATTACCTAATACATATTTTTTTTTTTAATTAATCATATTTTTTTTTCTTATAGAACAAAAAAAAATTGTACTTGTAATAAATATGAATAAAATTTTATATTTTTCGCTTTAAAATTAAATTATGTTCTCTTAAGAGTTACATAATATTTATTTTGATTTTTTTTTTGTTTTTTAAGCTTAGAGTAAAGGAATAATGTTGAAAATAAATTTTGTAAAAGACGTTCTCTTAAGAGTTACGTCGAATTTATATTTTGGCTTTTTATACTTTGAACATGTTTTTGCTTTATTTTTCAGAATAAGGCTTTGGATTAAATTAAACTTTTTATTTAAAAAATAGGATAATTTATTAAATTATTCAAAGCATTGAAATATATCTTAAGATCTATTTCAAAGAAAAAATTTAATTCTAAAATAATGTATAGAATATTTATACAAATAATAACATTTTTATTTTTACAGCCAAAAATAATAAAATTTGATTTACATATATTCTATATGCAAAAATATTTGTCTGTTAGCAAAAAGTTTTCAACAATATTTCTTCTATCTAATAATTATTGGTTTGCCCAAATTTTCGGCGAATCACATATTTATTTCATATATTTATAAATATATAAATTTCATTTATATAAAACTAATTTATAACATAATTAAATAAAAAATAGATTTTATTTTCTTTTAAGTTAAAATTAAAAAATGTTTAGAAAAAAAATGATTATGTATATTATTTTAAAAGTTTTAAATAAAACCATGTTTATTCTAAAAAAAATTGATACCTTATTTATTCTTCAATAATTTCTTTGGTCGGCAACGGATTTTTCTCTGGAGTTTGTTTTAATTTGCTCCACTTAACATTCGCAATAACATTGATGAAATTTAAATTTCCCATTTCTTGCTCAATTGTTTTTTATCTGATAATGGATTTTCTTCACCATTTTGAGCAGGATGCAATTTTGCAGCACTTAATCCTTCAAATTGTGATTTTAATTGACATACTGTAACTTTTCGTAAATCTTTTAACGTTGGTGCAACAATACTGAATTCTTATTATTAAATATGTATTTAAATATTTCAATTTACGGTTCGTATCACAAGATTTACTATCTTTGGATAGCAAATCCTACCGACTGCGCCAATTATGTTTTTCACGTTCTTTAGAACGAAAATAAAACGACTTAATCATTTAGTTGTGTTCTTAAGACTGATTTTTATTTGACAAAGTTATACTTATATATTAATATGCTTAAATTAACTTAGTGCTAAGATCATCAAAAAAATAATGTTGTTTTTAAAATTTATAAAATCAACTAATCAGGAATGCTAAATGAACAGGATTATTAAAACATATTTAATAATCCTGTTGTTGTTAAAATATAAAAATGCTTAAAACAAACAAAAGGTGAATGAGCTACTATAATATTATGCCAACACAATACCATGCAACATTATATTAAGTTGTGTCAATATGATGTATCATGCTACATTATGGCAACACATATCTCATGCTACATTATGTCAACATAATATTATGTAACTCGCGACTTTTATATTTGCTTTTGCAATATGATAAAAAAATAAACAACTTTTATTTTAAAAAAGAAAACACACTTTATTTAAGTTTAGTAAATTTATTATAACATTGATATGTTAAGACTTAATCGAGACTTAATTCTAATTAGAAAATGTACAGGTATTTATATATTAAAAATTGCATATTCAGCAATTTATACAATTTTATTTTAAAGTTAATAATTTTGGTGTAATCTGAGCAATTGCGTAATTTTGTTATTATGGGAAAATAATTGATTTTATTTTCTCATATTGAAATATGAAGCTATTTTAATTTATTTAGAAATAACAGGAAGTGCTGATGTACTGTCTGTTAGTTTCGTGGGAATAGAGTTTGGCAAATATGTAACTTCTCCCTCCTCTAGATAAGAATTCTCCTGAATTCTTTTATTAATTTTTAGATAACCAAATTTTTTTAACAATGCGATTGCTCCAATTATTCCAATTACAAAGAATATTATATCGAGTACATACGAAAATTTTTTATGAAATTTTAGTTCTTTAATTTTTTCTATATTATTTTCTGTTTCTATAGCAACATCATTGAAAGTAACCTTATTCTTAAAATTAAAAGTTTGATTTAATGGGTAATAAAATCTTTGTTGGATACTTTCTTTTACATTTGAGAAATTGTGATCTAGTATTTTTAAAGTGCAATTATTGAAATGGATCAAAACATGATCTGTTAAAATAATATTTCTATTGTCACAAGATTGATTTACTTTTATCTTATTAGCATTTTTAATTACAATAGTTTCTTCATCTATTTGTATAATTTCGGTTAATTTACAATTTATTAGTTCACAATTATTTTTAAAAATACAATTTTTACTTAAAGATAATTCATTTAATGTTTTTAATTTTTCATATTTGTACGTTTTATTATTATATGTAAAAATAATTTCATTTGGATAATTGATTTCTTTATTTTCTTTATTTGGAACTGGAATGATAATTTCTAATTGAATTGTTTTAATTTTTCTTGGGATTTTGATTGCAAGTAATAATGAGTCTTTTTCGAATTGAGCTAGACCTAGTTTTATGTATTGTAATTTATAAAAATCTATTTCGTATTTCTCTATTTCCTCTTCTGTTAAAATATTTGGATGTACAATTCCATGCCTAATAGAAGCTAAGTTATCTTGAATTATTTCTATTTTTTCTTTAATCAATTGTATCTTAAAGAGTAAATCTAAATATAAATTTTGTTGAATTAGTGATTTCTGTAAATTATTTATTTGGTTTAATAGTATACTTCTATCACCTTCTATAATTGACTTAAGTTGCTTAATTGTTTTGTGAAATTGTTGGTTAATTGTAATTTGTTCATTATAATTTGTTATAAGTAAATGATTATTATGGTCTACCGTTTGTAAATGTTTTTCTATATTTTGTCGATCTTGTTCGTCCATCGTTCCGAACAACCATTTAGACATTGTTCCGACACCATTTATTATTCCTCGTCTTGGTCTTTTATTAGGAATTATAGTTTTTAATTTGTTTTTTAAATCTAAAATTTCTGTTTGTAAAATTGTCTCTTGATTTGAATTTAGTACGTCTGTTCTATTTGAAATGTCATCGAGTAGATTTAATATTTCAGTTGGATGTATAATATGAATTATAATGTCAGTTTGGGTGACGAGCTGTTCTTTGTCTAAGTTTATTTTTACAAATCCTGTATTTGAACTTATGTTGTTTATCTCTAATAGATTACCTGTCACGGTTTGTGTTGTCATCATTATTAGTATTGTCATTATTGCTAATATCTGTAAATTTTAATGGTTTTTTAATATTTTTTATATGAATATTTTCTAATTTCAATTTTTTATATTTGGGTTGCTCTTTGTGCCTGACAGCTTTGTAGTTTTTTACAAAACCTGTTGAACGAGTTTCAACATAATTTTCTCTCTTTTTGTTTAGTTTTTCAATTTTCTTTAATTTTACGGTTTCTAGATTTTCTTTTACTTTTTCAGGTTTAATTTTATGATTTTGTACTTCAATTGGAGAGTACTTAATTGTTGAATGGTATCTGTTATTATAGATTCTAACAGCTTGTTGTATTAAACGTTGTACAGAGAAATTGGTTTTATTTAACCGTAGTATTCTGAATTTTTCCGCGATAGTATTGTGAAATCTTTCTATATCTGCATTACCAGTGTGACTGTTTGGTTTTGTCAGATGTAGACTTACTTCTTCTTCTATCAGAAATTCTTTAATTTGGATTGCTTTAAATTCATTATCGGCCACGATTTTCTTTGGTTTGCCTACTTGAGAGAAATGTTGTTCTAATTTTTCAATGATAGTAACCTGATTCCTATCGTTAAGATGCTGTACCAAACTTAGAGAACTTGTCTATAATTGTTAAGAAGACATGTCTCATAATGACGTAAGTGTCAATGTGAATTATATCATTTACTTCTGATGGAGTTTCACTAATTTCAAATTTGGGTCTTATCGGTCTTCTGTCATACTTGACAGTTTGACAAACTTCACATTGATTAATTACAATCTGAATTAACTCTAGTAACTTAGGATAATATATTTTGAACTTAATTTGATTATATGTTTCCTGAATACCGGAATGGAAACTTTCTCTTATATGGTAGAGAGATATTTGTTTAACCGTTTCGATTTCAGTTTCTATTTCTTGTGCTCTGAATGAGCATTTTATGAATTTTATTGCATTATCATTTGAGTACGTTTCTATCAGCTTTTCTTGCACAATGTTATATTTTGTGTCTGAAATTTCTGAAAAGATTCCTACTTTACCTTTATTAAGATATTTTTTAAATATTTCGCCTAATCTATTAAAATCATATTCTGCTATTGTTATGATTCTTCTTCCAAAAAGAGTTTCTAATTCTACTGTTTTGTTGTTTGTTAAAATTATTTGAGTTTTATACTTATTTACTATTTCTTCTTTTATGGGAATATGGTTCAACAATTCTTCGCTTGCAGAATGAACTGTTGCCATTGTACTATTACATTCAATATTAAAATTTTTAAGAGATTGTTTAGAGCTTTTATCATCCTCTCCTTCATTTATATTATGTTCTATTCTGCTAAGAAAATCTGCGACATGATTTTCTTTTCCTTTAAGATATTCAATATGAAATTGGTATTCGCCTAATTTCAATAACCATCTTTGATGCCTAGGTGATAGGTTTTTACCTTTATATTTGGCATGCAAATATTTTATTGGTTGGTGGTCCGTCAATATTTTAAATTTATTACCGTAAAGGTAGGGTCGAAAGTAGTTTACTGACCACATGATTGCTAAGAATTCCTTATCTGTAGCGGAATAATTACGTTCATGACTATTTAAGGTTCGTGAAGCAAAACATACAGGATGTCCTTCCTGTGACAATACAGCGCCAATCGCATAATTCGATGCGTCTGTTGTCAAAACAAATGGCTTTTCGAAATTTGGATATTTTATTACTGGATGGCTTGTTATTAAATGTTTTAATTTCTCGAACGCTTCTATGTAGTTTGGGTCGTTGGTATTAATTTTTGTATCTTTTTTTAAATATTTCGTGATAGGTTGCGCAACTTTGGCGTAATCCTTCACAAATTTCCTGTAATAGCCTGTCATTCCTAAAAAGCTTTTAATCTGTTTTTGAGTTTTTGGTAGTTCTAAATTTTCTATTGTTTTTATTTTATTGGGATTAGGTTTTAAACCGTCTTTTGTTAATATGTGCCCTAAGAACTCAGTCTCTTTTTTCATGAAATTACATTTATCTATCTGAATTTTCAAATTTTTTTCTTCTAATACTTTGAAAATACTATAGATTGCTTTCATATGTTCTTTCAGAGAGGTACTGAATATTAGTATATCGTCTAGATATACTACACAGACCTTGTTTATATATTCTCTTAATATTTCATTCATTAACCGTTGGAATGTTGCTGGTGCGTTCTTTAAACCAAACGGCATTCTATTAAATTCATACAGTCCATGTGGTGTCACGAAAGCTGTCTTTTTTCTGTCTTCTTCCCTAATTGAGATTTGGTGGTAACCCTTTGCCAAATCTAATGTTGTAAAGTACTGAGCTTTTCCCAGTTTATCTAAAATAGAGTCAATATTCGGTAATGGGAATTTATCGTCCACTGTTACGTCGTTTAATCGTCTGTAGTCTATCACGATCCTAAATTTCTTTTGACCGGAATTATCTGTTTTCTTAGGTACGACTATCAATGGGCTTGAATATCTTGAATTACTCTTTCGAATAATTCCCTGTTCTTCCATTTCTTTAACCTGTTTTCTGACTTCTTCCTCGTGTTTTGGAGGATATCTATATAACTTTGAATTAATTGACTGCTCTGTTGTCGTAACTATTTCGTGTTGAACTTCGGTTGTTTTAGTTAACTTATCCCCTTCTTTAAAAAATAGATTACTGAATCTTTTTACTAATTTTTGTACTTCTAACAGTTCTTCTGAATTGAGATGATTTAACTTTAATAAATTTATTTTGGGGTCTATTGTCTCTAAAGTGCATATTTCATTAAATTGATACGGCATATTAACAAATTTTGTATTTTGTCCATTTAAAGTAATTATTCCTCTTTCAAAATCTATGGTACTATCTAGAGTTTTTAATAGATCTGCACCTATTATAATTTGGTATTTTCGATTAGGTAATTTTTTTACTTTCCATCGTATTAGTGCATTGGATGGAGTATGAAATTCTAGTGGTGCTACCGTATGAATTTCAAAGTTAATCTGATCTTTGCTATTTATTGTTGAAAAAGGGATTGGTTTTATTTTTATTTTTTTAAAACCTTCTATATCGTCATCTATAATACTAAAACTAGAACCTGTATCAATAAGGGCTAAAAATTTTTTATTTTCAATTGTTACACTAATAATGGGGAGTTCTTCCGAGGCTAATTTAGAAAAAAAGTTAAGTTATTACATTCACTTTCAGAATTTTTTGTTTGAATATTTTGAACCTCCATTTCTTCTGTTTGTCTTTGTCTAGCGTAGCTCTGTTCTTGGCGATTTTGGCCCGAGTACTGTCTAGAGTTTCCTGACTTAGTATAGAATCTATGGGGTTGAGAATTATCCCTATTATTAAAATTTTCCCTATTATTATTATTATTATTAACATTATCCCTATTAAAATTGTCCTTGTTACTACTAAAATTTTTATTGTAACTATTTCGATTAAAAGACTGATTATTACTGCTTTTTTTATTGTCGAAATTTGAATAATTTTTTGAATTTTTATTATTTTTATGATTGTTTTTATAATTATTTTTGAAATTATTATTATTTATATTAGTTTTCCTAAATTCCTGCCTTATACAAGAATCTTCATATCTTCTAATATTCATAATTTCTATTACTTTAGACAAATCATTTTCATTATATATTCGGTCCAGTAAAGTTCCCTGTGACATTTATTTTATTGTATTTAATAGAAAACTATCAATATTGCTTAAATCTATATAATTACTATCACTATAATATACTTGAAGCTCATCGGCTTTATATTTTAAATTTTGGATTTGTATGACTAAATCACTTACCGAGTTTACACGGAGGTCTGATATCTTCCTGTAAATTTCAGCTGGTTCAATTTCTGGTTTATATCTCCTTTTCAGTGTTTGCTTGATGAGTTCCCAGTTGTCAGGTTGCGGGATGTTAATGATGGTATTTTTGGCTTCACCCTGGATTTTTTCGTTAAATATTGCCCGAATAGCAACTTTTTTGATGTTTAAATCGGTGATATGATTAATATAATATTCTACGCTGTTGACAAATGAATTTATGGTTATATCATTCGTTCCGTTGAAAGTAGACATATGTCTAACTTCTTTCAAAACCCTTTCTTTATAATGGTTTTGAGCATCGATTTGTTGATAGTGTTGCAGCTGGGCAGATAACAATTCTAGCTGCCTATTTTGATTTGCAATTTGAATTTGAAGTTGTTGTACAACTTCGATGTTTACGGTCTCGTTCTGATGTTCCATATTTTGTTGTTCCATGATGTGTCTGTTATTATCGAATGTTATAGATCTTTTCACACTTTTCATAAATTGTTGTGTTTCTTATATTTTTGCTTTTTATTTTGGTTTAGTGTTTATAAAATGTTTAATTTTTTTTATTTTACACTATGAACGCTTTTATATTTAATTTTATTAATTGTTTAGTGTGTATTAAAGAGTTTTTAAATTTTGCACTATGAACAATTTTATATATTATTGTTGTTATTTTTTTTTTTATTTTTTATTAATTGTTTAGTGTGTATTAAAGAGTTTTTAATTTTACACTATGAACAATTTTATATATTTTCGATTCGTATCACTGGATAATTTTTTTATATAAAACTTTTGTGCCTTAAGCAGACTCACTTAAGGTTTGCGAAGGAAAGTCTTGTTTCACAAAAAGTTTTTTATTTATATGTTTTAAATTATCCTACCGACTGCGCCACTTTTATATTTGCTTTTGCAATATGATAAAAAAATAAACAACTTTTATTTTAAAAAAGAAAACACACTTTATTTAAGTTTAGTAAATTTATTATAACATTGATATGTTAAGACTTAATCGAGACTTAATTCTAATTAGAAAATGTACAGGTATTTATATATTAAAAATTGCATATTCAGCAATTTATACAATTTTATTTTAAAGTTAATAATTTTGGTGTAATCTGAGCAATTGCGTAATTTTGTTATTATGGGAAAATAATTGATTTTATTTTCTCATATTGAAATATGAAGCTATTTTAATTTATTTAGAAATAACAGGAAGTGCTGACGTACTGTCTGTTAGTTTCGTGGGAATAGAGTTTGGCAAATATGTAACTCGCGTGGCTGTAAATGTCATAAGGGGGATAACCCTTACGACGCGTGTGGGAATCGAACTTACACTCCCTCGGTGTTTACAGCGTATTTTATACGCTCTTACTCACTAGACCACCGAGGCCCCACTTTTTCTTTAAGATTGAGTTTAATTCAAAATAATTCAAAAACAAAATTGGGTGTTGATGGATGATGAATATTGAAAAAAGAACAAAAAAAAAACAAAAATAAAGGTCCTCTAGTTTGCTACATTACAGAATTAATGACGGTCATTTTAAAGAAAAGAATAAAATTATATATACGGAACGAGAATTCGCCTCATAAATTTTTCAAATATGAATTTTTCTAAAAAAGAATATTAATAAAATTAAAAAAATTAGAAATTAGTAATTAGTAATAGTATTAAAAAATACTATTACTAATTTCTAATTGCTATCGTTACATTATAGATTAGAATGATGAATGAATAAAGAATCAAAATTTGACCAAAACAGATATAACTTGAAAATCATTGATCCAATTTATATGGTAATAAAATAAATAATAAAATTTTCTACCAAAGTTTATAATTTTTAAATTTATGATGTTTACCGATTAGAAGATATGGGCTCATAAACACAAAATTACTTTATTTTATTAAAAAAAAATAACTTTATTACCCTCTTCTGCAAAGTGTTGCTAGAAAATTTACTTTTTTATTATACCAACTTGGACTGGCTGATTTGCAATGCTTATCGTTTTTTATTTTATTATTTTTTGCAGATAATGTGAAGAATTTTATAAAATTTTATAATGTCATCATACTCAGTGCAAGAAGGTATAAAAATTGTTGAATTTTATTATGTCTTCAGACGATCAATTTTTTGAACAATCTCATTATGAGCGCTGAAGCACATTTTCATATGTCAATGGATATGTCAATAAATAGAACTGCCGAATTTGAGATACGGGGAATCCGAGGGCTGTGCATCAGCGACAATTACACCCTCTCAGATGATTGGTGTGGAATTATGGCTGATAGAGTAATCGGTCCATATTTTTTCGAAAATGAAACAGAGCATCCAGAAACCGTCCCTGGGGCGGTATATCGGACTAAGTTGGAAAATTTTTTACGTCCGGTAGTTTTCAATAATCGTGACATATGGTTCTAATTCATATATTGGCAGTTAATAATTTGTTTTCTACTTTTTAGTTCAAATATGTCGTATTTATATATGTCGTCGTATATGTTGTAGTGATATTGAAATATGTCGCATGTTCATTCCAGGATAGCCTATTATCAATGAAAATTCTTAGACATTTAAATATTTTTACATTTTCCATTTTAAAACAATCTGTATGAAAAACTGAATGATTTAAATTTGGACAAAAAGGAAACCTATTACAATAATGCAAATGATAATATAGATTCAGGTTTACATCTGATGAATTATAAATATTGAACTACATATATTCTGTTTTAATACTAATAGTTAATTTATGTTTTCAGAACCAGATTCTAAGAAACTCTAAATCAAAATATATATTTACAGAGCTGTCAAAAATATTATCACAAGTATAAGAAAGTATCATCTGCAAAAATTGTAGGATTCCCTTTAAATTCCCACAAAATATTCCAAGAATAGCACTCATAGTATTTCGTAATTTTACTTTTTGTTTTCATTTTGAGATAAAAGATTTAAGGCCGTCATGTATACCCTTTAAAACCTATTTTTGTAATTTTGATAATAGTTATTTATAATAAACTAAGTCAAAGACTTTTGTTATGTCAATAAAAAGACCAAAGCATGCTATTTTTTTTATTTAATCCATCATAAATTCCAGCACAAAATTTCAGAAAAGCCTCTTCTGTAGATTGTCCAAATTGGTTATTATTTAAAAACTGATTTATATTCAAGAATCCAAGCATTCTGTGCTTCACAGTATTTTCAAATATTTTTGAAAACGTAGACAATATTGAAACAGGCTTATAATTTTTTACATTTTGTAGTATTGCCTTTTTTAAATAGCGGAAAAAACTCAGGAACTTTTAATTTATCTGGAAGTTTACCCTAAATTCGCTCCCGAAAGGGATTCCATCTGGGCGTGGTTGGAGGGCTGAGTAGAATCAATGATCATGTAGGCGATGTAGAGGATACTGTGCCATCTCTGAGGATTTCATAGGATCAGTAGGTTTAAACATACCGATAAAGCTGCAGATGAGATCCGAAACCAAGAGAATCCCTCCACTTGCAAACTAAGGTGTCCAGGTACCGTGCCGAAAGCTGAATTGTCAGTAAGTGGTTAAAGATAACTGGTCGCGAGCGGTTTCCTCCGATGCTCAGAGAAGGTCGGTTGTATTAAGTGCCTTATCTCGGTAAGGCGGCAAAGCCGGAATGGACAATTTTTTTCGGCCTCCCTCGTAGAACCAAAAATGTATCAAAAATAAAACAAAAGCAAAACAAAAACGGTGAAGAAGGGAGATGTGATGGGGAGCTCATTAGAATATGAGTTTTTAGCGTCTAGCCAAGAAACGCTAAAAAGTGCCATTACGAGTACCAGCCATAGTACACCAATGTCACTTCAATCTAAAACTCTTGTCGTCAACAAAGGTAAAGACGCCAAGAAGAAAAAGCAGAAAAGACGCAATTCCGGTGGAGTACTTATGAAAGGAAAGTACAACAGGGCTCTTTTCATTCTCAGCAAGGTAGGTCAGAATGAAAAAACAAGTACTGTTCATAAGAAGTAGCTATCAATCACCTAAACGTGCCACTGATTGATGAGTTATCAAGCAGTGGGAAGCCAATCACAGATAGATGGAGCGAGATAGAAATTCATTTATCCGGGATGGTAATGGAGGTCGTTTTGGAAAATCTGTCATATCGTTTGATTGTGCTTACGTTTTGAGAGGATTAGAGTAATCAAGAGCGAAGTTCAAGTGTCTTTAGATTTTCTCGGCAAATTTGTCGCTAAAGTTTGCGATAAATGGGTTGACTTGAAGCTCAAGCTTAACCCGGCGGGGAAATTTCAAGGAGGCCTAGGGTGCGCATTTGGTTATCCAACATGAGCGTGGACTATAGAAAGGTTCCGCAATGACTCAAACTCCAGAATCCGAAAATCCAGAAGGATAATTGGAGGATAATAAAGGCTCAGGAGCCTGAAAAAACAGCAAGCCCTTCCTGTTCATGGTAACTGAGGAATGCCTAAAGGAACTCAAGAAAGCAGAGTTCAGAATGAGGTTCGGCATAAGGTCAGGGAAACTAAAAATGTTCAGGGCTCCAGCTGACGAAGAGGATCCAGCGGAGGATATGGCTCTTGATAATAGAGGATCTCACGATCGACAGATGGGGTAGGTCGGCAAACAACGAACGAGGTGAGTTACTATTTGATTTTCTAATTAACACTAACCTTGATTTTCTAATTAACACTGAAATGCAGCCGCATTATACAGTCAAAACTAAATAATATAACGAACATAAAAGTTGAAAAAATCGAAGAATTGGATGCAAAGAATGAAATTTTTAAATAGGCTATGCGAGTTGGAATGAAACATCATATTTGATATTGTTTTCAATGAAAACAGCAATCTTCAAGAAGAATTATTTACATAGTTGTTGAAATTCCGAATGCTCAAATATGTATTTTCAGCTGATAGTGAGAAAATATATCGAAAAATATACGAACATGAGAAAGACATTAGGTTCCAGCAGATATGGTGGACAGAGAATACAACTCAACCATTCTCAATTCAAGGCCTCTTACTTCAATGTAAAGTAATCTCAAGGATTTTGCAGCATCAACCCCAGCGCACTTTTTATTAGCTGCATCGTTAACGCAATCAGTAGATTCAGAAGCCACATCTATTACATCTGGAGTATCAGCAAGGTTGAAATTAGTAAAACATATTAAAAACAAATTACTGAAAGATGTTCAAAGGAACTACAAGAACTGGGAAAAATAATTCCGTCAATAAAATATATATCAGACATTTTAATTACAGTCGCAGAAGTACAAACCGCAAATGGTGTTACTAGGCCTGTATATAGACCTGCTCAGTTATAAATGGATGGAAGTGAAGATTATCAAACAACTTAACTAAATATGAACAAAACTGACGACACTAGTTTTAATCAAAATGTAATAAGTGACCAAAAGGAACGTGGAAAACCTAGAGGCAGAAAAACATCTAGAAGTAGAGACTCATCTGAAATATCATTTAAGTCATCGGGAATGAAAACCAATCTTTTAACAACAATTATATTCACTTGTTGTTCATTAAGTGTAATACCAAGCAATCAAGCTTAACTATTTAAAGTACGACAGTTTCAATCTTAACCAGGAATCTATTTTGAAAACACATATTACGTCGAATAAATGAAAATTAATAGTATAGTGTGGCACAAGACCACTTTGGTGAGAATAAAAATGTATATTAATTGGCATTGACAGATTGAAAAAAATATGTTCGGAATCGTCTATCCAATCAATTTACTCAGAAACAATAAAACAGTTTGAATAACTCATAGAAGAATTAAACGAAGGAAATGAATTACTGAAGGAACAAAAAAAAGTTAGATGGGCTCCGTTAAATAACTTTGGAAATATAGCTAGTGCACTTTCCAGCATATTAGATGCATATTATGCTGACAAGCTATCACAAACCATTGATGTACTACAACAAATAAGAAAAACATGCTAACATTACTACAAGAACAAACTTCAATCATAGACTCAACTGTAAGCATCACGAAACAAGATCATATTGTGCTTAATGAAACATTAAATCATATTTTGAGATTAGAGACAAGTATGGATAAAATAGGAACTGAGATTTACCAAGGCAATGCCATTGGGTTAGTGGAAGCATTTAGTATACAACTAATGCTAATGGTAAGAAATTATGACAAGACTCACTCAGCATTCATAAATGTATTATTTGATAGTCATCATTCATCAAGACAAAATCAGACCACATCTTTTATACGCTTAACAACTAAAATTGAAATTAATAAAAAGGAAAATTTACCAACAGCTACCGCAGAATTAAGATGTTCAGGTTACTTAAGCTGTTACCAACAAATAAATAATTTTTCAACTAACGTTACCGTTAGAACCGTTTGAATTGTATTGTATCATTCCAGTTTCAGTTAATCTGAATAACACATACAAAAGAATTAAACATTCGGTACTGCACTTAGCTGTAAAGCTTTCAACGGGCCAGTATTACTTATTAAATGATCTAAAAGTAGACAAGTGTACACTATTGAATCAGAACAATCGAATTTGCGAACAAAAACACCCAATTTATCATGAAGGAGCAGCAACAAGTTCATGTGGGATCGATACTATGCACTTAGGAGCAATTTCGAATAAATACGAAACTACATGAGCTATAAACAGTTCAGAATAGATTCAGCTGTCGGAATCAAATCTATGGATTTTCTTATTTAAAAATAACTAAGTCGTGACCATAGTCTGTGATCAAAATTCATCACCAACGAAAATCAATAGGCTCTCATTTATACCAGCTGGAAATTTAATCGATGTCATATCATCAGATAAGCATGCTATTTTATTCAAGTGTATCATTAATATTATTAATATTATGCATGAACTGGAAAAATTACAAAATCTTCTTAGTCAACTCAAAAATCAACAAAAGCGGCTTCCACCTTGCGTAATCACGACGTACATAATTATACTGTGGTGTACAGCTCTCTATGAATACTACTTTTATTTATTTTATATTTATGGTACCATAGGACAGTAATGGTAACACAAAAAACACAAAACCGAAATTTAATGGTGGCACCAAAACAACTTGAGTGGCGTTCTATGGTCGATCTGGAATCACAACATCCCAACACTATAGTTACTACAACAACATAATTAGACTTCATCAAGGCGGACAGAATATTAAGAATTAAGAGAAAATAATTGACAATTCAACTTACAACCGGAAATTATCATGGCTAAAAGAACAAACAATTTTTATTGAATGTACATTGCCAAATATGCAAGTTTTGCTATTATTATAATTTACTTGTGTTTTATTATTATTGGAATTAATTTTAATATTTTTTTTTGTCATTTCAAATTAATATAGTTTAAGTCAGCAACTTTTGTATTATAAATAGGTTAAAATTTTATTAAATAAATCAATTGAATTTGGTCATACAACCAGTAAACAAAAACTTTTAATTGGATTTCTTGAGGGAGTCTGCTCAAGATACTGCCATTAGCATTTAAATTTAATTCTAATTTGTGTAGCGCACAATTCTACAATTAATCAAGGTTGATGTACCTTTGATTACAAATAATCGCTTACAATTAATTAGATTAAATAATAATTTAATAACACGATGTATTTGAACATAATTTTCACGGTGTTACCTTTTTTTTTAAATAACTTATATTTTATCCAATTCCATGTTTAATAATCATATTTTACTTAACATAGTACAAAATTATAAGATTGTACTTCATTTTTATTATTAGGCGTACATTCTAATTCTATCTTAAATGATGTTTCCGTATAATATAAAAAAAACTAGATAAACCCGGCGTAGCATTCGCCAGTCTGATAATCTAGACATAATATTGATTTCTTGTCACTTAACTTTTTAATGAAATAAAAAGAAATATCTTTCTTTTCTAATATATTTTTTATTCATCTTAAAAGCATTTTTTGAGAACTATTTTCCTTCATCAGTAAGAAAACTCAACTATTTACAATAAGAATAATAATAAATTTAAATAAAAGTAAAACCACAGATTAACATTTGTTAATCTAAGGATATAAGCCGCTTTTTTCAAAACTTTTTCTAGGCTTAGCTAATTAAGATTGTAAAAATAAGTATAAAATAAAAATACGCCAATCTGGTTTAGCTAATTTTATATAATACTTAACTCATTAAGTACTCTTAACAGTCATTGAATTAAAAGAATAAGAATAAAAAAATATCTATATATCTATATATTTCCTTATGCTTGTTTGGTTTTGGGAGTTGTATGCGAGGTGCCCGACCAACCAATTCATCTTAAATTTTAGGCAAATCAGGGATTCAGGAAACAGCACCCTCGCATCAAATTTGAAGCTTTTATCTTTATTAATTTCGAAGATATGTTTGTTCGATTTTGGGAGTTGTGTGGGAGGTAACCGAACAGCTCCTCCAATTCATCTCAAATTTTGGACAAATCAGGGATTCAGGAAACAACACCCTAGTACGAAATTTGAAGTTTATATCTTTATTAATTTCGAATATATGCTTGTTCGGTTTTGGGAGTTGTGTGGGAGGTACCCGAACAACCACTCCAATTCATCTCAAATTTTAGGGATATCAGGGATTCAGGAAAACACATCCTCGTACAAAATTTTAAGTTTCTATCTTTATTAATTTCGAAGAAATGCGTATTCGGTTTTGGGAGTTGTATGGGAGGTACCCAAACCAATGGACCGATTTTGTCCGGATTCGAACTTAGCCTTCCTTTCGTAATTAGTAACCTACTATATAAATTTCATAACAGATAACTTCACTAGTTTTTGAGTTATCGCGCGAACGGACGTACGAACGGACATCGCTAAATCGACTCAGAAGGTGATCCCGATTCAGAATATATATACATGTCTATATCTAACTCCCTTCCTTTTGGTGGTTACAAACACCATACCAAAGTTAATATACCCTATACTTAATGTGTAGGGTATAATAATATTAGAAATACCAATATTAATCAAATAATTATTTGTTATACTTTCTAAACAAAAGATTTTTTTTTAATTACAGTCAGGAAGAATTTTTTTGTGAAATTTTTTTAATGTGCAGAGACATTCAATTATTTTGAAGTCTTTTCTATTATTTTGAATTATCATTTAAAAAAAATTAATAAAATGTTGACCGACTCTGCCAGTTTTGTGAGAAAAAAAAAGGAAAGTTGTTGTGAAACGTAAAATTCATTATTTATTTGTACGCTGTTCATGAGCTTGTTGATTTATTTTTACGAATGGGAAAATTAACTTCAATTACTCGACATGTCTTGATGAATTATTTAATCCCTTGCTTATAGTTTGCTTTACAAACCGCATGTATTAATGTATAAGGTAGGTATTGTTTTCACATCAAATTTTGTGCCCGAGATTTTTGGAAATATGCACTACTTCGGTGCGTAGAAAACCGTAAATTTTTTTAGCGTGATGTCTGTGTGTGTGTGTGGTTGTGGGTATGCTATGGACATGTATACAGCTTAAACGGCCAAGCGGAATTGTTTGAAATTTCATATTTAAGGTTTCGACGTACATATCTCGGATTGAGCAAATCGGACAACCGAAAGTGGTATTTTACTAGTATCATTTTTTTATGAATATATTGTAACACGAAAATATTATGAAAAAATTATTAAGAAAAAGTCGTTACAAAAGTAAAGAGCAACAACTTTGCCATAGAACCTGAACCTGACTAGAAATTTGATCCAACTAACTTTAATTTTTATTTAATTTATTTTCTAACTCCAAATTTCTTACATATTATAAGACGCCTTACGCATTATATGAACAAATTTTTTTGTTTTTTTATCTTTTTTATATCTCTAAAAAATTATATATCTATGCATATATTCTCTTATTGATGACACAAAATTCAAACTGTACATTTTTGTTAGCAGATTCAATACTTCTGTTATCTTTGGTTTATATTTATTTAAAGTTTTTATTGTTTTTCACTTCTAATATTTTTGAATGAAGAAAAAATCATGTACATATGCATGGATGTATGTACTTATGAATGTACATATTTTTACGATTAATTCATTGCTTCTTAATGGAATTGAATAATGTTGTTAAATGTTGCTAAATTATTAGAAGTTATTTTACTTTGATATACATTAGTATTCAAAAAATCTATAAATTTTGGAATTATGCTTTTCGTGTAATAACATCGGTCCTGTAGTGGAGACAGTCAATTTCCATTCATGGGTGGGCTTGTGTTATCTGAAAATACCGTTATAATATGTCTATAAGTTTTAAAAATTCGTAATTTATGATTTTTATTAGATTTTTTTTTTTCGAAGAGATTCTCCAGCAGAAGCAGTTGATTTTGCTTTTGTCAAAACTTCTTCCATTTCTTCATCGAATACTTCGTCTTCAGCAAAATCTTGTGTTACAACAACTTCATATTCATAAAAATTTATTTGAGCACGAGTGTGAGTACCTTTTCTTCCTATAATTTCTAATTGTTCTTCTTTATTTCGAGAAAGAACTCTATTTTTGTTTCTTATTTTAAATATATTTTGCGACATACTTAAATACCATTTTTGAGTGTCTCTCACGTGTTTATTTAACAATTTCTTCATATTTTTTATCTAACTCATTCAATTCAACGTCTATGGTTACATGAAAAATCTCTAAAATAATATTGTTTAATCAGTTTAATCGTTTAGCATAATAATTTAGTTTTAGTTAATAATTTACTTTAATCCGTTTATTAGTTTAGTATTTTTAATTTGTCGAATGTTATATTTTATGTAAATCTCCATTTTATAAAATTTCCGATTATCCCTGACGGTACTGCACCAAGAAGTTTACATAAAAATCCACAGCGTTGAATAAACAACTCTAATTTTGTTTTCAAAATTTTCCTCCTTTTATTGTTATACACTTTTGATCTCTTAATTTTAATTGTAGTGTACAAAGAATAAAGATTAAAACAAGAAGTTTCACTTTTTAGCCACGCCTCTAAAATTTTTGCTGGCTCATCAACACATATGCATTTTTATCATAAAATATAAGAAATAGATTGTAATAAGAATTCAATGAAAAATAACGAAAAAAAAATAGATAGAAAATAATTGTAAAGGAGAGTATTGCAATTTGCAAAAATCGTAAGCAAATTAAAATTAAATTTAAAAAAAAAATTGATTTTAATTGCAATTGAAATTAAATTTAAAAAAAGCTGTGTTTAGTATATACATATACTATTTATACTTAGGCCGTGTCCGAAACTATCGCACTTCGCATTATAATAAATTAAATAACTTGCTAAGATTTGAATTTTGGAAAGATGTGAATGTTGAGGTAGATGTTTGTGTTGCGTATAGTAATTTTATTATAAAATTAAAAAAGTATATTGTGCTAAGTAGTTACTTCTGAAATTAGGAATAAAAATAAAAATACAAAACTAAAACCGTCGATGAATGATGACCTTCTAAGGAAAATTAGGTTGAAAAATAAATTAATAATTTTATTGTACAAATAGAGAAATAATTATAGGTTAAAGGTACGTTATGATAGGTTATGTAAATCCGTTAAAAATTATTTATCGATATGTCGAGATGAATTTTATAGTTCGAAATTCGTTAAATGTAAGGGTGATTTAAAAAGTGAATGGAGACTGTTAAATAATTTGTTAAATGAACCTCAGGATAGTATTAAAAGAATTCAACTAAATAAAAATGGACAACTTATTTCGGATGAAACTTTAATTGGTTGTGAGTTTAATAATCATTTCTCCTCTACGGTAATTGAGTTATCCTCTTACTTTGATAATAGTCACGATAGTATTGCTGATGAAGTTAATTTGTGTAATAGTTTCTTTTATGACAGTATCACATCGCATGAGTTTTTGAATATTATAAAGTTACTGGATAATTCAAATTCTGCTGGTTTTGATGGCATTTCTAACAAACTCTTTAAATTGCATTTAATGTTGTCGATGTTTTAACGTACATTTTCAATTTTAGTGTATTGTCTAGCGTTTTTTCCAGTCAATTGAAAACTACCCGCTTTTCAAAAAAGGTATTCTAACTGATTCTAATAATTATACACCCATTTTTTTTCTCAATAATATCAAAAATCTTTGAAAAAGCTATTAAGCTAAAAGCCTTAATATATTTAAAATAGACTTAATTTTTTTATCAATAAACAATTTGGATTTAGGAATGCTAGTTCCACCGAACACGCCCTTCTGGCGTTCTGCTCAGATATTAATAAGGGTTTAGATAATAAAAAAATTTGCGCGGGGAATTTTGTCGATGTTACAAAGGCGTTCGATATGGTAGATTACTCCATTCTTTTTCGGAAGTTGTCTGCTATAGGTTTTCGTGGTTTTATATTTAATTGATTTGAGTCATATTTAAGTGACAGATCACAATGTGTAAAAGTAGGCGATAGTTACAATAGCTTTAAAAATATAAATTTCGGGGTACCGCAAGGATCTGTATTGGGCCCAATCTTATTCTTAATCGATATAAATTCGCTTTTTCACCAAAAGTTTAAAGGAAGTTTAACAGCATTCGCTGATGATGTTGGTGTATTTATACATGATTTCATAAACTTAAATCTAATTTTTTATAATTGATCTTAGCCTAAGCTGTGCGATCTTGTACATTTCAAATAATGGACATATAAACATTTACAATACTATAATACTTAATAGTGTTTAATTTAATTTAATATTATAGTTATTAAAACTTTATTAAATTCATTTTATTATTTAATTTTCTATTTATCCCACAAAAAAAAAAAACAAAAAATTATCTTATTATTGCAACAAAAATAAAAAAAAGATAAGAACATTAGAATTACTGATATTTTATGTTAGAAAGTTACATAAATAAAAATTTTGAAAAATAGAAGGCATAAGTAACTTCCTTTTACAATTATTATAGTTATAATTTTAATTTATTTCCTTCTTTTTTGCTTTCTTTCCTTCTCATTTCTCATTTCATTTCATATCTCTTTTACTTTCATTCCCTTACTGCAATTACCTTCTCTTATTTATTCGTTTGGTGTTTAAATTTATATCATAAACAATTCACACGTATTAAAATAAATAAAAATAGATGTATTTAAATGATTTTTTTCTTTTTTTGTTTTTTTTTTCATTATTTTTATTATAGCCTAACATATAGAATAAAACGCTTAACTTTTCTTTTAAAAATTATTATTGGATCAATTTCTTTAAGTTCAGATGGAAGATCATTAAACAACTTTAAACACTTATATAGGCAGTTATTGTTCTGCTGATTTGTTTTGAATAAAGATAAATAAAAATTCGATCTATTTCCTGTATTGTACGTATGTATGTCTATCATTATGTTTAAAATGAAATTGTGCTTGATTTTATTCTTTATTATTTTGTATGCTGTTAGATACAACTCACGTCTACAAATATTTTCAAGGCTTATATATTTATTAGTGTACAATAAATTTGTCGGATACATCAGTGGGTGAAACTTAACAATTTTGATACATTTCTTGTGTAATATATCAAGGTGGGTTAAGATTTCTTGGTTCCATATCGGATTGAAATACACTATATGTGACAATATATACGACGAACACATTGCAAATAATGCACCTGTAGAAATATATTTGCGCAATCTACGTAGTCAAAAAAGCATTGGTGATATTTTTTTGATAATATGCTGGACATGGTCAGCCCATTTTAATTTTTTATCAATTATTAAACCTAGATAGTTGAAGATATTTACTATTTCGATTATGTTTGATTTATAATAAAAATTTTCTACACTATACGTTTTGTTGCCTAGTAGAAGAATTTTTGTTTTTTTTATATTTAAACTTAGTTTATGTTTTGTGATCCACAATTCGATTATATTTAGATCATATTCAATTTGTCTTCTTAACTCATTTTCGGTAGTAGCTGAATATTTAATTACTGCATTGTCAGCATACAATTGGATTGAACCTTTAAGCTTCAGACGAGAAATATCATCGATATAAATTTTAAAGAGATCCGGACCTAATATTATTCCCTCTTTTGACTTTTTGTGCTCTATTGGTTAAATATGATTTAAAAGGACGTAATGCACCTTGAGGAAAATTAATATTGGCCATTTTCAGCAAAAGTATTTCGTGATTGATACAATTGAAAGCCTTTTGTAGATTTAAAAATATACAGGCTGCAAATTTACCATTAGCAATGTTGTTGGTTAAAAAATTTGTTAGACTAAGACAAGCTGCTATGGTTTTAGAATTACTTTCAAAGCCAAACTGCTCTTCATGCAATATTCTGTTATTAGTTTTTATTATTGTTTCAAATATTTTTAAAAAAGCACTTAGGACTGATATTGGACGGTAATTTGATGGGTTTGTTGGTGTACCTGTTTTATATATGGGAGTGACTATTGCTAATTTAAGATTTTGTGGGAAGACTGAATTTTGCATGACGTTATTTATTAATCTTGCTATTGTTGGAACTAATTGAGATGAAAATATTTTAAGAGTTTTGTAGAAATATTGTCATGACCAGTAGCCACAGAAGGATTCAGCTTGTGAATTATTTGTTTTATATCCTCTTCATTTGTTAAGTCTAAACTGAAATTATTAAATATGTTTCTTCTTGAAGTATTTAAGTACTCGTAGTCTAATGGAAGAAACGAGATATTAATGTCATCAGTGAGGTTTGCGAGAATGTATTCAATTTGTTAGCTATGTCACTTGCATTCGTAAAAAATTCATTATTAATCTCTAAGTATTTAACATTTGTGTTAGATACAAAAGAATCTGTATTATAAATAATTTTTTTATAAAAATTCCATAAGTTTCTAGGATTTGTTGCTCCAGAATTGATAGATTTTTTTGCTTGGATAATCATTTTGCTAACTTCAAGTCTGGACGTTTTATATATAAACCAAGTACTCGAGTGTTATTTTTATATTTGCAAGTGCTAGACTATGAGAAAAATTTTCTAGTTTAATTTTCTCATAGTCTAGCACTGTTTTGTATTCTATTTTCTCTTTTATTATGGGTTCGAGATTCAAATTAATAACAAACATTTCATGGTCCGAGATGACTTGTGATAACAAAGTTGTATTTGAAGGTAATTAGATCGGAAATCAAGTGGTCAATAACTGTTCTGGTTGCTTTACTAATTCTGCTAGCAAATTCTGCAGTTATTTTATTGTATATTAGAAACCCGTTAGATGGAAAAGTGTTTGTATATATGGAAACTTGATTTTTATTAGCATCAAGTAAATTTAAGTTCATATCTCCTAGTATTATAGAATTTATAGGTAATTTCCGCTATCTTATCAATAAATCAGATATACGTGGTTCGTGCGATCTATAAATAAATACAGTCATACAGTCAGTCATCTTTAGTATGTGCAGCCATGGGCATATATTTTCACATGTATAAATATACGTATTTGTTCATGTTTGCACACATATGATGTGAGTGAATCAGCAGAAACTTTTAAAAATATATGAAAGAACATTCGCAGCAAAATAAAAAGACTTGAAATGAAATGGTAAGTGAAACAATGAAAAATATTTTCTAAAACTTTTGTAAATATAAAGTGAAAGTGATTAATTTTTAAATATATTTCTGACTTTTGTAATATCGTTAAAATTTGAAATACTATAAATTTTGCTGGTTTTATTCTGCCGCAGAAAAATAGTATTATTTTTAACCCATAAATATTCCAATTTTTTCGATAATTTAATTGTTTTCGCTTCATAGTAAAGCTTACTTTGAAGCAAAGATCGATGTTGGCGAAAAAATATTTCATTATTATTACCTTCTGATCCCAGATTAAATTCAGCTGTGAATACAGATCCCAATCTTTTTTTTAGCAAGGACGTCATTTTTATTTTCTTCAGAGTTAAATCTTACGACATACATGCAGCGCTCTGACGTACCTTCATTTTGTTTTTTTTTGTACTGGTGTAATGGTGAATAAGTTTTTCTGTGTTATACCAACATTTATCTTTTTGAAAATATTGCTAAAGTGGGCATTGTTTAAACCTGATGGCAAACCGGTGACAATTTTTTTTTTTTTGTTTTCAGTTTATTAGGTTCATCCAAAATGGCCTCCAACCTATTTATCTTATTCTCGAAATTTCTTGACTGTTCCTCCATATAATGTACTCTTTTGCACAAACTTTCATTTTCCTTTCTCATGGATATGCTTTCGTTAATTACAGTATCTAGTTTATTAGCCAGAAAAATTTGTGAATTACGGATTTCTGCTACTGCATATCTCAAAGCCTTCATATATTTCGGCATATTTTCCATTGTACAATTTGTGAAGTCAAACGTAACTAATTGATTTACTTCAGGCTCGTCAACTAAACTTGAGTTTGACAATTCGTTATTCTCATCCTCAAGCACTGCAAGTGACTAGTTCAATTGGAGAGGACAGCTCGAGCATTTCCATGTTAAGTTTCCAGACTTGACCAGCTCATAAGTTTCGTCTGTGATTTTGGCACATTTTGTGTGAAATACTTTCTGGCAATTTTTGCATTTTTATGCATTATTGCATTTGCCATTATGGCTAATGCCTTATTGCATTTTTTTCTGGCAATAAGGCATTAGCCTTTGATCTAGCCGACAGTGATTTTCCACAACTATCACATTGACGAACTATTTTTAAGATATTTTGTAGTTTTTAATTGATACTTGTTATTTTAAAATTTTTTTTAAATACTTTTTTGAAATGATTTGAATATGATTTTATATTATTAGATAATTTTTTTTATTAATTTTATTTTCTAAAATATTTTTAGAAAATTTTTCCCTATTGTATTTTTCATTCTAAGTTCTAAGAACTGCGTTAGCTGTTGGGGTGGTGCTTACCGAAATAAAATCAACCCGCTTCTAATTTTACAAAAATGTATTATAAGAAATATGTGTAACAGAAATAGATTTTTTAGTAGTATGGAATTATTTAGGTTTTTGAAAATTCTTCCTGCAGCTATATTACTACAAAGTGCTACTTAAATCTTTTCTACTAGAGGTGGATATCTAAATAGTAGAATTTCTAATGTTTATTCTTTGAGTTCTAATCAGGGAGTTTTTGTTAATATGCCAACTACCGAACTACAAGTTATCGTAACTTTATCGACGGGGTGGCTGTTCGTTTGTTTAATAGGCTACCGGAATCAATACGATTGATTAGAAATGCAAATAAGTTCGTTAATAAAGTAAAATTTTGGCTTCTAAATTTTGATCACGGCGAAATCAAGAGTTTGTTATCATCTTTAAATTAAACAATTTATCTATTTATATGCAAATACTGAGCCGTTTTTTCTTTTTGTGTCAACTATGCTTCGCATAATATCTCTTCTCTCTTTTTAAAATAGATAAAGAATTCATATAAATTTTTTTTTTTTTTTTTGCACTTTTTTTTCACCCCACAACAGAAAAAATGTTTTTTCTGGCGTTAAACGCTGCTTCTTATTATGAAATATATAATGCAATATTCGTATTCACCAAGTAATTAAGTAATTTAAAATAATGAATTTTATATTTATGAATTATGAATTAAGTTTAAATAATGTATTTCTATTTTTCTTTTTAATTTTTAAACTAAATGTATAATGAATATAATTTAAGTAATTATATATTAGATTATAATCTAGAAATAAAACTAGAATGAATAGTTTATTAGATTACAAATTTAATTTTAGATTAAAATCTAGTCTAAATACTAGATAATCACACTAAATTATTTCCGAAAAACTAGTTATAAGCTATAAAATTTTGTACTACTGTAGTTTTGAACTATAAAATTTTAAATTTATGTTATAGGAAAATGTAAAAATATTGAATTATATAAATAAAAAAAATAAAAAACTCCGAAAATTTTTCAGTGCGTTCGAAAATAGTGCACTAAATTGTCTGGTCGCACTTGATTATCTGTCAATTTTTTAGTGTACTTTCGACTGCATTAAATGTTCGTCCAAAAAGAGTAATACATGTTTCTATACATAGAGTGTGAATTGTCTAGTGTAATTTGCCAGTGCGATAGATTCGGAAACGACTTAATTTTGAAATTTTATAGTGTGATATAATCAATTTTAAATTTTTGGAAATAGCTATATGTAGGTATGTATATCTGAAAAATAAATTGAGGTTTTGCATTTCTAATGAGTAATTACTAATTACATATTCATATCTAGTTATATTATCTATTTTTTAAAGAAGTGTAACACCAAAAATTTTACTGTAGGTAAGGCCGAAGGTAATATAACTATAGTTTTATAACTATAATTTTTTATATATAAAAGAAAAAAAGTTAATGTACGCATTTTAAAAGTAGTTTTTTTCTGTTTATTTACTCTGCACTAAAATTTGTTAACAGGCACAAATAAAATGTTCATGTTTTTATACAACAGTTAGTAGGCGTAAGTTTAAATGTGTTTGTAAAAAAAATTGCTAATCATATACTGTGTTCTAAATAAAAATCAAGTATATGCCGCAAACATTAAACAGGTATTTTAGCTTTTACCTCTTTTAACCAATGGTTGATTCGATTTCGCACAAGACTATCGTGATACTTGATTTGTTACGCCGACTTATCTTCTGACAGCAAACAAGTTGACAATACATCAAATCAAAAATATCGAAAAGTGGAACACGCTAATTAATTAAAAAACTAATTAAAAAACGAAAATAATTAATTAAAATTTAATAAAATTTATTTTACTCGAAATCGAAATTCACTGCTACTGAAACGACGAGCAAGAATGGAATTTGGTAAGTATTATAAATAAATTTTATACTAAAGTTTTCCTTCTTTTATTTTTAGGTTAGTTACATATATTATCAGTAGGCATTGTGGCAGTTTGGCCTGAAAAAAAAAATCGTGATTTTAATTGGGTTAGAAAGACACGGGACTTTTGTATTTGCTTTTGCAATAACATAAAAAAAATACAAACATATTTTTGTTTGTAATTAAAACCACAATTTATTTTAGTTAAAAAATGATTATCTTTATTAAGACATTAATATATTAATAATCGAGACTTCTTCTAATTTAGAAGTTACAGGTATTTATATTATTAAGAATTGTCAATTCGGCAATTTGTACAATTTTATTATTTTTATAATTTTAATACGTTTAGTGTAATTCGAGCAATTCTAATTTAATGTGGGAAAGTAATTATTTTAAATATTTCACAGATGTATTAATATGATTAAAATATGAAATTAATTTTAAATAATTTGGTAATAAGTTTTACTATTTTGACGTGCTGACTTATTGTTTGTTATTTTTGTGGAAACAGAGTTCGATTATTTGTAACTTCTCCCTCATGTAGATATTAATTCTCCTTCTTTTATTAATTTTAAAGTAACCAAATTTTTTAAATATGTATTTGCTCCAACTATTCCAACTACAAAGAGTATTAAATCTAGTACAAGTTAAGTTTAAGAAAACTATTTATATGATTTTTACTTTTCTATTTTGACCGGTTAAGTGGTAGAAACAAGAAAGTTTTTATTTTTCTCAAATTAAATTTCTTTTCCAAAATATCGGCTTACAAACTTTTCCTAATTCTAAAATTTTGATGGTATGATCTTAAATATTTTTCTTTCTCTTTTTTTCTTAAGCTTACATTAATATAACAAACACAATTTCATATAATTCTTTTTCTTTTATTCTCACATTTTAATTAAAAAAATATTAACAGTTATCAATAATAAAAAAAAAAACAAATTACAAAATTATGATAATATGACAAAATAAATGCAATCGAAATGTAAATTTCTATGCTAAATGCCAGTGGCGTTTTTCTATGAAACAAAATATCAGGGGTATGTATGATTATTAATGATTGTGTTAACTACCCTCCTTATTGAAATAAGACGTCCTCGTCTTCTAAGCTTTTTAAAAAAAATAAATTATTGTACAAAAAAGAACTAATTCAAATAATTTAACATATTGCTTGATTTCTAAAGATAAGTTAAATATTTCTACATCTATTTTTTTTTTAAAAAAGAATATTTTAACTAAAACGAATTAAGTTTATTCATAATGATAATTTAAATAAAGCTTGATCTTGAAATAAATTATTTTGAAGTAATGAATCAAATAAATGAGATGAGAGTTAATTGAAATGGACTTTTAACAGTCCTTCTGAACTACATGTTCATCTGGTAGTGCTTCAGTCGAACCTAAGTCTTTCGAAATTTCTACTGAGGGATTTTCTGCTTTTACATACCTTGAAATTTCTGTTAGAGTTGGGTGAAATCGTTCGATTTGACCATTACTTTTACTACGGTTTGACGTTCTAAAATTAATTTTTTACGTTCTGAAATTTCTTCTAACATAGCAAACACTTCACCTGAAATTAAATTATTATTTTTTAATGATTTAACAATATCTGCAAAACTTTTTAATTTTTCTTCTTTTGTTTTGTTTTAAGGTTTTAATTTTTCTATCCCTCGTTTTAATTGGTTCTCTCAAAAGCGGTAATATTTCTTTAAAGTTTTTAGGGTTTTTGACTAGAAGAAGAGATTCTTGAGATGTTGTGACTATTGTTCTGTTTACTAAAATTCGCAGATTTTCGTTATTATTAATTTCATGAACATATGAGCTAACAGTTAAAGGAATCGGAAACTCTTTCTAGAAAAACTAATGTAATACAATATAACGTACCAGGGATTTTATTTTAATATTTATTTATTTTATAATTTTTATAATATAAAAATCCATTTTAATTAAAAGCAATTTTATGAAAAGTAAACTGGAAAACAGCACATCAACTTTATCAAAAGCACTTGACTGCAACAATACGTTTATCACGTGATTCGTTGATAGTCAATTGTAACTGGTTCTAGTCCATTTAAAACTTATTGCATATTGCAAACATGTGCACAAATATTAAAATTTTGTGTTATATTAAATTTGTTGTCTGAACATCAAAGCACTTACTTCTTTGCTAAATAGTTCATTATTTTGAAAAACTTGGAGAAAGTTGGTTCTTAAATCCCAAAGCAAGAATGTCCTTAGATAAAAAATGTTCTGAACATACAATTGAACTTCTTTTCGGTTGCCAATTATTCTATCAAATTGCTAACATCCACTTTGATTTAAGCCCTTCATTCTTGGGAAATCTTTAAATCAAAAGAATAAATTATTAAATTTTTGTTGGGAATTATAAATTTATATATTAAAAACAAAATTTTAATTAAATATTAATTAAATAATTGAACTAAGTTTACATTTTTATAATAATAGCACATGTCACTGATACAAAGGTTTTTTCATCATGGCTTTTGTCAAAATTATAGTTTTTTTTGCATATAAAATAGCATGATTTGTAAATTATTTAGGTTTTACACATTGAATTATTAATTTTATAATTTTTTTATTATGATTTGCATTTACCTGTGAAACGATAATCCTATTTTTCTATGTTTTCTAGCATTTGCGCATCCTTCCACACAACATTTCATTTTCAGGCTTTATTATTTAAACAAAAATTTTTGAACATAAATTTATAGACTTATTAAATAAAGCAAAGTAAATCTAAAACACTAGTTCGAATTAAGCAAAATTTATTTATTTTTTTTGTATATAGTATATATACTTATATATTAATGCATATATACACTATGGTCAGCTGATATAAATGTTATAATTATATATTTATATAATTATAATATTTAATTATTTAATTATTTTTATATAATTATATATTTTCTTTTTTTCTGGAAATGCAGCTTTTTATTTTAAAAAAATAATTTTTTTTTTTTTTTACGAGGGACGGTGGAAAACATCAAAAGTCACTCAAAAGAACTGCACGAGGTTCCTTTGAGTAGTGTTGGACTTCAACCAACCAAAACCACCCCCTTTAAAACCAAACTATAGGATTGGACCTTTAATACATAATCATATAATGTACAGCTTGGTTTTGGGGAAAAGGATGGGGAAGGATTACTTGGGTGTTTGAATATAGGAAAATTGGGATTATGGAGGATGAAGGGAAAAATTTGGATAGTTATTTTGAAGAAGGATGTTAGTGTTCTTCTTGAATTTCGATATATCATACACAAATGAATTACCAACTTTTGGGAACACATGTGCGGGCATAAAGTTCCATAAACGCGACGTGCGCATGACAAACGAATTTCCGAATGCTGTATTGCGACATCTTGCCAGTTCGACAGTGTATGGGTGGGCATCTGTTGCACTCCTCGTTTCGCGTTGGAAAACTTTGAGTGGAGGCATCAATTGTCTTATTTCTTTAGAACAGGTGTTCACGCCTACAAGGTATCTATAAAAGAGGGTCAATGACCCAACAGTACGGCGATGGCAAAGTGGAGTGAGCGTTTAGGTGACACTGGGGTCGCCAATAAGGCGAATAGCTCTGTTTTGCACTTTGTCGAGATAACCCAGCGCTGTTTGGGGTGCTCCAGCACCTCCAGTACATTTCATAGATGTTGAGAAGATCGGAAGGAGAAAAGTAAGCTTTACAGCGATACAAGAAACCTAGACATTTAGCAGCATTTTTAGCTATACCAAAAATATGATTTGACCAGGTCAATTTCTGATTTAACTCGATGCCCAGAAAGTTTAAATCTGTTGAGTGCTGCAAAGCTTCACCCTGAAAAGTCAGGTTGGGTGTAGTAGTGGCTACTTTGCGCGAAATTAAACAGCATTGCGTTTTTTTGGTGTTGAAATCAACTCTGTTAGAAATAGAAATAGAAAGCTACAAGGGTGCTGTTATCTGCGAAACTATGGATTGGATTGGAGGTAATTGAAAATAAGTCATTGATAAATATTAAAAAGAGAGTGGGGGACAAAACCGATCCCTGAGGGACACCAGCATTAATTATAAAATTGTCAGATGAATAACCATCGACAAGTACCCGAATTATGCGGTTCGAAAGGAAATCTCCTAGATCTCCATAAGAAATGCCTAAAGAGATTTCTCTCGTGATAAGGCTCTATACATAATATAATTTTTGAATTAAATACAATTTGATTTTAATTTATTTTTTTTTTTTTTTTTTTTTTTTAAATTAAAAGGTAAACATTAAGGATTTAAGAATGAAATTACTAATATAAAGTAAGTGTAAAAAAATAATTAATAATTTGTAACAGCATTGATTGATGTAAACAAAAAAACAAAAAATCGATTAAATCCAATAAGTAATTAATAAAAACACAAACAACAATTTAGCTAAGAAGAGCAAAAGAAAAAATAGAACTATTATTTATTATTGTTTTTTGTTCTCTAATTCAGTTTAACTCATAATTTTATATGTACATGCACTTCAAGTGGCAAGAGATAATTAATTGACTGAAAATTAAATGATCTAAAAGTTTACTTCAATTTTATTCGTACATGTTCAGGTACATTTTAGTTAATTCTTGCTTGAGTTTGTTTCGCATTCCAAATGTTTTAAATTGATGTTGAGATTGTTATACAGTTGAATTCCTATATGAAGTGTTGTTAAGGTACCATAGTTAGATGTTCTTTTAAAATCGATATGTATTAAATTTTTACTTCTAGTATTGACCTGGTGTTTGTCTTCACGTTTTGTTATATTCGTTGTGGTGTGTATTTGGTTTTTTTCTATACTATGAATGTGTAAAATCAGCTTTAATTTTATTACATCTTTTGTTAACAATACATTATTTAGTTTGTGAATCTTCAGTGTATTCTCGCGCCAATCGTAGTTAAACAAGTTTTTCAGTGCTTTGTTTTGGATCGTCTGTAAATGATCTACATTTTTTTGCCAGGTTGTTCCCCATATTTTAATACCATAGCTGAGATGACTATTAAATAGAGCATAGTAGACTGGTTTTTTTGCCCTTTCTGGTATGAATTGTGATACTTTACCAAAGATTCCAGCAACTGCGCTTAATTTTTTACTGAGTTTTTCTGTATGGGTAACCCATCTGAGTTTGGTATCTATCCAAAAGTCTAGGTATTTAAACTCATTTACTTGTTCGATCTTTTTTTGCGATATATAAACTGATAGTGATGGCGAGTTAGTATGTATTATCATATATTTAGTTTTCTTCACGTTTATGGTTAACTTATGAATTGTCATCCATTCATTTATTTTTGTAATTTCATCATTCATAGTAGCTTCTAGTTCAACAAAGTTATTTGCCTTGAAAATAAAATATACATCGTCTGCAAAAAGGAATGTGTCGGCACTTATTCCAAGTTGCTGTAATGCTTCTATATAAATAGTGAATAATAAGGGACCCAGAATACTTCCTTGCGGTACTCCTAAATTGACAGATTCGTTTTGGCTTTGAAATCTTCCAATTTTTATGTATTGCAATCGGTTGCTTAAATAGGACGCAAACCATTTATACGCCATCCCTTTCACACCGAAACTATGAAGTTTTGTTAATAAAATTTGTAGATCGACTGTGTCAAAAGCTTTTGACACGTCAATAAATAGAAGTGAAACTATTTTATTTTCAGTTTTTGTACCTTCGATAGCATATCTACAAGTGCAGTTTCCGTACTTGATTTATTTTTAAATCCATATTGATTTTTTGAAAGGAGATTATGTTTATGCAAATGTGCATTAAGCTGATTGCTTATGCCTTTTTCAACAATTTTGGCTAAAATTGGTGTTATGCATATTGGTCTTTAGTTGTTCAGGTCTTCTTTAACTCCCGATTTAAAAACTGGTACAATTCTTCCGACTTTTAATTGTTGTGGAACAACTCCCTCATTTATGGATTTGTTGGCTAGAATTGCGATGGGCTCACATAAATGAGTACTGCAAGATTTTAACATGTTAGTACTTATATTAAACGGATCTTTTGAGTACGAATTTTTAAAGCTTTTTATATATATATTATATAAAAAGCTTTTTATATAGCTTATTATATATATCATTTTTGTCGACGTATTCTAATTTTAGCGCTTGTGTAGTTACTCGCTTTGCATAAAAGACTCTATATTGACAATCTGGGACGAAATTTTCACCGATTTTTGCAAAATGTTTGTTTAATTCATTTATTTTGATTATTTTTTGTTTATAGTTAATCCTTTCAATAAGCTTATTACTCTTTCTTTTTTATTTCTATTGTGAAGAACTTCATTTATACAGTCCCAAGTTTTAGATGTGTTTTCACTACATTCTTCAAATTTCCTTTGAAAATAAGTACGTTTCTTTATTCTACGTAGACTGGTAACTTTATTTCTATAGTATTTATAAACTCGTTGCAATTCTTTATTCAAGTTATCACGTAACAATTTCGTATACCAAAAGTTTTTTATATTTTATTTTGAAATTAGGTTGATGAAATTTTAGGTTGAAATTAATTCATTGTCAATCCATGGTTTATTCTTTTAATTTTTTTTGTTTTTTCTCATTGACACACTGGAGACTTTTTGATTTTTTCTGATAATTTGGAAACGAACTCTTCAATACTTTCTTTGCAATTTTTTGATTCATCAATAATGATTGGCTCTTTTCCCAATAGCACATTTAATTTTTTGATATCTATATTTAACACTTCAGTCCTACCACTGTTATCTATTTGTTCATAATTTGTGCATTCATTTGACACTTCGATTATCAAAGCATAATGATCTAACAGATCAACATTTACATATGAAAAACAGTGATAGTTTTTCATTTAAGTTATTTGTATAGAAGTGATCTAAGTTAGAATTTGATAAATGTTCATTTCAGATAAAAAGTGAATTCATCGACATGAAATTTTTATATTGTATTATATTAGCAGTGTCTTTAAATAAATTGAAGTTAAAGTCACCAACAACATATGTATTTTTATTGCAATTAGTGTTAACCAAACATTTTTCTAGGTTAACAAAGAAATTTTTGAATCTTGAATTTATTTCAGATGGTGCTCTGTATACAGTGATTATATTAAACGAGTGTGCATTTTTATTTATACTTATACTTAGAAAACTATCATAATTGTTGCTATGTGAATATACTTCAGAAAAATTGTGTTTTTTATTTATAAATACTCCACAACCACCGCCTTGTTTATTAGGTCGACATGTATATATTGATGAAAAATCAATAAAATTAAAATAACTTGTTTTTTCTTGTTTTACCCAGGTTTCTGCAATACAAATTATGTCTATGGTGTTATTTAATAGTTTTATGATAATTTCAATTTCATCAATTTTATTTTTTATGCTGCGTGCATTTAGATACAAAATTTTTAATGAGTTTTTAGAGTTGAATTGTAAGTCTGAAAAAGTGTTGATATTTTTATTGCATGGGTAAATTGAGAATAGGTTGGAGCTATTGATTGGTGAACTCATTTAATATATCAATATTATTTACATTTATTATCTTGCTATCCGCGAATTCGCGAATTAATATTTTTCCTTCAGATACCCATGCGTATGATATTTTATTTCTTTTTTTCAGATCTCTAGCTTTTTAAGGATAAAACTATAATAATTCGTGAGGCATTCATTTATGAAAATCGGTTGCGAGCTACTATCATCAAATATCGTACCAGTGTTTAGGTATATTTTTTCTTTTTTTTTGAGATTTGTACTGTGTCAATAACATTACTTTTGTTTCTTTTTTTTCAAACTCCATTATGATTGGTGGAGGACCCAGCGATTTATGTTTCTCATATGTTTTTCTGAAAGTAGTTTTTACTGTGTGAATATTCTGGTCTATATTAAAATTTTTCAGAATGTTGGATGTAATGTTGTTTAAATTTTCATTTTCTTTTTCCGGTATGCCACACACTTGCACTGAATTACCTAGGTTGTTTAGTTGATTTGTTCTGTTTAATCTTGTTTCAAGATTGTTTAATTTTGTTTTTACAAGATCTAGTTCATTATTAAGATGTACATTTTCTGTTACAAGGCTTTCATTTATCACCTTGTAGTCATTTAATGTTTTCTTTAAGCTTTTTACATCATTTTCCAATAAAACATTTTTCAAAATTAATAAATCAAGCTTTTCACTTACTGTTTTCAGGCTATATTCTTTATCCTCTGTATTCACAATTTCGCATTCCGTTTGTGAAGTACTAGCGTTGCTATTTGTATTAATGATTTGATTTATAGGATTATTAGAGAAATTAGTTGTACTACGACGGCGATCTCGAGATGCCGTACATTTAGCACAAAACCAAATTAAGTTTTCCCTTTTAATTTCTTCAAATTTTTGATTTTTTAAACCCGTACAGTTTTTATGATAAGGTTTTTTACATGTTCCATCACAAATTAAAAAATTATTACCACTTATTTTACAAATTTTATTGCATTTATTACAAAACGATGTTTCACTCTTCGACGCCATTTTACTTTTGAAAAAGTATTAACAGTTACCAATAATAATAAAAAACAAATTACAAAATTATGATAATATGACAAAATAAATGCAATCGAAATGTAAATTTCTATGCTAAATGCCAGTGGCGTTTTTCTATGAAACAAAATATCAGAGGTATGTATGATTATTAATGATTGTGTTAACTACCCTCCTTATTGAAATAAGACGTCCTCGTCTTCTAAGCTTTTTAAAAAAAAATAAATTATTGTACAAAAAAGAACTCATTCAAATAATTTAACATATTGCTTGATTTCTAAAGATAAGTTAAATATTTTTACATCTATTTTTTTTTTTAAAAAGAATATTTAAACTAAAACGAATTAAGTTTATTCATAATGATAATTTAAATAAAGCTTGATCTTCTTGAAATAAATTATTTTGAAGTAATGAATCAAATAAATGAGATGAGAGTTAATTGAAATGGACTTTTAACAGTCCTTCTGAACTACATGTTCATCTGGTAGTGCTTCAGTCGAACCTAAGTCTTTCGAAATTTCTACTGAGGGATTTTCTGCTTTTACATACCTTGAAATTTCTGTTAGAGTTGGGTGAAATCGTTCGATTTGACCATTACTTTTACTACGGTTTGACGTTCTAAAATTAATTTTTTACGTTCTGAAATTTCTTCTAACATAGCAAACACTTCACCTGAAATTAAATTATTATTTTTTAATGATTTAACAATATCTGCAAAACTTTTTAATTTTTCTTCTTTTGTTTTGTTTTAAGGTTTTAATTTTTCTATCCCTCGTTTTAATAGGTTCTCTCAAAAGCGGTAATATTTCTTTAAAGTTTTTAGGGTTTTTGACTAGAAGAAGAGATTCTTGAGATGTTGTGACTATTGTTCGGTTTAAAAAAATCGCAGATTTTGTTATTGTTAATTTCATGATCATATGAGCTAACAGTTAAAGAAATCGGAAACTCTTTCTAGAAAAACTAATGTAATACAATATAACGTACCAGGGATTTTATTTTAATATTTATTTATTTTATAATTTTTATAATCATTTTTATGTCATAAAAATCCATTTTAATTGAAAGCAATTTTATGAAAAGTAAACTGGAAAACAGCACGTCAACTTTATCAAAAGCACTTGACTGCAACAATACGTTTATCACGTGATTCGTTGATAGTCAATTGTAACTGGTTCTAGTCCTTTTAAAACTTATTGCATATTGCGAACATGTGCACAAATATTAAAATTTTGTGTTATATTAAATTTGTTGTCTGAACATCAAAGCACTTACTTCTTTGCCAAATAGTTCATTATTTTGAAAAACTTGGAGAAAGTTGGTTCTGAAATCCCAAAGCAAGAATGTCCTTAGATAAAAAAATGTTCTGAACATACAATTGAACTTCTTTTCGGTTGCCAATTATTCTATCAAATTGCTAACATCCACTTTGATTTAAGCCCTTCATTCTTGGGAAATCTTTAAATCAAAAGAATAAACTATTAAATTTTTGTTGGGAATTATAAATTTATATATTAAAAACAAAATTTTAATTAAATATTAATTAAATAATTGAACTAAGTTTACATTTTTATAATAATAGCACATGTCACTGATACAAAGGTTTTTTCATCATGGCTTTTGTCAAAATTATAGTTTTTTTTGCATATAAAATAGCATGATTTGTAAATTATTTAGGTTTTACACATTGTATTATTAATTTTATAATTTTTTTATTATGATTTACATTTACCTGTGAAACGACAATCCTATTTTTCTATGTTTTCTAGCATTTGGCCATCCTTCCACACAACATTTCATTTTCAGGCTTTTATTATTTAAACAAAAATTTTTGAACACAAATTTATAGACTTATTAAAAATTAAAGCAAAGTAAATCTAAAACACTAGTTCGAATTAAGCAAAATTAATTTTTTTTTTTTTGTATATAGTATATATACTTATTATAATATTATAATTGTACTTTTATATTTAAAAGTTTCTTTTTTTCTGGAAATGCAGCTTTTTATTTTAAATAAAAAATAATTAAAAACAGTTGTATATATTTGTTAATTATCATTTATTATTTCATATAATTTCGATTCATGTTTAATAATTCGATCATATTTATTTCGATTTTTTTTAATTATCATTTATTATTTCGAAATTATATTACAAATTTTTTTTATTTTTAAAAGAAGAATAAGAGTAAATAGGTTTTTTTTATTAAAAACTAACACTTTTATATGATTCATGTTTTGTATATTTTTAAATATATATGTTAAAATGTAGATCACAAACTAGAAGATGCATATTTAATAATTTAAAGGACTAACAAACATTTAATGTAAAATTTAACTAGATTTATAAATTGAATTAAATATAATAAAATTGACTAAAATTAAAAACAAAAAATTTTTTTTATTCTTTTTTCTTCAAAAATTAAAAATTGTCATAATCCCGCTAAAATGAATTACTTAATAAATTTTTTAACTAATAGTTTATATATATGCGTTAAGTAAATATTGTGTATCGGTTTTGTAATTTGTTGTTGTTTTTCGGTGCATTTGTATGTTGAGAGCTTCTATATTTTTCTTTTTTGCCAATTGTGTTCAATGTTTAAGATTACATGATGGTCAAAATTAAGGTGATGGTCGTTTTTTATCGCATGACTTACGCAGGCAGTTTTAAAATATGTTTCTTTTATGTTGATGTTACTTTTGCATTTGTTGGCGTTTTCATAGTCTCTTTTGTGTTCTTTCATTCGTATTTTGACATCTCGTCCAGTTTCACCTATATATATTTTATCACAGTTGTCATTATTGCATGCAATTTTGTATACAGCTCCTGGGCATTGTCAAGTTTGGTTTTTGAGTTGCTAAAAATTGTCTTTCCTAACTTTGTGTGAGGTTGAAGGCCAATCCCTACGTTTTTATTTATTTTAGACAGATGTTTTGTAAAATTTTCAGTGACCTTTGGTATGTATGTCATTTTACGGCATGTCAATTTTCCATTATTAGTGTTATTTGGTTTTTGTTTATTAAATTCGACTTTCCTTATAATTTTGTTTATCGTGTTGTCAGGATAGCAGTTCTTTTTTAATATTTCTTTAATCGTCTTGAAGTAGTCGTTATGGAATTTATTTTCACTTAATTTAATTACTCTATGTGCGAAAGACAATACCGCGTTGTATTTCATGAACCCTGGGTGTGCTGAGTTATAATTGAGCAGTCTGTTTGAAGCTATTTCTTTTTTATACCAGTTCGGCAAAGTTTTATTAGTATCCCTAATTAATGTCATATCTAAAAATGGAATTACTTATGTTTGTCTGTTTTCTTTTTCTAATGTGAATTTAATTTTGTTATGATGTGTGTTGAAAATTTCAAGTATTTCTTCTTCTCTATCTTTAGGTGCTGTCGTTTTAATGTCATCTACGTATTTGTAAATGTGAATTTTGGCGAAAAAGGTAGTTTTGGTATTATTTTGTCTAATATGTCATCCATAACAAATTCTGCTAATATGCTAAATAGACTTCTGCCTATTGCAAGTCCATGGGTTTGTTTATAGTATTTATCGTCGAATAGAAAAAAATTGGTTTTACATATACATAGTTGCAATGCTTGTATAAAATGTTTTTTCGATAAGCGTGTATGTGTCTTTATTTTTGGCCATCTTCTTAAAAAATCTGCTATTGCTTCGTGTTGTGGAATATTTGTGTATAAAGATACAACGTCAAGAGAAATTAGCCTATCATAATCTTCAATTTTTATATCTTTGATTTTTTGTTTGAATTCGAAAGAATTTTTTATATTGTATTTAGTTTCTTTTATATTGCACAGAATTTTGTTTAGAAATTTAGCTAATTTACTGGTCGGTGTATTAATAGTAGTCACGATAGGTCTGATGGGAATGGGGTAATTGGGGTATCGTATTTATTTATGTATTTCTTTTGATATATTTCGTTTATAAGGTCATTAACTCCTTTCTTCAGTTTATTGTTAATAATGTGTGTTTTGGTCAGATATGTTCATATGTATTTTGGTCAAATATGTGTTCTTTCATTTTGTATTTATAAATTTGTTCATCTATTAATACAGTTTTATTGCCCTTGTCGCTATTTAACACAAATATGATTTTATTATTTTTTAAAAATGGTTTTTTTTATTTTGTGGGATTTTAGTATTTTCTTTTGATGAGCATTAAGGGTTTGTGGTTTCTTCATGTAATTATTTATGGTCGATGTAATATTATTATGTATGTTGTTTTTATTTTCTTCTGTGTACTCTTTGTTAGATGTGATTATATCTTCTGCATCTGCAATAAGTTTTATGATGTGGGAATTATGTTTGGTAACAGGTAATGCAAACCGAGGTCCGAGACTTGTCAGTTGTTTAATATCTTCAGGAATAATTATTCCTGTCAGATTAATACACCAATTGTCATTAGGGAAAGTTGGTATGAAATTATTTAATTTTTTATCTCTGACGAGTTTTTTGTCTAATTTTTGTTTATAAATTAAGTTCCGTGCTTTGTTTTTGACATTTTGTGACTCTAAGAATAATTTGACCATGTCTGCTGGTAACATTTGATTTAAACTATTAATCATTTTTTCTCTTTCTATTATATTTGCTCTAATAAAACTGTTGCATACATTAATTTCTGTATTTAAAAATTTATTCTCAAATTGTTTTTTAAATTGATCTATATTATGTTTGTGTTTTGTTTGAAGAAAAAAGAATAAAAAAAATTTTTTGTTTTTAATTTTAGTTAATTTTATTATATTTAATTCATTTTATACATCTAGTTAAATTTTACATTAAATGTTTGTAAGTCCTTTAAATTATTAAATATGCATGTTCTAGTTTGTGATCTACATTTTAACATATATATTTAAAAATATACAAAACATAAATCATATAAAAATGTAAGTTTTTAATAAAAAACTTATTTACTCTTATTCTTATTCTCTTTTAAAAATAAAAAAATTTTGTAATATAATTTTAACATATAATAATTTTTATACACCTTATTGTATATTATATACATAAATATTTAAAATAATTTTATAAATTTTCATTTTATCACTATTTACTAGGCCATGAATATGGGAATAAACCATGTTCCCGAAATGTCGGCAAAAAATCGAAATAATAAATAATAAATGATAATTAACAAAGATATACAACTGTTTTTAATTATTTATTATTTAAAATAAAAAGCTGCATTTCCAGAAAAAAAGAAACTTTTTAATATAATAAGCAAAATTTAATTTAGGTACCATATAATATTTTAATTTTAAAAAATTTTTATTGCTAAATATTGTAAGCAAAACTAAACAAAATAATTATGTTGCCATGGAAATTAAAAATTTTTTGACAATAGAGCCACATTTTGGAAATTGAGTTTGCTTATACTTTTGTTCTAAGCAAAAAACAAATGATAATTATGTATTAAAAAGACGGAGCACTCTAGATGTGCTAGAAATTTGTAGTAAAGGTATTTTATGGGTTTTGCTGTGTACCCATTCAGAAAAATCAGATATTGGAACTTTTAGGGTGCCGAGTAGCTCTTTTAACCCTTTCTAAGTTGCATGGAGATTTTGTCAAACCTTATAAAAATAATTTTACTATTATATGTTTTGCTAAGGAAACAGTTTTCCTACATACGAGTACAAATGTACAAGTACATATAGGTGAATATCAGAGATATAAATTATAAACAAATGTTTTTTGAATTCATTATATTTTTTTTTATTCTAGAGAAGAGGAAAAAGCCGTATTTAAGCTTTTATATCAAACAATTATAACAACATACATATTCAACTTCAAATCGGCGTAAAAAAAAAAAAATTTTTTAAATAACAATGCTTTTAAATATGTACAAGAAAATCCCCTGTGCAATTGTACAATTTCTATAGATGCAAAAAGATTTAGTTATCATACTGACCTTAATAAGCTCCCTAAAATTTTCATTTTCACATCAGCACCATTAAAAAAACGTTGGAATCACTTACTTGATGTAATAGAAAAAAAATATAAAACAAATATTAACACATAAAATAAAAAAAGCTAGGTACAGTTTATTCATTTTTTATCGACGTATTTTCGTGGTGGTAATTTTTGACAGTTTTTTAATCTTTGAGAAAAAATGGTCCAAACTAAAAAATGCACATTCAGGGTAAAAGCTCGCGGCGATAGGTCAAAAATTGTTTAAAACACATGTATAAAGTGCACAATAAAAACGGGCGAAAAATAGAAGGGCACAATAAAAGCCTGCGATTTTTTTGCCCAGTTGAAAAATTCATATTTTACAGTTTGGTAGCGGCGAAATCAATATAGTTATATTCTGACATTAAATTTCAAAAACAATTTTTAATGCCATTTTTTTAACATTTGGATTTGTAGATAGGTTAAGATAATAATATGTCATTTGAAGAAAAATTAATGGAGGAAGTAATAAGAAAAATAGTAAATTAAATGAAGATACATTCATTCTTGTTAGTTTCAAAAAATGTTCTTCATGCTTTTCTTTTATTTTCATGAAATATTTTATGAAGAAATCATCTTGTTTCAATCTTCATTTGCTATTTATTTCGAATTCACCTACTAATCGCTACGACATTTTTTTTTGTTTCATTTAAAACAATCCCAATAATCGAAATAGTTTTAATATTATTTAAAATTTTAATCTCTAGTTTTCCTTAGTTTTAAAGTTTCCTTAAAAAAATTTTATGTCAATAAAAAACAGCTGTTTTCGGCGCGAAATTTTCGACACGAAATTCGTCTACCGCTGGCGGCCGATGGCCTGAATGTGTTTTCACCTTTTAGCTCAAGCTGAAACTTTATGTTTTCCGTGTGGAAATTCACATGAAATTTCAAAGAATATGACGCTTGGAAACCTATTAAAAAATTAGTCTTATTTTTTTTTTTGCACATTTCTATCATTCTTAGTGTTTTCGTAATGACATAATATTTATCTAAATATGCCGAACTTTATATTAAAATAAAGTTTTTAATTTTTCTACATTATATCAAAAATTTTAACTTTATTTAACAAAACTACTTTCAAGTCTCTTGCGTTTATTTTTTTTTTGCTTGAAAATAATTTGCTGAATTTATTTTATTTAAATGTACTTTGGAAAAGATCTTTGGTATATTTAATAAAATATTCATGTCTCTGATAATGAAATTTCATAAATTTTGGGGCGGTTTTTTTTTGTGGCGGTTGTTTTTTTACCATGGCTAACAATATTATTAATGGTCTAATAATAAATTAGTACAAAATTATGAATCTATTGTGAGAGAAAGCTTCTAAAATGATATTTTCTATGTTATTTTTTTCTTTTTTTTTTTAAAAAAATATCCGTTTCTATAATATTTAGTAAGTTTCTGACTTCTATTATGAAATATAATTATCTAAGTCTGCTGAATTTTATATTAATAAAAACAAGGTAAAATGTAAATCAACGGTTTTTAAAAACGCACATTTCCAAAAGATAATACAAACGTTCAGAATTGTGACTTGCACAAAAATTTGAAAATTTCATGTAATAAGAAAAAACGTGAAAATAGGACTTTTCTGGATGTTTGAGGGGCTGTAAGTCCGGAACTCTATATAACTAAGAAAAACCGTCAACACACGTAAAAAAATTTAATAAACCTTTAATTTTCATGTCTTGCCGAAGAAAAATTTTTACAGATGCCTAAGTTACAGGTGTCTAAAAATAGCAAATTTTCAATTATTGAGGCGTAATAACTTTTAAACAGGGGCTGTACCAAAAAATTTTCCGAGGAAACTTATACTAATTCTAAAAGTTCTTTCTCGTCTCAAAATTTCAGGTTCCTATTTCAAAGCGTGCCGGAAGTTATGAAAAAAGAAATATGATGCAAAATTTGGTTTTAACTTAACAGTAAATTTAAATAGTAAATTACAAAATATTGCATAATTTTGATATTTTTTTACAGAGGTAAAAAAATTTCAGGTGTTCTAGTGTTAGATTGTAAAACTACTACGCAAAGCCTGAGATATATACATCTTAAAATAGGGCTTTTCTGCAAATTTAGGGGGCTGTAACTTTGGATTAACACACGTAAAAATATATTACTCGAGCTTTAATTTGTTTGTCTTGCCGAAGAAAACTGTGTACAGGTATCTAAGTTGCAGGTGTTTTAAAATAGCAAAATTTCAATTTATGACCCCTAATAGCTCATAAACAGGGGGTGGTGCAAAACTTTCTGATCAAGCTTATAATAATTCTAAAAGTTCTTTCTTGCCTCAAAATTTCAAGCCCCTATCTAAGCGTGCCGTAATTATAATAGTAGAAAAATCATGCAAAATGTGGTTTTCACATAATGGTGAATTTAAATACTCAATTTAAAAATTATATATAATTTTGATATTGATTTATATGTAAAGGTAAAAAAAATTCCTGTCAAATGGCGTTTTCAGATTGAATAAATGTTAAGCGGAACATAAAATATACGCGTTTAAAAATAGGGCTTTTTCAAAGTTTGAGGGACTGTAGTTCCCTGATGGATGGGGCTGATACACATGTCACTGATACAAAAGTTTTTTCATCATGGCTTTTGTCAAAATTATAGTTTTCTTTGCATATAAAATAGCATGATTTGTAAATTATTTAGATTTTACACATTGTATTATTAATTTTATAATTTTTTTATTATGATTTACATTTACCTGTGAAACGACAATCCTATTTTTCTATGTTTTCTAGCATTTGGCCATCCTTCCACACAACATTTCATTTTCAGGCTTTTATTATTTAAACAAAAATTTTTGAACACAAATTTATAGACTTATTAAAAATTAAAGCAAAATAAATCTAAAACACTAGTTCGAATTAAGCAAAATTAATTTTTTTTTTTTTGTATATAGTATATATAATTATTATAATATTATAATTTTACTTTTATATTTAAAAGTTTCTTTTTTTCTGGAAATGCAGCTTTTTATTTTAAATGAAAAATAATTAAAAACAGTTGTATATATTTGTTAATTATCATTTATTATTTCATATAATTTCGATTCATGTTTAATAATTCGATCATATTTATTTCGATTTTTTTTAATTATCATTTATTATTTCGAAATTATATTACAAATTTTTTTTATTTTTAAAAGAAGAATAAGAGTAAATAGGTTTTTTTTATTAAAAACTAACACTTTTATATGATTCATGTTTTGTATATTTTTAAATATATATGTTAAAATGTAGACCACAAACTAGAACATGCATATTTAATAATTTAAAGGACTAACAAACATTTAATGTAAAATTTAACTAGATTTATAAATTGAATTAAATATAATAAAATTGACTAAAATTAAAAACAAATTTTTTTTATTCTTTTTTCTTCAAAAATTAAAAATTGTCATAATCCCGCTAAAATGAATTACTTAATAAATTTTTAACTAATAGAGTTGATTAATTGTTTATATGCGTTATGTAAATATTGTGTATCGGTTTTGAAATTTGTTGTTGTTTTTCGGTGCATTTGTATGTTGAGAGCTTCTATATTTTTTCTTTTTTGCCAATTGTGTTCAATGTTTAAGATTACAGGGTGGTCAAAATTAAGGTGATGGTCGTTTTTTATCGCATGACTTACGCAGGCAGTTTTAAAATATGTTTCTTTTATGTTGATGTTACTTTTGCATTTGTTGGCGTTTTCATAGTATCTTTTGTGTTCTTTCATTCGTATTTTGACATCTCGTCCAGTTTCACCTATATATATTTTATCACAGTTGTCATTATTGCATGCAATTTTGTATACAGCTCCTGGGCATTGTCAAGTTTGGTTTTTGAGTTGCTCAAAATTGTCTTTCCTAACTTTGTGTGAGGTTGAAGGCCAATCCCTATGTTTTCATTTATTTTAGACAGATGTTTTGTAAAATTTTCAGTGACCTTTGGTATGTATGTCATTTTACGGCATGTAAATTTTCCATTATTAGTGTTATTTGGTTTTTGTTTATTAAATTCGACTTTCCTTATAATTTTGTTTATCGTGTTGTCAGGATAGCAGTTCTTTTTTAATATTTCTTTAATCGTCTTGAAGTAGTCGTTATGGAATTTATTTTCACTTAATTTAATTACTCTATGTGCGAAAGACAATACCGCGTTGTATTTCATGAACCCTGGGTGTGCTGAGTTATAATTGAGCAGTCTGTTTGAAGCTATTTCTTTTTTATACCAGTTCGGCAAAGTTTTATTATTATCCCTAATCAATGTCATATCTAAAATGGAATTACTTATGTTTGTCTGTTTTCTTTTTCTAATGTGAATTTAATTTTGTTATGATGTGTGTTGAAAATTTCAAGTATTTCTTCTTCTCTATCTTCTCTATCTTTAGGTGCTGTCGTTATAATGTCATCTACGTATTTAAATGTGAATTTTGGCGAAAAAGGTAGTTTTGGTATTATTTTGTCTAATATGTCATCCATAACAAATTCTGCTAATATGCTAAATAGACTTCTGCCTATTGCAAGTCCATGGGTTTGTTTATAGTATTTATCGTCGAATAGAAAAAAATTGGTTTTACATATACATAGTTGCAATGCTTGTATAAAGTGTTTTTTCGATAATATGTGTTTTATGTAATATGTGTATGTGTCTTTATTTTTGGCCATCTTCTTAAAAAATCTGCTATTGCTTCGTGTTGTGGAATATTTGTGTATAAAGATACAACGTCAAGAGAAATTAGCCTATCATAATCTTCAATTTTTATATCTTTGATTTTTTGTTTGAATTCGAAAGAATTTTTTATATTGTATTTAGTTTCTTTTATATTGCACAGAATTTTGTTTAGAAATTTAGCTAATTTACTGGTCGGTGTATTAATAGTAGTCACGATAGGTCTGATGGAAATGGGGTAATTCGCTTTATGTACTTTTATTGTACCATATATTCTTGGTGGAATGGCATTGTCTCATAGTAATTAATCTCTATCGTATTTATTTATGTATTTCTTTTGATATATTTCGTTTATAAGGTCATTAACTCCTTTCTTCAGTTTGTTGTTAATAATGTGTGTTTTGGTCAGATATGTTCATATGTGTTTTGGTCAAATATGTGTTCTTTCATTTTGTATTTATAAATTTGTTTTCATCTATTAATACAGTTTTATTGCCCTTGTCGCTATTTAACACAAATATGATTTTATTATTTTTTAAAAATGGTTTTTTTTATTTTGTGGGATTTTAGTATTTTCTTTTGGTGAGCATTAAGGGTTTGTGGTTTCTTCATGTAATTATTTATGGTCGATGTAATATTATTATGTATGTTGTTTTTATTTTCTTCTGTGTACTCTTTGTTAGATGTGATTATATCTTCTGCATCTGCAATAAGTTTTATGATGTGGGAATTATGTTTGGTAACAGGTAATGCAAACCGAGGTCCGAGACTTGTCAGTTGTTTAATATCTTCAGGAATAATTATTCCTGGCAGATTAATACACCAATTGTCATTAGGGAAAGTTGGTATGAAATTATTTAATTTTTTATCTCTGACGAGTTTTTTGTCTAATTTTTGTTTATAAATTAAGTTCCATGCTTTGTTTTTGACATTTTGTGACTCTAAGAATAATTTGACCATGCTTGCTGGTAACATTTTATTTAAACTATTAATCATTTTTTCTCTTTCTATTATATTTGCTCTAATAAAACTGTTGCATACATTAATTTCTGTATTTAAAAATTTATTCTCAAATTGTTTTTTAAATTGATCTATATTATGTTTGTGTTTTGTTTGAAGAAAAAAGAATAAAAAAAATTTTTTGTTTTTAATTTTAGTCAATTTTATTATATTTAATTCATTTTATACATCTAGTTAAATTTTACATTAAATGTTTGTAAGTCCTTTAAATTATTAAATATGCATGTTCTAGTTTGTGATCTACATTTTAACATATATATTTAAAAATATACAAAACATAAATCATATAAAAATGTAAGTTTTTAATAAAAAACTTATTTACTCTTATTCTTATTCTTCTTTTAAAAATAAAAAAATTTTGTAATATAATTTTAACATATAATAATTTTTATACACCTTATTGTATATTATATACATAAATATTTAAAATAATTTTATAAATTTTCATTTTATCACTATTTACTAGGCCATGAATATGGGCATAAACCATGTTCCCGAAATATCGGCATAAAATCGAAATAATAAATAATAAATGATAATTAACAAAGATATACAACTGTTTTTAATTATTTATTATTTAAAATAAAAAGCTGCATTTCCAGAAAAAACGAAACTTTTTAATATAAAAGTAAAATTATAATAATAAGCAAAATTTAATTTAGGTACCATATAATATTTTAATTTTAAAAAATTTTTATTGCTAAATATTATAAGCAAAACTAAACAAAATAATTATGTTGCCATGGAAATTAAAAATTTTTTGACAATAGAGCCACATTTTGGAAATTGAGTTTGCTTATACTTTTGTTCTAAGCAAAAAACAAATGATAATTATGTATTAAAAAGACGGAGCACTCTAGATGTGCTAGAAATTTGTAGTAAAGGTATTTTATGGGTTTTGCTGTGTACCCATTCAGAAAAATCAGATATTGGAACTTTTAGGGTGCCGAGTAGCTCTTTTAACCCTTTCTAAGTTGCATGGAGATTTTGTCAAACCTTATAAAAATAATTTTACTATTATATGTTTTGCTAAGGAAACAGTTTTCCTACATACGAGTACAAATGTACAAGTACATATAGTTGAATATCAGAGATATAAATTATAAACAAATGTTTTTTGAATTCATTATATTTTTTTTTATTCTAGAGAAGAGGAAAAAGCCGTATTGAAGCTTTTATATGAAACAATTATAACAACATACATATTTAACTTCAAATCGGTGTAAAAAAAAAATTTTTTTTTAAATAACAATGCTTTTAAATATGTACAAGAAAATCCCCTGTGCAAATGCACAATTTCTATAGATGCAAAAAGATTTAGTTATCATACTGACCTTAATAAGCTCCCTAAAATTTTCATTTTCACATCAGCACCATTAAAAAAACGTTGGAATCACTTACTTGATGTAATAGAAAAAAAATATAAAACAAATAGTAACACATAAAATAAAAAAAACTAGGTACAGTTTATTCATTTTTTATCGACGTTTTTTCGTGGTGGTAATTTTTGACAGTTTTTTAATCTTTGAGAAAAAATGGTCCAAACTAAAAAATGCACATTCAGGGTAAAAGCTCGCGGCGATAGGTCAAAAATTGTTTGAAACATATATATAATGTGCACAATAAAAACGGGCGAAAAATAAAAGGGCACAATAAAAGCTTGCGATTTTTTTGCCCAGCTGAAAAATTTATATTTTACGGCGGCGAATCAATAGCGGCGAAATCAATATAGTTATATTCTGACATTAAATTTCAAAAACAATTTTTAATGCCATTTTTTTAACATTTGGATTTGTAGATAGGTTAAGATAATAATATGTCATTTGAAGAAAAATTAATCGAGGAAGTAATAAGAAAAATAGTAAATTAAATGAAGATACATTCATTCTTGTTAGTTTCAAAAAATGTTCTTCATGCTTTTCTTTTATTTTCATGAAATATTTTATGAAGAAATCATCTTGTTTCAATCTTCATTTGCTATTTATTTCGAATTCACCTACTAATCGCTACGACATTTTTTTTTTGTTTCATTTAAAACAATCCCAATAATCGAAATAGTTTTAATATTATTTAAAATTTTAATCTCTAGTTTTCCTTAGTTTTAAAGTTTCCTTAAAAAAATTTTATGTCAATAAAAAACAGCTGTTTTCGGCGCGAAATTTTCGACACGAAATTCGTCCACCGCTGGCGGCCGATGGCCTGAATGTGTTTTCACCTTTTAGCTCGAGCTGAAACTTTATGTTATGCGTGTGGAAATTCACATGAAATTTCAAAGAATATGACGCTTGGAAACCTATTAAAAAATTAGCCTTATTTTTTTTTTGCACATTTCTATCATTCTTAGTGTTTTCGTAATGACATAATATTTATCTAAATATGCCGAATTTTATATTAAAATAAAGTTTTTAATTTTTCTACATTATATCAAAAATTTTAACTTTATTTAACAAAACTACTTTCAAGTCTCTTGCGTTTATTTTTTTTTGTTTGAAAATAATTTGCTGAATTTATTTTATTTAAATGTACTTTGGAAGAGATCTTTGGTATATTTAATAAAATATTCATGTCTCTGATAATGAAATTTCATAAATTTTGGGGCGGTTTTTTTTTGTGGCGGTTGTTTTTTTACCATGACTAACAATATTATTAATGGTCTAATAATAAATTAGTACAAAATTATGAATCTATTGTGAGAGAAGGCTTCTAAAATGATATTTTCTATGTTATTTTTTTCTTTTTTTTTTAAGAAAAATATCCGTTTCTATAATATTTAGTAAGTTTCTGACTTCTATTATGAAATATAATTATCTAAGTATGCTGAATTTTATATTAATAAAAACAAGGTAAAATGTAAACCAACGGTTTTTTAAAGCGCACATTTCCAAAAGATAATACTAAAGTTCAGAATTGTGACTTGCACAAAAATTTGAAAATTTCATGTAATAAGAAAAAACGTGAAAATAGGACTTTTCTGGATGTTTGAGGGGCTGTAAGTCCGGAACTCTATATAACTAAGAAAAACCGTCAACACACGTAAAAAAAATTTAATAAACCTTTAATTTTCATGTCTTGCCGAAGAAAACTTTTTACAGATGCCTAAGTTACAGGTGTCTAAAAATAGCAAATTTTCAATTTTTGAGGCGTAATAACTCTTAAACAGGGGCTGTACCAAAAAATTTTCCGAGGAAACTTATACTAATTCTAAAAGTTCTTTCTCGTCTCAAAATTTCAGGTTCCTATTTCAAAGCGTGCCGGAAGTTATGAAAAAAGAAATATGATGCAAAATTTGGTTTTAACTTAACAGTAAATTTAAATAGTAAATTACAAAATATTGCATAATTTTGATATTTTTTTACAGAGGTAAAAAAATTTCAGGTGTTCTAGTGTTTTTAGATTGTAAAACTACTACGCAAAGCCTGAGATATATACATCTTCAAATAGGGTTTTTCTGCAAATTTAGGGTGCTGTAACTTTGGATTAACACACATAAAAATATATTACTCGAGCTTTAATTTGTTTGTCTTGCCGAAGAAAACTGTGTACAGGTATCTAAGTTACAGGTGTTTAAAAATAGCAAAATTTCAATTTTTGACCCCTAATAGCTCATAAACAGGGGGTGGTGCAAAACAATTTTCTGAGCAAACTTATAATAATTCTAAAAGTTCTTTCTTGCCTCAAAATTTCAAGCCCCCATCTAAGCGTGCCGTAGTTATAATGGTAGAAAAATCATGCAAAATGTGGTTTTCACATAATGGTGAATTTAAATACTCAATTTAAAAATTATATATAATTTTGATATTGATTTATATGTAAAGGTAAAAAAAATTCCTGTCAAATGGCGTTTTCAGATTGAATAAATGTTAAGCGGAACATAAAATATACGCGTTTAAAAATAGGGCTTTTTCAAAGTTTGAGGGACTGTAGTTCCCTGATGGATGGGGCTACATGAAAAAGTTGTTCAACAAAATTAATTTTTTTATGAGACCTACCCGTGGTTAACAGTGTAGAAGTTTCGTAAACAGACGGACAGACGGACGGACGGACAGAGTGAAACTAATAGACAAAATAATTTTAAAAAATTTTTTTGGAAATGTGCTAAAAATTCCAACATTTTATGTTATATCAAAAATTCAGTTTAAAAATCAAAATTTCAATCTAAATAAACAAAACTATACTTTAAATTCTGTTGCGAAGCTTTACCAGCTTTTATAATAGTGAAAACAAAATCAAGAATAAAGTCGGCCTATTATTTTTTTCTTATAAATATGAAGCTTATTATAAACTTTGCTCTTTTCACTTTCAGGCCTTTTAATTTTATTAAGAGTATTTTTATTTTTTTTTTCAAAACAAAGAATCATTTGAAAACTGCCAACAGAAGATTAAATTATTTTAATTTACCGCTGCGATCGATTCATAATGGATGTGCGGTCAATTATGAATCTTTTGTGAGAGAACGCTTCTAAAATGATATTTTCTATGTTATTTCCGCCCTTTTTTTAAAGAAAGGTTTGTGTCTCTAATAATACTTTTGGTCGAAGATTTGTGTCTTTGATAATAAAATTTTAAATTATTTTTAAATTATTAAAATTTTATTATCAGAGACACAAATCTAAACACACAACTTAAATAAATATACAGAAATATCATCATTGCTAGTTTAGTTTACATTTTTTTTTTACATGTTGGCAATGTCTCGCCAACATCTTGTGTATTATATTATAGATGTATAAAAAAAAGTAAAATAGTAACAAAACCTAAATTAAAATAAAATTCAACAAAAAAAGATGTTTAGTCTAGTATGGCCCAGTTCAGACTTTTAGGATCCAATGAACTCCAGTGTAAATTAAAGAAATAAAAAAAAATGAATAGATTAAAAAAGATAAACTATATTTAAGTTATTAAAGTATTCAAAGTTAATGAAAAAAATAGGTATGCCCATACTGTCCGTGCTAAATTTATTTAGACAAAGCCAAACAAATAAATTAATAAATAAATTAGTAAATAAATTTGGTATGGGCTAATTTACATGCTTAATAAAAATAGAAATTTCAGAACATACATTAAATAAATATAAAGCAATTCATGTTTATATATAACATCTACTAGTTTTAATTTTAACACATATTAATTTAAGTAGTTAGTTAACTTTTAATAATTTTTAGTTATTTCTTGTATTATTTTTGTTATCATGCATTTATTTGTTTTTTTGTATTTCTTTTTTTTTGTATGTCCTTTTTTTTGCATGTCCTTTTTCTTCGTTTTCCTTCTTTTTTCTTGAATTTTTTTTTTCTCTTTTTTTTTAAGTAATTTTGGCCTAACCATTTTGTTTTCTTTTTTAATAAAAGTGTTATTAATAATTCCAAAAATTTTATTTTATGATTATAGCATAGATCATTTTCACTAAACCATGTATTAAATTTTATTGAGGTTGATATGACGATATGCTTAGAAGCCACAAACTAAGCATATCGTCATGATATGCAAAATTTCATTTTTATGCAAATTTTTGTGATGGCATTTTGAGCTAAATAATTATCAAATATTCTTATATGAAATTGAGTTATTTCAAATATTATTTTTGTAGTAGCTTTCACATAAAATAATTCTGGATCATTTTTATAATTTTTCTTAAAACTAAATTGCTCCGAATCAAATGATAAAATTTCATCAGATGTTTTCAAAAATAATATACCTTTTACATGTATGACAGGATGTATGATGTATTTGTCATTAATTTAAAAATAATACAGCCAGATATATACATATATCTCTCGACATTGCATGAAATAATGTTTGTTGTTTATGCTATATCATTAGCATTTGCTTCATTATTCACTTTATGATTATAATCTTTAATAAAATTTGTGATTTAATTATCAGTTTCATAAAATGTTTCATCAATTTTAGATTCGGACTTTATTTCTTTTATTCCCTCAATTTCATAATCTTTTAGTCATCTCCTTCGCAGTTAAAACTTATGACTTATTAATTTTACTGACATAATTTTTGCTAAAATATTACTGAATTCTGCCACATATGGATTATTGTTACAGCCATTTCTGTAGCGAACCAAAGCAAATAAATTTTCCAATTCATATTGATTAAGTCTCGATAATAATAAATAAAAGAAAGCACTCAGCTTGACCGTAAGAGGCAAACGTGTCTTCACTTAATTCCATAATGCCAATATGAGTTTGTATCATGTCATCAATGCAATAAAATTTTTTTGTTGTTTTTAGTTTTATTTCTTTAAAGTATTGTATCATTTCTTTTAAATATTTTCCAATTATATTATTTTTTTTGTAGCCGAACGATTTGCATTTTTATCGTATAGTTTTTTGCTGTTACGACAATCAAACAATTTATTCATTTCGAATATAAATTCAGCAGTGGATGAAGCACAATCTTTTCTATAAACAAATTTGTTTAGGGATATCAGAGTTTTGATGGCAGCTGCAACTGAATTACTAAAAATTTGGCTTGCTAACTTAACATTCATCCTTTCAAAAGACTTAGGAGATATGTGCTTTTTTGATAATTTTGGAATAACGAATAACTAAAGTAAAAAAAAAATAACGTTTAAATGACATTTCACCATTTTTGGTATTAAGGTTATATTTTAATAGCGTATTCCGAAGAGACCTAATTAAATGTATTGGATCAGTGTGAAATTTTTTTTTTTTTCTTCAAAATTATATAAAAAAAATGGACTTTGTTTTGTAACTCCTAAATTTTTAAAACAATTTCTAAATTAAATAAATTTTAAGCAATTTCTAATAATAAACAAAAAAAAATTTTTTTTTCCTTCAAAATTATATAAAAAAATTAAACTTTCTTTTGTTACTCCTAAATTTTTAAAGTAATTTCTGTTTGTACATATCTGCTGACATATTACTGATACTGCTCACACACTTAGATTTCAGCACAGGCCACAGACAGACTATATTAAACTATTCAAACATTTATTTCTGAATAAATTTTTTGCGATTTTTTACTAAATTTGTATTTTTATAACAAAATACAAAACAATATTGGCTCCCACAATTGGAAAAAAAATAAACATACATACTTTTGCTTATAATAAACAGAAATACCTTTGTATTGGTAATATACTATGTAAATTAGTATTTGGTATACTCACATGTAGTGTAGTGACCACAACTATATATGAATATCTAGTTAATATTAATTATGATAGGTTGTAGTGGTATATTTTTGATTGCTTTTGCATATTGCATACTATTTAGTGTGTGTTTGTGTAGGTATAGAAATAAATTAAATTTAAAAAGAAAATAATTCAACAAATTAAATTTTATTTAGCTAGGAACATACATACATACATATTTACATAGCATATGGAACAAAATTAATGCACAAAGAATATTTTTTACATTTCTTGTTTTTAAAAATAAATTATTATTACATATTATTAGTATAGTTAAAGAAAAAGTTAATCCAAATACATATACGTAAGTAAGTATATAAGATTTTTTTAATTATTTTTTAGTTAAGAGTAGGTATCACAATAAAATTTACATGTTTAAAAGGCGTTACACCATATTTTAAAATTAATCTTGTTTTTTCAAATAAATAGAAAATAAAATGAATAATTCAAAAAAAAAATAAGAGGGAAATGGGCAATAAATGTTGTATTTTGTCTTGCAGGTTGAGTAAACGTGTTTTAAAAAATCTGAAATTATTTAAATTTCCATAAAATGCGGATTCACTTCCTTTCCACTTCCAAGAGAATATGTGAAAAGCATTTCGAAATAATATAGTTCGGAAAACGTAAATTGAAAAAAGGTGCAAAACCTACATTACTTTTGGGAGAAAGTCTTGGGCAGTAATCAAATAATGATGTACATATATGACTTTGATTTGACTAAATTGGAAGTACTTAATTATTATGAAAATCGATGTTCTCCTCCAGTTGAAACAGAAGATTGTCTGGTATCAAGTCAGAAAATTAAAACTGAAAATATTTGTCAAAAGCTTTTGGCAGAAAAAATCGAATGTGTCAGAAAATTAAGCAAGAAAATGTTAAATTACAAAAGAATTATAATTGCTTTAAAAGTTAAATTTAAAAATGAAAAAACAAGAAAAAAATGTAATCTTCAACATCATATTGATAACATAAAAGATATTTTCTTTAGCAGCAAAACATTCTGCGATATGATTTAAAAAAAAAAAAAAAAATATTTAGATATATAATACAAGCTGGAAAATTTATTAATAATCAAAGTTCTGCTGACGCTACGGTGGAATTATGAATTTATCAATTAAATGAAAATTCAGACTATGCTAATTGTGAAGAGAACTCTGCTGATTCACTTTTACTAATGTTAATTAAAGATTCAGTTAATAATGGCGTAGAAGATCAAAAAGACCTCAAACAATTAGTTAATCAAATAAATCAAAAAGATACAACTATGTTTGATGAAGAAGAGCTGATTTGTAATATACCGGTTAATATCTCAAACAATATAATTGAAGAAAACTCAATGAAATACGTTTGTGGATATAAAATTTTCAAAATATTAAATAAAATAAATTGCGAATCTTGTAAAAACATTTAAAAAGGAAAATCAAAATTATGAGCTCAATTCAGAATGGTTTTGATTTAAGAAAAATTACTCAAAAACAAAATTTTCATTGCAAGTACCGTCCGAATACTTTTTTAAGGTGTGTAAATATGTTACATAAATTAAATAAACTACATATTTTCTATGAAATTTTCATTAAAAAATTTTCCACAAATTAACATTAATTAGGTTATAAAAAAGTATAATTTCCATCTTTTAGGTATGCAAATATCATGTGGAAACATTTAATAAATTTTTCGATAAAAATTCGTGCACAATGAGCATTAAAAAAAAATTTGTAGATCATTACATACAGCCGACAAACAACTGTGAAAAATTTAAAGATTGGTTTTCCAACAGGGTTTGTCTAAATCATCGAAAGCAAATGTTAGAATTTTTGATTTTAGTTTTGTTAACAAAACATACTACTTGGCTTTTGGAAAAATTAAATAATGAAGAGTATAATAAAAAGAAAAACGCAAGTATAAAACGAAAATGCAAAGAAATAAAAACAAAAAATTATAGAAAACTGAAAATTATTAAAACTTAGTATTTAGTATAAATTAAATTAAAACAAACTATTTATTTATAATTTTATTTTTGCCATACAACCAAAAATAATCTACCAAATTAACGAAATCACCAAATCATCATTTTTGAATTTTTTATTTAATTTGAATTTATTTTTTTAATTTTACATTATTATAGTTGCTAATGTAAATGTATAAATATTTTTAATAAAGTGGATTAGGCCTCTTGGGGATTCCACACAGAAGAAAAGACGCCTAGCTCTATACCTCATTGGTGGTGCGGAAAAAAGGAAATTTTATTAAATTTTCAAATGAACTTTGTATCGTTATCCTAATAAAAAATTTGAGTTAATTGAAATGAAATTATAGTTTTAATTAGATCAATATTAATTTAAGATTCAATAAATTATCAAACTTACAGATTATTGTTTAAGATATTTATTACATTTTTAATGCAATATGTTCAATAGCAAAAAAAAACTCTTGACAATTTTTTTTATTATTAAGCAAAACAAAGAAAATTCAACAATAACGTACATATATTTATTTGTACTATTTTATTTCTACATAATTCTATTTATTTTATTCTATTCTATAATTTTATTTATTTATTTATTTCATCAATAATGCCTATTGAGCCTATAATGCGTATATAAAGTAATATATTTATAATATAAAAACCTTGGAAAAATCTTAGTATAAATAGAAGATAAGAATCATTGTAAAATCAGTTCCAGCCTGGCTATAGAAGCCCTAGTTATAATAATAATAAATTTTAAATTAATTAGTGGAATTCAAATAAAGTAACTGCTTAAAAATAAAACAAGTGTTTTTTTATATAAATCAAAAATTAGTTATAAAATTTTCGCAGTCGCTAGGATACGCTAAGTGAAAAAAATTATATACTGTGAAACAAGACTTTTTTCTTCGTTATCCTTAAGTGAGTCTGCTTAAGGCACAGTTATAATAAAAAATGTTTAATTTGAACTACTTAGTATCTTCACATAGTGCAAAAATTAGACTTTCATTCTGCACCACATAAAAGTGTATCAAAAACCAATTGATACGCGCAACAGCAGTGTTATTTGTCTAAACCAATAGTATGTTTAGAATAGCAAAACTTAACTGCATAACTAAGTGACCGAGCCACAAATAACAATTTGTTTGGCCAACAATTTAATAAATTAGTACAAGTAAAGAAGTGCAACAGGCCACAAATAAACATATTGTTAGGCCAACCACTCAACGAATTGTACACTAAGGAAGACAACAAGTTCTTCATATTATCACCATTAAACAGGGGCCCAGTGCGCTGTTTAACTTACAACATCAAAAGCAATTCAGCAGGACTTAGAACCCAACTGACTTAAATAGTAACATTATCAACATAACAGTAATACAGTAATACCAACATCAACGACAATCATAACAACGATAACATCAACACCAACTATAAAAGAAAAAATATTAATGGTAAGTTCTAAATTTTTTTATTAGTGATATAAAAGCGATATAAAATAAGTAGAAACATTTGTAAGCAAATTCGTGTTTATAAATGGCTAATAATAATAAAAACCGCGTCAAAAACTTAATATTAGATTCCTTAAAATATTTGGATAGGTTACCTACATTTAATGGCGACAGTAGAGATTTACAGACTTTTGTTAACTTAATTGATAGGATACATCCAATGTTAGCGACTTATGACGCATTATCACAGGCAATATTTTCAGACGTTATTAAAAGTAAATCGTTAGGTAGAGCTAGGGAGGTAAATTGTTAGGAGAGCTAGGGATAATAGAAATTAACTGTCAAGCTGTCTCATGGACAGATATAAAAACCATACTGCAAAACAACTTAGGAGAGAAGAAAAGTATAGACGAACTATTTGACGAACTTAGGGCTATAACATTTAAAAATAGTAGTATAGAATTTCATAATGAAATTAAAAATAAACTTAGAATACTAAATAATAAAACAGTAATTGTATTAGGCCAAGGTGCCGCCGCAAACAATATGCGCGAAATAATGTGCGAACCGCTTTAAATATATTTAAGTCCAAAATACCAGACCCGATGAAAACCATCTTTCGAAACTCTGATACCTTGGAAGACGCGATGGACATTCTCTTTACAAGTAGTCACGCTTCGGCAAATAACCGAAGCAATAATACCAACCGCAGAAACAATTATAATAACAATCGCGCTGATACCAACAACTGCTATCGCGATAACTCAAATAACTACAACCGAAATAACCGTAATAATAACAATCGCAATAACGCAAACAATTACAATAACAATAATTACAACCGTGATAATCCAAATAATTACAACCGTGGTAATATAAATAACTACAATCGCAGTAATGCCAATCGTAACTTCAATCAAAATAGACCACCTAATAACCCAAATCAACGGTATAACCCACAAAACAACTATAATCGAAATAATAACTATTTCCAACATAACCCTTATAACTTTAACAATAATATCCGTCACAATAATAACCATAATAATAATTTTAACAACCACTACAATCAAAGAGACCACGAACCAATGGACGTAGACATAAACATCAATAACAATAAATATGAAACATAAATACAAAATTTTCCATTAGAAGTCTCGAAACCTCATTACCCTATATATTAATCAAAGCCTATTCTCGACCTGTAAAATTTTGAATAGATTCTGGAGCAACTTGCTCCATAATAAATCCTAACATATGTCATCCTAAATTAATAGATAAATTACAACAAGAAGTGCAATTAAGAACCGTTACAAATGATGCTAAAATAAAAGAAAAAGCTAAATTCCCACTTTTTGAAGAATTTGGCGAAACTAAAACTAAAATAGAAAACCATTCCATGAAAATCGTTCGTTTACCATTTCCATAAAAATTACGATGGACTGATAGGAAACGATATATTAATGCCTCTAGAAGCCATAATAGAAGCCATTATCTAATAAAGATCATAAAAATACTTCAACTTATCATGAAGAGCAGAAGTCTTCAGATAACAAAGTTATAAATCACTCCTCATCAAAAAATATTTAAAACTAAAAATTAACAAAAATAATATCTCGAACTCTAAAACGGCGATAAATCAGTTAAAACTAAATAATCGAACAAAAAATGAATCATAAAGCTATAATAAATCAAGTACGTATTAACCATTTGAATTAAGAAGAAAACTATAGTTTACTAAATATATTAAAAAAATACAAAGATGTATTTTACTAGGAAAATTGCGATTTAAGCTTTACTAATGCTATGACAATAAAGTTATATGTCATAGCAACTAACCTTATTCTGCCCCAGTCTAGATCGTCCCTAAGTAGACGCCAGCGGCAAACAGAAATGGAGATTGGTAATAAGTTGATTAAGAAAAATTGAATGAGATTACAGTAGACGATAAATTCCCAATTCCAAACATTGACGAAATTTTGGATAAGCTTGGTAAATGCCAGACAAATGATTTGAATGAAGGAAAAAATTATATTAAAGAAATTAGAGGTGGCAAAAATCACTCAAAGTAAAGGAAAATTACTGCCAAAAAACTAAATAATGACCATCTAATCAATAATAAACGAAATTTAAAATACCACAAAACACATGTAAAGAAAAGAAAAAAATTCCAAAACAACGAAAACCCATCAATCAAGTTAAGAAATTAGAAATATGCACTTCCTTTAACACGAAATTACAAAACTTTATTTCAAACAAACACCTTCAAAATTCTAAGAAAAAATATATATATCAGAAAATTTTTAATAAGTAAATTTAATTAATAATATAGTTAATTTCATAATATGTACATATCATACTGTCTTCTTTTCAAAAAAAAAAACGTTCGAACATTTTCTTTAAAGTGAGTAAATTCCAAATTAAATTTCCCACAACTTTCGAATTCTCGGAAACCAAGTAGAACTTCCGTTCATTCTAATATAAAAAACTTGAGAATAAGAATAACAACCATACAACCTAACTAACCATCAAAGAGTAAACATACAAAAAACAGGATGTACTACTTACAGAATCTAAAGACAGGAAGTTGATTCAAGTTAGAAAAGAATCTAAAGAAGTTACAAAGTTAGCAAACAAGAGGAACGTAGTAATTGGAAAAGAGGGATCAGTGTGCGACCTCACACCTCAATCCCTACTACTAAGTAACATACTAAGTAAGAGAAAAACAAGGTTGTTGTAATTTTATTTTGTTTTATTTTATTTTTGTAATAAAATTTATGCAGCAATTACCTTATACATATTAGATTTTTGGTTCATTCTTTTTCCTTCTTTCAGTTCAGTTCAGTTGAATTGTAAACCCCTTTTCTCGCTCATTCCCTCATATTATATTTCAGAAAAAAAAAGAAAACCAACAGAACATATTTAATATAGGTATCTACCATCAAACCGTTAATAAATATTTTTTTTTTCTCTTGCTAAACAATTAAAAAAAATTCTAAGACCCCAACTTACAAAAAAAAAACGAAATCTTACACATTATAATAAATGAAGTCCCTAAATAAAAAAACAAAATCTCAACTTACAGAAAAAAAATAAATCTTAAACATTATAATAATTAAAGTCGCTAATTAAAAAAAAAAATTTTTTTACAGAAAATGCTTACATTAATAATCATACTAACCTACATACTCACTACACACATACAAACTATAGAAATTCAAGACCTAACTATTAACAACGGATATATAAATATAAAATTAGAAAACATTAAAATTATAGACAATTACACTAGAATACTACATATAATAAACACGACGGAATATCAGATTAAGTACAAAAGAAAAAATATGAAACAATCTAAAGATTATTTACGAAAAAAAAGAAAACAAATCCAATCGTCCACACAAGAATGTATAATTACGAATTATTAGAGAAAAAACTAAATATAAGTATAACGGTTTAGGAACAGGTCTAAAATACATAATAGGTACAATGGACAGTAATGACGCAGACGAAATCCATAAAGAATTAGAATTATTAAAAAATAACAGAAAGGAGTTATATATCGAAACTAATAAACAAATTAAAATTAATAACCAGATAGTAAACCAAATTAGAAACATTACACACCATATAAACTCCCAACAACTATTAACTAGAAGTGTATTAGATAGAGAAACAAACACAATTCGCAGAATAGAACAAGAACTATACAATTTCGAATACATCTACCAAATTAACTATAAAATAGACATACTACGAAATCATACAGACGAAATAAAATAAATAATACTGACCAGTTATCCTCTCAAAAGATATACTAATGGATAACGAATTTCATAACATATCAAGCTTAGATGCACTCGCAAATATTAAAATAACATTAGCCAGTTTTAATAACGAAATTGTAATTATCTTATTAGTAGAAAATTTCTCACATAAAGAATATTTTAAGACTCATATAGAACCACTACCAAATAAGCGTAATAAAACACTAAATACTAATATAATAAATGAAATTATAGTAGATGAAAATAACAATATTTATGAAAAAAAATGTAAAAGGAAACTATATTAAAAACCTAATCAAAATAAAAAATGAATGAAAAATTGTTAATAATAAAAAAATATGGAGAAAATCATAGAAACAAATAACTTTGCACAATAATATTTGCAATTTTACTAATGGTGATTACCGTTTATAATCACTTTTCTAATAAACATGTAAAATTTATAATACCTTCGTCAGAGTCTCAGACTAAGAAGGGTGGTGTTATAAGTAATATATCTATAATATAAAAACCTTGAACTTAAGTAACCTTTAATGTGCACTTTTGGCACAATTTCCAAGAATTCTAGTTGGTAAACAATTATTGGAAACAATAACATTTTTATTCATTTCTAAATGATTTCCGCTATAACAGTTATGACTACACTTATAAGGTCATTAACATATTTATAAATTCTAACTAAAACATTATAATGTATATAAGAATGTATATTAAGTATAATTAAGACATACTTAAGTCAACAATAATTCCAAAGTTAAATCATTATTAAACCATTATCGATATGACGAAATTAGTTCTAAGAATAAATATAATTATTAAGAATTTGTATATTAACTGCTGACCTATGTAAAATTAACTGATAAAATCTTAGTATAAATAGAAGATAAGAATCATTGTAAAATCAGTTCCAGCGTGGCTATAAAAGTCCTAATTATAATAATAATAAGTTTTAAATTGATTAGTAGAATTCAAATAAAATAACTGTTTAAAAATAAAACAAGTGTTTTTATATAAATCAAAAATCAGTTATAAAATTCTTACACTCATATTTTGGCTGTACTTGTAATATGGCTGTACTTGTAATATTTCAATCAAATGACAATAATTCACATTTAATAAAAAATTAAAAAAGAATTTACAAAAAAAACTAATAAGAATCCAAAGTAAAACAAAATGTTGTTATATTTTGCAGTTATACAACAAAAAAGAAAAAAAAAAACGAAACAAAATCTTTAAAAATTAAAACTGAACAAAAAAATAAAACAAAAATAAAAAGAAAACCATCTTTGCAATCCATCAAAACAAAAAACTAAAATAGTTCAAAATAATTTCAAAAATAGTTTAAAAATTAAAATAAACAAAAAACGAAAAGAAAATAATACTGCACATCATATGGTGCTTGGATTGTTTGAGTAATTATTAATATAATATGATTGTAGTGCATTTTTCAATTTGTGGCTGCTTAATTTTTTCTGATCACTTGTTATAAAGTTTGTTGAAAGGTGTTATAAAGTTTGATTCCCTTATATAATGTTGTTGATGTGCCGAAAATGGTTGTTCTTTTACGATCCAAATGGACTTGTTGTTGATTTCGCATATTAAGAGTATGTTGATCTTTTCTTGATGTCAATATTGTTGTAGTGTGGATATTTAGGTTTAAAATATTGTGAATATGTACGATTAGTTGTATGTTTATGTTGTGTTTCAGCAAAAATAGTTTATTAGTTTTATGTATGTTCTTCGTAGTTTCTAACCTGTTGTACGCAAAAAAGTTTTTGATTGCCCTATAATTTACTCCTAAGGCTGACGTTTCCCATATTTTTATACCATAATTTAAATGGTTCTGAAAAAGCGCATGAAAAATTGGTTTTTTTTTGTAGAGTTACGTATATATTTGACCACTTTTTTGAAAATACCAGCTACTGCTGCGAGTTTACTATTTAGCAATGTGGTGTGAACTTCGCATTTTAGTTTTTTATCAATCCAAAAACCAAGATATTTAAACTCACTTACTTGTTCCAACTAGTCGTTCCCTAAGTTGATCTTAAGTTGTGGCGCCGAGGGACTGATGATCATGTATTTGTTTTTTTTTTGCATTAATTGTTAATTTATTTGTTGTCGCCCATTTAATGAGTTTTGTGAGAGCGCTATTAATTTTATTATGCAGCTCACTGTAGTTACCACTTTGGAAGACAATACAGATATCATCTGCATACAGAAAAGTTTCTCCATCCAAGTTGCTGTTTTGAATACTATCTATGTATAAGGTGAAATCCAAAATGCTTAAATATTGACAATGGAAACACAGATACAATGCTATTTGATTGTTTAACACAAATTTTAATATCAAATTTTGTCAACAATAATTTTTGTACTTGTTTTAATGTTTTAATTGTTTAATGTTTTAATTTTTTTAATTTTTTTATTATTAATTTTGTATAACCTTTTTCGTGTTTTTCAAAGTTATTTATTTTTTATTTTAATTTCAATTTAGTTAAAAGAAATTTTATTTTTATTTCTATTTTCAAATTTAATTAGTTATTAATTGGTTTTTTATCTCTTTTCCTCCTACAGGAATTTTAATTATTAAATTAGGTAATCGTGTTAGTGCTGAAGATGATCTCGTTGATCGAAATGCATTCATAAATATTATATATTCATTTGTGTTTTAGTCGAAAACTTTGTAATAAAAATAGTTTGAAATTGTAGAATCAATAAGGTGTTTTTTCTAAAAATTAAACCTTTTATAATTTAAAGGATTCTACGTGGATTAATATAATTTTTTGAACATAAAAATAATACATTTCTAATTGTCAATTTGATTCGTTTGTACGCATACTTACTGATTTATAAGGGAATCGATCGATTGAATTTTAAATTTGACAACAGAAAACTTTGTACTGAATTAAATGACCGTATAGTTAATATAGTCTGTGATTTAAGCTAAACGCTGAATGTAAATTAGCACTTAGTTTGAAGATCTGTAGCATTTATTGGTTTATCTTGGTGAAGTAACTAAGCACATATTTCCAATTTCTTATAAAGCCTCTTAAAAACAAAAAAACACATACTTATATATTTTGCAACATTTTGTGTTCTTTTAAATTCATAATCTAAGAATCCAGTAATTTCATTATAACTTAAATTTTTTTCAATTTCATCAAAAATTATTATTGCATTTTTCGACAAATCATTCATATCAGAACAATTTTTTTTCATTTACTTACACCTATATTTAAATATTTTATGGGAATCCATCTATTTATTGAACTAAAATGTGGCAAATTAAGTTTTACTGAATTTCTCAAAAATTTATGCCGCTTAGGAAAGTTAAAATGTATGTTCAGAGCCATATTTTTATTTTATTAAATAAGAATATGTTTTAATAAATTTATATTTTTCTTTTCAATCATTTTTATTGTCCTGCTGGAATTAAAATTTTTCCTCTGGTACTCTCATTCTGTTGAAATTTAATACAGTTCTTACAAAAATTATCATTCAATTCTGATGTAAATTGTTGTTCTCGACCTTCTTCTATATTTAATAGTAAATAGGTTGAATTCATTTCTTTTATAAGTTTTAAAAGATTCATCATTTTTTGTATTCTTATTTAAAAAGAGAACACCTTCTTCAAAAAATTTAAAAGCATTAAAGTCTTGAGTTTGACGCAGTTCTTCGATACTTTTTGTAGTATTTATAGTTGTTAGCTACTTTCTGTAGTAAAATAAAGTTGGAATTACCCCTTTCTGCCCAATAAAATTTTTTCAAATTGATTTTCACAAATTATCAAAATCTTAGCTTGCGTATCAACACTTAACTTGCACTTCGATAGCCAGACAACAAATAGACTTTTATCTTTAGGAAAATGGTAAAATCTTCTTTTGAAAGATATTTGACTGTTTGAGCAAGTAATACAACTTTTTTCTGATTTTCATTGATCTGATCGACATAATTTAATAGATTTACATAGATGTATACATATATAAAACGTTGAAGCGAAAAAAATAAAGGTAGTATGAAAATGAAGGTGAATTTTAATGTGAGAAAAAAAATCATTTTTGACTTACATTTTAAATGTTATGTTACCTCTGCTAATATTGATTTTCAAACACTTGTTTTTTTACTCAAAATATCAAATATTAAAGTATTTAATCAAAGTTCGTGCCAAAATGTTATCCTCATTAATTCGTTCATTCATAAAAAATATTTTTGAACTTTTCGTTGTCCAGCAGGAACCATTCACACGATTAATTTAGGAGACATTGCTCTATTAACATTGTTTCTGTTAAAGTTTTTAGTTTTCAGTGATTCGAGTTTAAATAGCAAGTTAATTTTAACATTTTCAGAATGTTGTTTCTTGCTAGCAGAAATTAATGGATAAAATAAGCTACGGTAAAACGTGTTAAAAATATTTAGATTCTTCGTTGTCTGACCGAATTGATAGTTGAATTAAAAGTTTTGAGTTCTTCTTTGCCTAAGTATTTTTCAAAAAATTAAAATAATTAAATAATAAAATAAAAATAATTACTTAATAACTACCCGCCCTTTTTTATAAATGAATATGACGCGAAATTTACAAATGCGCAATGACAATCTAGTAGAGCGGTCGACAAAAAACCTCAATCCAAACTCGTGGGTGCCGATTGGAAATAATTACCGACTAGGTGGTTAGATACTAAGGAAGAGGCAAACTGGATCTACGTTTATGTATCCGATTACTGATACCTCGGCTTTTATCGGAATCATCGGATTGGGTAAATTTGGACCGGATCCAAGTTGTTATACGGCCCTATTATGATCAGCAGATGATCATTCTGGCTGGCTGTGAGCCCAAGCTTAAAAATAGCCCAGTCGCGAATGGAGTATTCAGAGTACCTGGCGACCCTCCGAATTAATTACCCTTACCCTACGTATACGAATCTCTGCATAGGGCGGACCTTTTTTTTCTTCGTATTCGTTGGTTCAGTTATGGAACAAAATAAAAAAAAAATCGAAAAAAGAATTAGCCAACACTTCCCAAAAGTCGGCAAATAAAGCGACCAACCGGGCACTAGTAGTACTAAGTAAAGTCACGAACAACCAAAGACGATACGCAAGACGCGCCCATCGAAACAAGACTTCTTCGATAAACGGTCGGTCTATAAAATAATTTAGAGGTTAAGCTTTCTCAATGTTGGTCAGTTATGTGAGGCTGAAAAGAACTCGTTAGCCTCGGCCAAAACAGTAGTCGTCCAGGCCAAGCTCCAAGAAGGGCAAATCCCAGTTTAACCTCATGTCCAAGACACAGGTTACAAAATGACCCACAGGGTAGTTCCGAAAAGGCTAGGTTGACAGAGAATAACCATCTAACCAAGCCGTTCAATGAAATTACAAAGGATAGTAGTAACCCCATTGATAATACGTAGGTATGGTTAGAGGATGGGGGTATTTCTTCTAGTAACTGCAAGAACGTTGTGCTTAAAGCAAGAAAAGAAAATAAAGTTGTGTTTAAAGAAAATACGAGTCCACCACCCTCCTGTAGGGACGCTGACTGGCCTCAAGACCACGTCAAATTGAGATCGGTAGACTTCTACAAGTAGACGACAGAGAAGGTGGGAAGTGTGTGGCCGAAGTTCAAGCTTAAAGCCGAAAGCAGGGAGGAAATCCCTAGTAGGCCAAGAGCAAGTGTGTGGCTGCCTAGAGAACATGCCGAAGCTGACACAATCATAAAAATGATGAAAGTGCCAAATCCCCAACTTCCAACGCACAATTGGAAGATTGCCAAGCTAGGGGAAGTAGTAGGAGAACCCCGACAAGCGCTTGTCATAGTTAATAAGGACTCCCTGTGACCGATCCGATGTCGTAGACGTAGCATCCACTTCGGTGAAGTCAAGGCTGACATCAAGGCTGACTATCAAGGCATCAAGGCTGACTATTAAGACGATTTACTTAGATCTGATTCTATGACGACGCCAGCTTTGATGACACCAAAAGCTTCTCAGTGGACTTCGAGGATAAAACTAACCCTACGGTGGTGGAGATCAAGGATGGCTCAGGTAATGAAACTACGCCAAATTAGTCTTCATCACACCAAAGAAGCTTCCGCCCTTCCTTGAAATTCGTCTCGGGAGAACGGGCGAGAATATTATCCTGATCCAAGATCCATGGGTGGGAAAAAAGTAGGTTTATGGACTCAAGATACCAGGTTATACATTGCTGTATAATAAAGAGGTATGCAAACCTTGCATAGTTGCTAAAAATACTTTAAATTTAACTTTTATCTTTAGTTATCTTTAGTTTTATCTTTAGTTTAGATCAGCGTGACATCTGGTCGCGGCGAGCCTAGAGCTAAAAAACTGAAGACTTTGGGTTGTTGTGGCATACCCTCTTCACGACTAGCAAGATTCACTTCCTCAATGGAATATTGCAGGGCTGGTAGCGGATGCTAGAAGTATGAACATTGGGGTCATCATAAGCTGCGACGCCACCATGACATCTGGGGTAGCTCGGATACCAAAGAAAGAGGTAAGTCACTTTTTGGTTACATTTTAAGTACTAACCTTGTTATCTGTAACATTGGCAGGGAACCTACCTTTGTTACTAGTAATAGGCAAGAAGTCCTAGACAAACTTCATTAGACTTAGTCAAACGCATTCGTTTTCAGATCACAGATACCTTGAGTTCAGTCTGTATCTGTCCCCAATAAAGTCAGTCTATTGAAACAATAAGAGAACTGTCTGGAATAAATATAAGGAACGCTTTAAGGCAACGCTTTCCTCTTTAATTCTTGGAATTCCTAAAAATATCCAGGACCTAAATAGCCTAGTGAAAGTTTTTACTAAGGCTTGCAACAAGTCCTTCGAGCATTCGTGCCTCATCAATAAGCCTAGGGGAAAACCAAAACTGCATTGGTGGAATGATAAAATAATAGCTCTAAGGAAAAATAGTAGGAAGGCTTTTTATAATGCCAAGGAAACAAATAAGGTACAGGACTGTAGCTCTTATAAAGCGACTCTTAGTCTGTACAAAAAAGCACTTGAAAAGGCGAAAAGTGACACCTAGGGACTACTCTGCGCAGGTATAGAGAACGTCTTCGAGGTATCTAGACTTAGGAAAATCCCATCGAAAAACCCCATGGTCTGCCATCCAGTCTTCTTAAAAAAGAGAATGGCAGCTGGCCTACCATAAGCGAGGAATTGTTGGAATTACTTTTAAAATCCCATTTTCCTGGGTACACATATAATAGCTCAGAGGTGGCTTGTCTCCTGAATCCTCCGTCTACTATCTCAGAGGTAGTGGTTACAGGAGACAAACTACAATAGATAGTTTCAAGCGATCCAGCAAATTAAATTTACTCTCTGGCTTGGCTAAAAAGCTTTTTCTCTGGTTGTCTTAATTTGGGGCATATCCCAGATAAATGAAAACAGGTCAGAGTAGTGTTCATACCCAAGGCCGACATACATACTTAGATAAAAATCGATATACATTGATCGACATACATACTTAGATAAAAATCTGTTGTCACCCTCTCAACATGATAATTGTAAAGGGAAATCAGTGGATACCGCATTTCACACATTGACTGACTGGATTGGAAGATCCATAAATTGCAAAAAGTATACTTTTGCAGCATTAATAGACATTGAGGGAGCGTTAAATAATGTCCAGGCAGCAATTGTAGACGCACTCATAAGCCTACTCATAAGCCAAAAATAGAACTAAATCTAAGAGCACTGATAACTAATAATAAATAGCAGCGCCATAAGTGACAACATAGGCAACGCTTTCTCGAAAAGGTTTGTGCAGAGAGCGACTCCTTAAGGAGGGATGCTATCTTTCCTTGTTTGCAATATAGTAATAAACAAACCGTTTAAAATTCTGGAAGAGGCGAGCCGCACAACAATCGCCAATGCGGACGATGTTGCTGTCGTTGTCAGTGGCAAGTTCCCAGACAGTCTCAGGGATGTTTTGCAACCTGCACTAAACAAAATCACAACATAGGCTAAAAACTGTGGACTGTCAGTAAATCCACAGAAAACTGAACTAGTCCTTTTTACAAGGAAATATAAAATTCTCAAAATAAATCCGCCTTAGCGATACGGCGAAATTTCTGAATTTAACAGACAGAGAGCTAACCTGGAAGGCTAACATCTCAGAAAGAGTAAGGAAGGCCTATATAGCACTCTACTCGTGCAAAAAAGTGGGTTGGAAATGATATAAAATTGATTAAATGAAAATGAAGAAGTAGAACAGGAGGAAGAAATAGAAATTTTGGGTATAAATAATCAGCAGGGAGAGACTATTGAGACTGACTATTTGGAGGATTTATATAGAAATATTTTTTAGTCTATATGTAAACAAATATATAAATAAAATACAAAATAAAACTATAATATTTGACAATATATCACATTGTATTTATTTTATGTATTATATTACAGATATAATACATATATTACATTATATATATTACAGAAATTACACGAATTTCGAAAAATAATCTTGAATAATTGCATTTAACATTAAAATGTTGCATTGGTATATAAATTCCTTGTTGTAACCTTAATACCTGCTGTCCACATAATTTTAGATATTCTCCAACGTAATGTTTTACATTAAGCTCAGAATTTTTATTGCAGATTATCACAGCATTAAGGAAATTATTTAAATAGTAAAATTTTTCTGCTTCTTCTCTGTTAATAGTTATGCTTTGTCCGTTTGCCGATCTTAGTCCATGTCCATAGTCCATACTAAAAGTTATTTATTATGTTTTTATTATTTATACGTTTTAGGAACACAAGTTTGTAATGAGTTATATTTTTCAAATATAATTTGAAAGATTGTTAGAATCAATTTGTCGTTTTCTAGTTGATTTACGTTATTAAATTTTTTTAAAAAGGCGTTCATACTATAACCGTAACATCTATACCACGTATAAATACAACAATATTGTCCGCATACATCTGAATAATTACTTTATAAATGTTTCTCATTAAAAATGATACATTGGTTTTTTAAGTAACTCAAAATTTCTAATTTATCTAGTTTTTTACCAAACAAATCAAAATATTCAATACAGCCATGTTTTGGAATATAAATAGCTAACCAATGTGTCCCTGGATCTTTTGCTTTGCCGTTGTTTATAATTAAAAAAGTTTCTTTTTTAATTATTTTGGGGAGTTGATCTAAAACAAAAACTCCTTGACAACATAATAATATGACGTAACATATTATTAACTACACTTGGCTGTTGTATAGCAGTTCCATCAGTTTTTTTTGTCTTTATCTTTATTTCATTGTGCTCCATCTTTTTTTTAAATTTGTACTATTAATTTTAGATGTGTAGAAGATAAGTCTTTATATGTATCACCATGACCTAATGAAAGAAATTCTATGACTGATAGATTATCTAGAGAAGCGATGGGGTTATAGGAAACTTCTTCAGAACGCAATATACTTGACTGAACCGCTTGTGTTTTAAATATATCCAACTCAGATTTCATATACTCAATCATAATTATTCAATAATATCTTTTTGTGTGCTTTTGCTACTAACTTTGCATCGCTTTGATGTATACTAATTTAAATTGTTAATGATATGTCTTTTTATATGTTTTCTTTTTTTTCTTTTACCTTGTCCATACATTTTATTGAGTTTTGAGCCTTACTTTTTTCATTAACTCATTACTTCGATCGTGTACAACTTCTTTTACATTTGCATCTGTTGCAATATGAGACAAAGCATTAATATATGAGTTAATAACCTCTCTTTTTAATATATTAGCTCCAGACGTAAATATTGATTTTAAATATTTAAAAAGTCCACCGAAAAAACTCCCTAACCCTCGACCCCTTTGATAAAGTACAATAGAATGCAACAGTGGACCAATATCCCCAAAACCTTTTCCATATTGAACTAAATAATATTTATATTATGCTCTCTCCATAATGTTTAAATAAAATAATAAATAATGTTACAAAATTTCTTTTATTTATACTTTTTTAAAATACAATACAACTTTTGTTGAAATACTACTTTGCTGAAATTCATTGGACTACCATACTTATCACATAATAAAATAAAAATATTGTCAAAACTTTTCTTTTCAACAGGAAAATATTGAACATTTTTAAATTCTATTGAATTATTTTCATAAACACTTGTAATTGTTATTGCTCTTAAACATCTTATCGTATTATCTCCAACGAGATCTTGAATAATATCTTATATCTTGAATAATATTGAATTTCTATAATTGATATAGTTCCACAATTTTATTTTTATGCTTTTTAAAGTCTGGGAATTTTAATTTGATTAAAACATTCATTAATAAAAAAGCTTATTGTAAAATCACCTTCTCCGCGTAACTTTATTTCCACTTTTATTATTAACACAAATTTTAATTAAATCTCCAACATACGATGATGATTCTTTAGATATTATAAACTAGATCTTTAGAAATATAATCATAAATTTGCCAAACAAGTTGAGTTCACATTCAGTCTTGGTATATCCATCAAATGATTGTATATTTTGTATTATTGTTGGTAAAACAAATGCTTTCCAATCATAATTAATTTGTTCAGATCTATATGGAATGTATGTTGTACCAATACTATTATATTTAATTTCCGTACCTCCGATATGAATTGTAATTTTTTTTTTCAATGTTCTCTCCATATGCATTTGGAATAAATCATTTATATATAATTCAGAAATAACAACTTTCTATTTTGAATCCAAAATGACTTGCTTATTTAAGTTGTTTGCAAAAGCTGAGAATGTATTTTCCGATTAATAATTCAAAGATGAATCGATGAGTAAAGTAATGTAAAATTCATCGTTATTTGTATGCTGTCCGAGCTGGTTGATTTATTCTAACGAATGGAAAATTCAGTTCTGTTTGAGTATTACCTGCAATAGCTGATCCAAAACACGTCTTGATGTATTGCTTGATACTTTGCGATTTATAGTTTTTTTCTTTCTTCGTTGGTGGGCTGGGGCTGCCTAAAGAAACTGTTATTATGTTTTGTACAAAAATTTGCACATTTTTATTTCTAATATATTTTCTTTTTCTGAGTTGTTTTCCAGCTGAGACAGCTGACAATCCTTTTGTAAAAATTTCTTCTTCCATTTCATCACCGAATACTTCGTCAGCTTCTTTTTCGTATACTTCTTCTTTGGGAGCAAATTGTATTGCAGCATATTTATATTCAGGTATGTTTGTTTCAACTTCTGCATCAATAAACAGTGGTTTTGCACGACTTTGAGTACAGTAGTAGGAGTAATGCGGAGCCGCACGGAGGAGTCTTTTTTATAGCTTTTTCAATGGCGAAGCCGTACGGAGGAGCTTTTATTCATCCTCCTAAACTTATGCAAAAAAAAAATTTGCCTATGATTGCCCAAAACTATGCGAAAAAATGTCATGAGTAAAAAGGTTTGTATCTTTGATATTTTAAATTTCTAAATAATTTGATATTTTATTAAAAGTTATTCAATATTCTAAATTAAACTTAACGAGTATATCATTTATGTTTTAATTTGAAATTTAAAAAGCTTAAGCTATAGTGCTGAATATTCTAAATCAGGGTGAAGATATGAAAAGTTCGGTTTACAAGTTCTCGAAATTTTTTCAGATTTTAAGTGCCCCTTTTGCTCTTTAATTTATTTTGGATAGGTACATACATGATAAATATTTTTTTTTACATACATGATAAATATTTTGTCTTTTTTTTGGTTTTTTTTCAAAAACTTTAAAACTTTAAAACTTCTTTTTAGAAGAATCCATTTGAATAAAAGACAATATTGCCACATCATTTGTATGATTCACGAAATTTTTTTTTGAAACTAAAGTTTTAAAATTTTTTTAAGTATTTATTTTTATGTATAATTTGTACAACTCGAAACCATTATTAGATTATTTACCATTATAAAACTATTTTTAAAACTATTTAGGTAGTGCTCGAATTTATCCAAAATACACGATGACAAATCTTGAATACATGTATTCTTCGTTTCACACAACTTTAGTCAAAAGTCGAGAACAATTAAAATATTTTAAAAATTACTTTATTTATTTATCATTATAATTAGAAATAGAGAAGAAAAAGAATTCACTTTGCAAATACTCTATTATTACAAATGGTATAATAAAATCTATTTATAATGTTTGTGTTTTTATATTTTAAAACTGGTTATAAGAGTTGTCTATCAATGATTTTGGTTATATTTCTTTGTTTTTAATTTTAAATTTTTTATTTATTCAAAAAATAATGCAAAAAACGTATTTTAATATTTTTCTTTCAATCTAACATTGTCGTATAAAGAGTTTTTAATATCTTTTGTATTTAAAAATTGAAGTAAATCAAATAACTATATATTATAACATGACAACACTATGTAAATAATTTACTTCTGATTTCTTAAGTGTTCTATTTTGGATGGACTGATTATGTGTTGATCAAATGTATATAAAGTTTATCTATGTATGCGTTAGTATTTAATATTTTTTTTTTATATCAATAGAAATTCATGAGTAGTTTTACCCGTACGATAAGGATCGGGTATATTAAAATTGCTCCTCCGTTTGTAACACCTCGAAATAAGCTAGCTAGATATACCTTCAAATGTACGGATCGAATCAGAATCAAATTCTAAGTCGATTAAGCTTTGTCCATCCGTCCGTCCGTCAGCAAGATAACCCAAAAACTAAGAAAGCTAGAATCTTGAAATTAACACAAAATATTCTTACAGCAATTTGTAGGTTTCCTATTTTTTGTTGGTTGAGATCCAAACAAAGCTTCGGGTAGCTCTCAAACACCTAACTTTTAGATCCCCACATTTTTTTTTGAAATAGAGCCATGAAATTTTAACTGCCATAAAAATATTAATTTAATTATTCATTATTATATTAATTTAATTTGTCATAAAAATATTAATTTAATTATTTACAACATTTTCCTGTAGCCCGCGCCGTTACGCTGCTACAACCCCTCAAATTTGAAAAAGCTTAAGCTATAGTGCTGAATATTCTAAATTAGAGTGAAGATATGAAAAGTTTGGTTTACAAGTTTTTAAAGTTTGGTTTAAATACAAAATTATTATTAAAGTTTAAACTTACAAAAATTTTTATATTTACAAAAAGTCAAATTCACATCCTATTATAACAATTTGAGTCCTGCGAAACTTATGCAAAAAAACCCACCTTCTAAAATTCGGCACGCTTTTAAATAGAGGCTTGAAATTTTGAGAGTAAAACGAACTTTTAGAATTAGTACAAGTTTGATCAGAAATTTTTTTTGACCACGCCCTGTTAATAAGCTATTAGGGCTCAAAAATTGAAAATTTGCTATTTCTAAACACCTGTAACTTAGGCACCTATAGACATTTTACTTCCGCAAGATATAAAAATTAAAGCTACGGTAATATATTTTTACGTGTGTCAAAGGTTTCTTTTAGTTGTACAGCGTTCCAGAGTTAGAGCCCCTCAAAATTACAAAAAATCCACATTTTCAGATCTATTTATCTCAGGCTCTGCGTAATAGTATTATAACCTAAAACCGCCAGAAGACGGAAAATTTTATTATTTTCATAAAGCAATATCAAAATTGTGCAATATTTTGTAATTTACTATTCAAATTTACCGTTATGTGAAAACTACATTTTGCATGAAATTTTTTTTTCATAACTCCGGCACGCCTTTAGATAAGAACCTGAAATTTTGAGACTCCGTTTGCAACACCTCGAAATAAACTAGCTAGATATACATTCCAAAGGTATGGATCGGATCAGAATCAAATTCTACGTCGATTAAGCTTTCCCCGTCAGTCTGTCCGTCAGCAAGATAACTCAAAAACTAAGAAAGCTAAAGTCTTGAAATTAACACAAAATATTGTTACATCAATTTGTAGGTTCCCTATTTTTTTGGTTGAGATCCGATCAAAAGTTCGGGTAGCTCTCGAAGAACTAACTTTTAGATCTCCACATTTTTTTTGAAATAGAGCCATGAAATTTTAACTGCTGATAGATATCATAAAAATATTAATTTTCTTATTAACAACTTTTTTCTGTAGCCCCATCAGTTACGGAGCTACAGCTCCCCAAAGTCCGCAAAAGCTCTATATTTAAATTGTTATAACACAAGTATAACCAAAATATATATACAATATATAAATACTTGTGCCATACGGTGTCTTAATTTACCGTTTTGCGAAACTCAAATTTTGCTAAATTCTTGATTCCTTCTATCTTCCAAACGGTTAAAGTTAAAACTTGAAATTTTGAGAGAAGTTAGGTCTTTGAAAATATTTTTGTATAGCTCCCGTTTCGGAGCTGTATGGGGTCGAAAACTAAAAAAATTCTTATTTTTAAACACCTGTAACTTGAACACCTGTCCAATTTTTTTTGAAGTAATATACAAAAATTAAAGCTCCAACATTATATTTTTATTTCTATTAACAACTTTTCTTAATAATATAGGGTTGCCTTAAAATTGACGAAAGTGTAACTTCATTTTTCTAAATTTTTCTAAAAAAAACTTATTTAACAATTTCTTTGCCAATTTTTTTTTACCCGATAATTTGAAATTGTTGAGGATGATGCGTAGTACAAAAAAAAATTAAATAAATAAAAAATATAACGGTTACTTATGTAACTCATGTTTATTTACATATCGTATATGTCACTGATTAATTATGATATATAATGCATATGTATAGTATAAATTATTATACATTTGCCGCTTAGTTTTAGATGATACTATAGCATATTTGGAAAAGTTTTGGATTGATAATCGTTATGTGGAAGGTTGGAATCTGCCTTGAAATGTGTAAATATATAGTTTGAATTTATGTACAACCCATAGTTCTAGAAATTATAAAATTCACCCAAATTATTTTAAAATACTAAAAAAATTAAAAAATTATATTATAAGCAGAGTGACAGGCTATGAACATACTAACGGTTCGTACGGGTATCTAAGAGTTGACAAAGGCAACTGTATTCTTCCTCGTTTTTATTTAAAATGAAAAAAAAAATATGTTAAGCCTAGTTGACTTGTACTTTTTTTGTGAAATTACCTTTCAAAATATGGTTTCTGGTATTATGGGTTAAAAGAATGTTAACGTAAGAAATTTATAAAGAAAATTTAAATTTAAATTTGAGCGGTAAGTAAGTTATCCAATGTGTATAACTTGAATGTTTTTATTAAAATAAGTTAATTTTTTTATAGAAGTGAAAAATTAAAAGTTGTTTTACAAGTTTAATAAAAAGCTAAAGTTAAGTTCATATACATAAGCGAAATATATAATTTTACTATTAATGCACAAGTTCTTTTGATCTTAATCATTCATCAATCAAGAAGTTGGAACATAATTTCTATTCAAAAAGTAAAAAAAAATTTTTTGTTATTATTGTTTAGAATTTGTTTCCAAATTTATTTGATTGTCTCAATTATTTTATTCATTAACTTGTTGCAAAACTTATAATTAAAATTTTCTATTTTTCTGACTCGTTATTTATACACATACTTTTATTATCTTTCCCATCTCTTTTGCTTTCATTAGCACGAACATATAATATATTCATCCTCTGTTTAGAATGTTTCAAAATATAAAACCAGGTTCCCGCAAATCAGGTAGAACCTGCGCCACATATAAAAATAGTAGCCTGAATTTTAATGGAAGGCTCTACGGATTACCAAAGGATAGTAGCTTGTTTGATATATGAACTTCAAAATGTATATATTTATCTTATAATTTTGTTTTACAACAGTTTTTTTATGCCGAATTGAACATTTAATTCAATGCTTTTTTTTATTTTGAAACTTCAATTCGGATTTTTCCCTTTTCTTAAAATATTACAGTAACAAAAATTAAATTAGGTCAAAGTTTTCAGATAAAAGTATAATTTTTTCATCCAGTATAGAATTTTATACAGCACACGAGTTTTTAATCTTACATACTTTATTTATAATCTGTTTGCAAAATTTCTAAATTGATAAAAAAGAAATAAAAAATTTACCTTTACCCTCAGAGGTTAACATTTCGATATTTATAAAATTTTCTAAGCAAATACTTCCTATACTACTCTATCAGAAATACTCTATACTCTCCATTCATTAATAATTTTTTACTTGGCTACTTCTTTTTATAAAGTAAAGTGACTGAAAATAAAAATAAAATATAAACTATTCATAAATATGAAATTAATAGAAAAAAAATAAAACTAACACCCTAACACATACCCATAACATCTTAAATAAAAGAAACCTTTACGTTTGTGACTTGTTTGATTTTTCGTTAAAAAAATAAAATAAATAAATTTGAAGAATGAGAATGAGAAAGAACAGCCAAAAATAATATGTTATTTATTTTTTTAATGTAATGTTTTTCTCTTTCTTTGCGGCACTTCAAATTTAAAAAAATTGTGAGAGATTTATTGTTCTACTTGTGTTATCTATATAACTATATATAATTTCTCATATTTTATTTAAAAGTTATTGAGTATTCTAAATTAAACTTAGCGGTTAGTATATCCAGAATTATTTTAATAAATAAAAGTTAAAAGTGAACTTGAGCAAAGTGTGATAAAATACACAATTATTGTTGAAAATAATTTTATGAAAAGTTCATAAATTTTTAAATTAGAAAAAAAAATTTTTTAAATAATAAGCTCAGTAGTAAACTTGATTTAAAGTTTATATAAAAAATTCAAACTCTGGGTTTAAAAAGTTGTTTTTTTAAACTTGTATTAGAGTTTATTTTTAAAAATAAAAAAAGTAAAACCAAACAACTTTTTATTATTATTTTTCTTGCAGTTTAAATTTTTCTATTTGTAATTCAAAACTGATTTTCAAAAATTTTTATAAGGTTAATATTATAACATAACTTTGCATACCTATAAAAATGTGAGTAAAATAAAAAGAAAACAAAAAAAATGTCTATGCATTTTAATATATTTCAAAATACTTGTAATTAATATCATGTATAAATTACATATAAGTACGATCTAAAATTCTTCATTTTTCTAAAGAGAATTTTATTATTTAATAATAAGCAGTCTTTATAATGATTTAAATCCAAGTCTTTTATAACATATTTTGATATCCCTTTCGATTTTTTTACTTGATGACTCTGAAACGACTCAAGGTAATACATTTTTGATCTTAACTCAATAATTTCAGAAAGAATTTTGCCATTGAATTCATCATTAAATTAGCCAAGTTTTTTCTTATTTATTAAAGGGAATTTGTATGGATTATGAGGATTATAATCCAAAGTATCAAAGTATATAGGTAAATCATTTTCTATATCGGCTAAAAGTCATCTGTTTGAATTGTGTAAATTAAACTGTCGGTATCAGTGTAATTTAAAGAAATTCTATTATCATATTTAGGTTTAAAATAAAGATAATGAAAATCATACATCAGAATTTTAGATTGTTCAAGTACCGTAAATCCTAACAATATTGGTTTACTATAAAGAACTTGAGATTTATTTAGTTGAATAGCAATTAAATCTTCAGTAAACCTAGAAGAACTGTGGTAATTTGGCTTTGCTATTAAAGCACGGACGCTTAAATGTCTTCCTTGACTCTCCCAGGATGTGACAATTTTCAAATCGACTCTCTTATCAAAATTGTCCATAGTTTTGCGGCGTTATTCATTAATTTGAAAAAGCCTTTCTCGAAATTATTTAATGCATTCGTTATATGCATATTATTCAAATCAATGAATTTCTTTAGCCAGTCGGATTGTTGATATTTTATAGCTCTATGAACTTTTTGAAGTACCAAACCATTTTGAAGACATTGTTTTAAATTTCGGTAATAAATAGCGTATTTATGTTTATTATTTAAATCAAGCAATAGTTTTGGTGTTTTACTACCGATAGGAGCATATTTTCTGCACGAAATGGTAAATCGCTATGTAAATCATGAAGGCTTTGTGAACATTCTAAATCTACTTCTAAAATATACCCTATTTCCGAATCATCCGAAATTTCCATTACATTAATACTTTTAGAAGTGTCAAGCCATTTAAAATCTTTATATGGTACATATTGGGACATTGCCCAACCATATAAATTATTTGCATCTAAATATACAATGTAATTAGAATTTTCTTCTTTTTTATAAGATTCACCCATGTATTAAATATTAGCCTTTAAAAGAACATTAACTAATGCCACCACGTATTCCTTTTTGGAAGAAATTATACATGTTGATATCAGTTAATAATTCTAACTCAATATTTGTATATTTTAACATTGCAGCCCATGTAAAATCCGGTGTAGTGTAAAAATTAGCAGGACCTAGTTTATAAATTTTTCTACATATCTTTCGAAAGTTTTCAAAAACATCTACCAGTATTAACACATCTGTTTTTAAGTACAATTTCATATAATCCCAAAGGTTTTGACAATTAAACGTATGCCATACGGTTGTTACGTGGTTATAGTCAGAATTACAGCAAGCCGTATTTGTCATTCGGTTTTGAACTTTATCTAAATTCCTACACAATGAGTCAAGACTTGAAGCCATAAATCTAAAACTGTCAATTAAGCGTAAATAAAACCGGTTGTCTCTGTCAACTTTAATTTGATTAGAAAGTGAAATGTAAAGTTCTTTATTCAAAGGTAATACAGTAATAATACCTTCAATTTCATTCAATGCCCTAAACAAAAAATGACAATCGTATTTTGAAAAATTATGAAAAAATATAGGAAAAAAAGTGGGTCGTCTACATAATATATTACAGGAAAAATGTGCAGTTCCCCTATATTTGCCTGTAAAATGGCAATAGTCTCTTCCTCTGTCAATGTAATCTAAAGACTTACTACAAATGTGGCAATTTCTCTCTGTTAAGTGATGTAATTCTTCATCTAATGTTAGATTTTCTATTGATTTAGGTAGCATATGATGATTTTGAAAAATATTAATACATTTAATAACCAATGATTCTATAAACTGCTTATCACAATCCTCTCCTGTAAACTCCTTATAGCAACTCAAAGAATCATTGAAAGAACATTTAAAATAGTATGAAAACGCTATTGGTACATATTTATATGTGTATTTGTAATTGATGAAATATCTGGATTACGGTCACAAGTTGAAATAGATGATAAAATGCTTTCAGTATCTGCATAAATGACAAAGGGCACTTCCATTTGTTGTTGATAATTTTTACATTTTAGTGTGTTGTTATCTTCAGTAGGAAGTCTTGCAACAATTTTTTTTACCCTCCTCTTTGTGTATAACAAGCTGTTGTGAATCATAAAAATGTTGCAGACATGAGATACATATATATATTCGATGATCATGATTTGTAATAGAACTCCGTATGAACTTCGAGATATCACTTATAAACACAAAGTGAAAGTTTTCATCTTTTTCAAGTAGGAGTAAATTAATATGATGTATTTTTTCTTCTTTGGTTATATAAAAAGGTCCGAAAACTTGAAGTTGTTTATTTTTGTACTCCAACCTAAAAACATTAATACTTATACTATCATTAAGTTTTTCAAATAGATGTAAATAATTTAACTTTGTTGGAAATGTCATACCCTCAAAATGAATAGAGTTTACAAGTCCAAATTCTAAATTAATAGTTGTTGATGTTATATCATTAATTTTATATAACGATGGTTTATATCCGTAATGTTGTGATGCAAATGGTTGCATTGGTGATATAACACTCCACTTGAAACAGAAAAGATCTTCATTACGTACATTAATACAAGCTCTTTTTTGTTCAATTGATGGTAGAACGGCAATATGTGATGATCCACGGATTGGTTGATATTTATTTATATTTATTTAAACCCGCAAAATTGATATTAATGCCCAACCACTATCTTTTTCCTGAAAATCTCCCGCTTGTTGTTGGATTTTTTCTTCTACATCATCAAGACACACAAGAAAGGTTATCTGCAAGTGTAGCAATTTTCATTTTAGTATCAAAAAACTTAGTTGAAAACTTCTCTATATCTTCATCGGTTGTCTTTATATAATCTCCAAAAAGTTCAAGATTGAATTTAATGGCATTATGCTTTCTTACTGATTGTTCTAGTAATTGAACAACTTCATATTTGATACCATCAAGAAATTCTTTAGGATTTAAAATGGAATCATTTTCATTATCACGGAGATATATGTCCAATCTATTGCCAAAAGATTGATTAATTGTTTTTAAATTCTCTGAGACATGTTTAGCTGAATTTGCTTTATGTATATTAGTACGTAAATGTGCAGCTTTAAACTTTTTGGATACATATTTTTTGCAGGGGCTACAAAAAAGATATTGTTCCTTATCTTTATGTATAATATTTTTATGTTTTTTTAAATTATCTGCTCTCGTAAATTCCTTCGAACTGATTTCACACGCTAATTTTAATTTTTGTTTGATGATGAACTCATTTTTTTTTTGTTTTTAATTTTTCTTTTTCGTTAATTTTCAATAAAAAAATTTTTTATAAGTAGTATATTATGTATATTCTTTAGTTGCAAAACTTGAACTATCTAAATTTATTACCTGAATAGAGCATAGTTTATTTAAAAATTTTTTAGCCCGACAAAATTAAAAAATTTTATCTCTAATTTCCATATATGTAGTTACAAAAATTTACAAAATTAATTGTGTGTAAACAACAACAACTTCTAATGAATGCAACAAAGTTACATTATTATTAATAACTTTTTTATGTAGGTATAGACACGTTTCTAACCACAATATCAACAATCAATATAAATTAATGAAAACACACACACAATTTGGCTAATTTATATAAAATGCTGTATGTTAAAAAATTTTAAGTATGTTAATAACACACATTTATTAATGAGTCATATGGGTACAACAATGTAATATGTAAAATAGTCAAATCAATGTCAAAAATGTCAAATGTCAAAAAACAAATTTAATGATATTATGTCATGTTTAAAACATATAGTATAGGTAGAGGGAAATCCTTGGCCTAGTATTTTACAAATGTATATAAACTGATTAACTTACTTTAGAATTAATCAGTTTGGTACAACCACAAAAACAAATATAAATAAACAAATATATAATAATATAAAAATGGTAAGATTTTTTCTTTTTCTCAAATTATTTGTATATTATTTTCTATCGATACTTATATATAATTTCAGGATTTTATTGAAAACTTAATTTCTTTGGGAAAGGGTGAAAATGAACAATATCGTAACATCGATTTTTTGGCTAAGGATAAAATGTATGAGGTGATATCATGGAGATTTTTAGACATCAAAAGAGGACAAACAATAGTACTGCGCAAAGTGAAGGACCCCTTGAACAAGGAAATAATTATATTTTTCATGCCAGAGCGATTCTACAAAAAGGTGACAACTCAGCAGGAATTGGCGGAATCAAATAGAACTATGATTAAATAGAAAAATTATTAAAATAAAAAAATATATAACTAAAATTTTTTTTGTTATATATTTTTATTTAACCTCTCACCTCTAACCGGAGGGGCTGGGGGTGCCACCGCCCTGTCTCTGGGTAAACTGTTGCCAGACTTCAGGGTTGACTTACACACACAAGAAAAATTATCAACAAAAAACAATAAATAAATAACAATCCCACAGAGAAAGAGAGAGACAGAGAGTTTTCTACCATAATCAAGCAGGCCAGATTGTTTTGGAAACGGTCCTCAAAGATCAGGTAACGAATCCAAGCATTTCCCATTCTGTACAATCTTTAGGTATCCCCACCTTGGTTGTTGGAATCAGAAGTATATATAAAATGCTAATGCTACACTGCTAGTTTATTTTAATATATAGTAAAAAAAAACAAATGAATAGCAACAGCAGCAGCAGCAGTAACAGCAGGAGGGAAATAGTTTATTTACAATTTGTTATTGGAAATAATAAACAATATTTTTTGAAAGAATTTTCTATGATAACTGATGGTTCCCTTGTACCAATGTTATTTATATTTAAAGCACCGTATTCATTTGAAGAGTTAAATTGTGATGCTAAACAACAAAATTAATACAATAAAAAGAAAATTAATATGCTTGGCTGGGATGATGGTTTTATAGAATACTTAAAAATTAAAAATATCTTAGAGCAATATTTAACATCATCATTATTCGATGTCGTTTACGTAAAAGGTCGTAAAAAAAGGGAATTTTTAGATAGATTTCTTTCGAATTCAGTAGAAGTTATCAATTTAATAAAATTCCAAATCTAAAACCCACCACCATTTACCCTTACCATCATAATACGCAAAATTTGCAAAGATGTGCTGTAAAAAATTGCATAAATATTTATATTTATTTAATAAAAGAAAATAATATTAATTGGTTTTAAAAAAATTTGTTTTATTTATTGTTGACCAATATATTTTTTCAGATATAAATAATGGTATTTCATAAAATAGCCTGGAATAGTTGCACTGGGCTATATGTAAATTCATAGGAATATAGAAATCTTCTTGCTCCAATCTAAGCTTATTCTTTTCAATACATCTCTCAAAATATTTTAATACATTAAAATACATACATTTTAATACATAATAATGATAAAGTCTATCATAAAACAAAAGCGGGTATACTCATCTACTTCCAATGTAAGTTTTTAAGTTGGTCCTCCTCCTTCTCCTCCAGCATCATTAAATTTTAGCGGAAATTTATTTGAATTTAATTTATGGAGTTAGTTGCTTGTAAAATCTTGATAAAATGCATACCACTCCAAATAATTCATATCGCTAATGGCTTTGCAATTACGTTGATTAATTATTGTAGCAGCGATTTTCAATATTAAATCCAATTAGTATTGTTGTTTGTTTTTTATCCAAATAATAAATATAGCTTAACAAAAGATTTTGTTGTGGTTCGTTGCTGCTGCTGCCTTTGTTTTCTTTTTCACATGTCTCGATATTTGATGTTGACTTCATTTTCTTTTTTTAAAACTGATGAAATATATTTAGAAAAATTTATATTTACATTATTTCTAGTTTTCTTATATTTTTTTTTTTTTTTAAATTGTTCGAAACATTCTTTGTATTGTTTTATCGTTTTTAAGTGGGAATGATGTATTGAATAAATTAAGAAAATTTTTCATGCTCTTGCAGTTACATTGCATCCATAAATATACACAACAATATTGTCCACAGACTGATTTAAAGTCACTTTGCAAACGCCTATTGTTGAAAATAAAACATTTTGATTGATTTTGTAGAAATTTCACAATTTCACTGTGGAATGGTGGATTACCAAATGAATCAAAATACTCTACACAGCCTTGAACTGGTACGAAAATTTCTAGCCAATGTGTTCTTTTTTAGCAGATGTGTCGGTATTTATTACTAAAATACCAGGTTTTGAAGTATTGTTCGGTATTTGATCAAAAGCAAAAACACCTCTAAATAGTTTACTTGTAGCACTATTACATTTCAGCACTTTCTTTATCTGAAGTATATTCATCTTTTTGTAAATGAGAAATATCAATTAGTCGAGTATTTCCACTTATGTATGCTGTTAAAAATTCAGCTTTAAGTTTTTCATTTGTTAATACTATATCGAATTTTTCAAGTAAATTTATTAAATAATTAGTTGTTTTGTCGTTGTCTAAATGACCAAAAGTTTAATTCTTGATGTCTGTTCTTTTTAAATCTGTGGTTGGGAATTTATACTTTAATTCTTTACAATAGTTTCACATTTTTCTTTTATTCCAACCACAGCAAGATTTTTTACAAATATTGTATTGTTATCGTTCGTACCGAACGATAAATCTACTAGAGCACATGCCATTTTGAAATGAAATGTGATAAATCAAAAGTTAGTATTGTATAACCTTTTGAAAATAGTTCTTTTGAAATTTGATGTCCTATACATAATTCTGATAGATTATGTATTGTTCCGCTAAATAATGTTAAATATGCAAGAGAATTGCAAAGATTATTCGATGTAAAACTTGTTTCAATTGCAGAGTTGGGTGTACTCCATTCTCATATAATTGAAATTGTGTGAGATTTTGATGATCGAAATGGTATGGATTTTTTGATCTTTTACCATTGAAATTTTCATCACTTCTGGTATAAAAATATTTCGCGTTAGTCTTTTCCAATACAGTATTATGTGCTAGCATATTGATGGGATTAATTGTTAAATGTTTCATTTATAATGGAGCTTCGAGAATTTTTAAATAGCTTTCATTGGCATCGTTAAAGAAAATGAAAAAATATTGTTTTTCTAAAGCCAGAGCAATTCGAATGTCGACATTATTTAAAAGTAGTTTGGGAATGTTAAGAAAATCTACATGTAAATCTACATTAATTCTAGTATTGTAGAATTATTGTATGATTTTTGTCTTGATTTAGAACCAGAATTGTTGAAATCATTTATATTTGGTTTATACAATTCCCAACCAGATGCTTCCAGATGTGTTTGACTGGAATCTCTACCATAATTTAGTAAAGTAGTTAACTATACTTTATAATGGTATAAGGAATCTGAAGGAGTGATGTTTTTTCCGTTTAGAATTACATTACATTGTTTAATTAAAGAGCGTAATAAATTATTTACAACACTCGGTTGGAGAGATGCCTTTGTGTCAGTTTCGGTTCCTACTTTGTCATTTCTACTCCAAACTGATCCATCTTTTTTTAATATCTGAACTTTAAATTTGATGTACGTTGAGGTTAAATCTCGATATGTATCTCCATTTCCAAGTGAAACAAATTCAATAATTGACGATGATGCATCTAAAGAAGGTAAAGGATTGTATGCTACCTCTTCTGAATGCAATATACTTATTTGTACTGGTGATGACGCAAAAAGATCAAGTTCAGATTTCATACATTTCATTTTTAATTAAATACATCGAAGGTGGAGGAGGTTTTACTTTGCTTTTTTCGACGCTTTACCTTTAAATGTGTCTTTTTAGAAACTGCTCATCTTTTTATACCGCTTCGTCTTTTTATGGCTCTTCGTCTTCCACCATACATCGAATGCAGTTGATTAACTACTGATTTTCGTAAATTGTTTATGCCACCTTTGCTTTGATCATTCACGAAATTTATTCCATCACCGTATTGATTGCCAATTTTAATGGCTATCGTTGCAAAACAATTTTTTTCTATAGGTATATGTAATAGACATTTTCAAATTCAATATTTGTATGTATTCTACAATTTTCTATGTTGATAGCTCTCAGTGCACCCACTTGCTACTTCCAAAAACAGATGATTGAACTATATCTGAATAAATCACAATTCCACTCAATTCATTTTTATTATTAGCAACAGCTAATTTGAATAGTTCATGTAATTTTGTTTTAAAATTTTTTATATTTTTTCTGTTGAAATAATTCAGTTAATAATGTTCTTACGTTAAAACTTTGATTCATTTTTATATAGAAACTCTCCTCATCAAAAGTCTGCGATTAAATAGTTCCGGTTAGATTCTGATACTTTTTTAAATGTTACATCGTCATAGTTTTCAGGATTAGAGATATATGTCAAAACGTCATTAAAAAATTCTTTGCAAACTTGGTTTCGAGTAAATCCGTGATTAGGAGTTATATTTTCAATAAGCGTTGGCAAAAAATTAAACTTCCAATCATCCAAATGTAGTTCCGAATCGTCATATGAATAATAAGTGTAGCTTATAGATTTGGTTACTTTGGTTTTTTCAAGAGGTTTTCAATGTTTCTTACATAAACAATATTTATAAATGCACATTTCTCTTTGCTAAATTCTTGTTTTTGTAGGAAATCGTTCAGATAAATTTCTGAAAGACCAATTTTCCAATTTCCATTTCTCAAATAAAATTGAATAGGTAATTTATTCTCGAACGAAGTTAAAGTGTTGTCTGGAAACAGTGTTAAATTATCATTACTAAACAATGTTACATAGAAGTCATCTTGACTATCCATCTTTGTTAACTTCTTCTAAAACATAAAATGTTTCACTATTTATATGTTGTCCACCTCAGTGTATGAAGTTCTTAGTTTTGGACTTCTTAGTAAAGATTTTAGTTTTTGTTTTTTTGTTTCAGGAAACTGTGAAAGTATAGTTGAGCAAAATTGAACTACCGGCTGATCTTACTGTCTAATTTTTTTCTGGAGATGGTACAGTAACGGTAATCACATCACCACTTGGTGTTTCAAACATTCGATAGTCAAAGCTTAGACATGGTCTTTCGACTACTTTTTCATCTTCCAACATTTCAGTTTGAGCTAATTTTTTTAATGAATTTTCATTATCTAAATCGTAATGTGTTAAATCGATATCCATAATTGAATGTTCTTTTTTAGGATAATATTCAAACACATCATCATTAATTAATGGTACAAAATCTGTCAGTGCTGATGTTGATTTGTATTTAGGTAATTTAGTTTCTCTATATACATTTCGTTTAGAAAAGAATTTTGTTTGAGTGCCTGTGTCAAATGTAAGATTATTAGCCTTTTCTGGTAGTTTTTTTGTGTGTCTTTTGTTAATTCCATATTTAAGCAGATTTTGACGATATAAGAGTATCATTTTTGCAATGGTCTTAATTTTTTAACTGGTAAAACATTTTTGGGCTGGTAAAAAACTAAAAATATTACAATCTGTACGGAATTTTTCAACAAAAAATTTAAAAACCTAATAAGGAAAAATAAAATTAACCATTATCATACATATTCAGAACTAAAAGTATCAATTTTAGAACGTTTCAATCGTACCCTAAAAAACAAGATGTGGAAACAATTTAGTTTACAAGGCACATATAAATGGTTAACTACTCTACCATCGTTAATAGAAAAATATAACTCAACATATCATCATACAATTAAACTTCCACCAGATTACAAAGAAAAATTATTATTAAAAACTGTTTACAATAAATTAAAAGTATTCCAAAAAGCAAAATACAAAGTTGAAAATTTTGTTCGTATAAGTAATTTTAAAGGTATATTTGCAAAAGGTTATCAACCTAATTGGTCAAAAGAAATTTATAACATAGCAAAGGAAAAAAGAACTGATTCAATAACATACAATTTACTTGATTACACATAAAAACAAATAAACGGCAGTTTTATGAACCTGAACCATCTGTTAAATTTCCTAATGTTTACCTTGTAGAAAAAATAATAAGAAAAAAAGGAAACTAAGTTTTGGTTAGGTGACTTGGCTTTGATAAAAATCGCGATTCATGGATAAATAAACGAGATATTATTTAATGAATAAAAATTTATAAACTTTAGTAAAAAATGCAATGGTGTTATTTAATGTTAAAAACAATTTTTTAAACCAAGTTTTTTTTATTTTTTGTTTACTTTTAACTTGAACTTGATCTCATTTTCAATATTTGTATTTCATGATCACAGCTTTCAAGTTTTTTTTATTTTTGTTTACTTTTAACTTGAACTTGATCACGTTTTCAATTTGTATTTCGTGATCACGGCTTATATTATTAACAATATAATTTCAACCGTTTCAATTCAAAGTTTAAATGTATTCAAATCAAGTTTTAAAATGTTTTTAATTTTTCAGGTAAATATTAAATCACGTTTAAACTTTAATAATAATTTTATATTTAAACCAAACTTTAAAAACTTTTCATATCTTCACCCTAATTTAGAATATTCGGCACTATAGCTAGAGCTTTTTAAATTTCAAATTATTAGATAACTGATATTCTAATCGCTAAGTTCTTTCAGAAATTATATACATATAGATAACGCAAGCAGAACAAAAAATGTCAATAAGAATTCTCTAAATTTTTTCAGATTTTAAGTGCCCTTTTGCTCTCTAATTTTTTCCTATGTTTTTTTTTCTCTTTCTCAAATCTCCTAAATAGTTCTTTTAAAAAAATATCCTCGTGAACATTTGTTTCTATTTTAATTTTAGATAATAGATGATAAATATTTTTTTTTAATTTTTTTCTTTTTTTCTTCAAAAACTTGAAAACTTCTTTTTAGAAGAATGCATTTGAATAAAAGACAATATTGCCATATCATTTGTATGATTCACGAAATTTGTTTTTGAAACTAAAGTTGAAATTTTTTTTAAGTATGTATTTATTTTTATGTATAATTTGTACTCGAAGCCATTATTATATTATTTACCATTATAAAACTATTTTTGAAACTATTTAGGTAGTACTCGAATTTAGCCAAAATACACAATAACAAATATTGAATACATGTATTCTTCATTCACACAACTTTAGTCTAAAGTCGAGAACAATTAAAATATTTTAAAAATTACTTTATTTATTTATCATTATAATTAGAAATAGAGAAGAAAAAGAATTCACTTTGAAAATACTCTATTATTACAAATGGTATAATAAAATCTATTTATAATGTTTGTGTTTTTATATTTTAAAATTGGTTAGAAGAGTTGTCTATCAATGAATGTGGTTGTATTCCTTTGTTTTTAATTTTAAATGTTTTATTTATTCACAATATTTGTATTATATTAGATTATTGTATTAATGTAGATTTCTTAAGTATTCTATTTTGGATGGACTGATTATGTGTTGACCAAGTGTATATAATGTCTATGTATGCTTTAGTATTTAATATTTTTTTTTATATCAGTAGAAACCGTGAGTAGTTATAGCCGTACGATAAGGATCGGGTATATTAAAACTGCTCCTCCGTTTGTAACACCTCGAAATAAGCTAGCTAGATATACCATCAAAGGTATGGATCGGATCAGAAAAATTTACAGAAATTGTGAGAGATTTTTTGTTCTACTTGCGTTATCTATATATGTATATATAATTTCCTGTTTAATTTAGTATATTTAGTATATATTTATTTAGTATAAATATATATATATATTTAGTATATTATATAACTTTTAATAAAATATCATATTTTATATATATCATACTTTTTCTTTCTGTAATTTTTAATTGCTCTTTTTTATTACGATGAAGAATTCTAATTTTATATCTTATTTTAAATAGATTTTGACGGTATAAATGCCATTTTTGTGTGTTTGGCAGTTGATTATTTAACAGTATTTTTTTCATGTTTTTATCCAACTCATAGAGTTCAACGTCCGCATTTTGCTTCTTTTTTTCATAGATCTCTGGTTTTAATATAATAATTTTGTTAAATATTTAATTATTCGTTTTATAAAATTTCCGATTATTTCTTACAGTACTGCACCAAGACATTGAATAACGATTTTTCTTTTACTATTTATAGATTTTTCACGGCAAATGGGGGATCTCAATTCCTTTTTATACTTTCGCAATTTGGCTGTTAATTTTTTACTTGGATTACAATTACTTTTTAAAATGTTTAAAGCAATTCATAAAATGTTTTGATTACTTCAGGGTCACAGTGTTTTATAATTACTTTCGGAAATTTTGGTTTAGAACTTTTTAATAGGTGCAATATATGATGGTTGGCCTTCAAACGTTTCATATTCTTTCCACAAATTTTTGCAAATATGTCACTTTTAATTTGAAATAAATCATTAACCTCTTGAGTAGGATCTATTAATATATACCCATATGGGTCTGATGTCACTTCATTATAGACTTTTTCAAATGCTTTGATTTGATTTGCATAAATCTGGCGAGCTAAGGGTAATATATGCGATTTGTCTCTTGAATTTTTGAAAAGTACTAGATATTTAAAGTTAAGTGAAATGTCTCTCGAAAACTTACCATAATGAAAAATATTTTGAGTTACAAATATTACAGACAAATTTCTATGATGTGAACCTCTGGTAAATAAATCACACACATGCTTATCACAAAATTTAGCATCATATCATCGATAATAATCAACAAAGGTTCTTGATTATCATTAAAATCTGATATTGTATTACTATATTCAACATCTTTCATATATAGTGGAACCTCATTTTTGTCTGGATTACACCAAATAATTCTATTAATGTGTGGTAGTATATTTTTATTAATGTTTATTAATGTGTGGTAGTAAATGTGGTTTTACCATCGCAGGATGGACCAGTCACCATCATTGTAAATAGATGGAACAGCCTAATTGTATTAGTAAAAACCAGCATAGCTAACCTATATTTATATAAAAAGCTCTTTTCCTGAAATGAATATAAATGTGAATTTAGTTACTCTATAGAACATTCATCCAGGAACCTCCGACATGGATAAACAAATATTCGTGTTGACCTACAATTTTTACGAGGAAATGAAAAGCAGTATTTCCCAAAAGACCTAACTATACTTGCAAAAGGAATTTTAATTCCAATTGTGTATCACTTTAAACTACCACACCATGCAGAAGAACTTAGTCAAGAGATAAAATTTAATAATCAATATTGTGAGAATAAAATAAATGGGCTAATGGGTTTATTGATTATTTGGACGTTAAACCTATATTAAAACATTATTTAGAACCAGCCAAAAAATATATTGTCAAAGGAGAATAAAAATAACTTTTCCTTGAAAAGTGCATTGACAGTAGTAAAATAGAAGATCTAACAAGAGATTTACCTTCACTACTAAAGATTGATAATTATAAATCAACATGTCCTATAGACTTATCAAACAACAGTTGTAGATGTGCTGTTAAAAATTGTTATAATGTGCACATGTATCTTTTAAAAGAAAAAATTTTGAATTAAAAGCTTTAATTTTAATACTTGCACGATATGAATTTAAATAACAAAACTAAAAAAGTTCACTTCAACATACAACAAGAAATTCACTTTATGTAAGTGCGGGACTTTGTTTACAAATCAGCACGAAAAGGTCGTTGGGAAGAAAGAATACGCCCACGATAGAAGTGGATTTCAAAGACGTATAGAAAAAGTTGATTTCATTATTTCTAGAATCTTTTTTTTTTTTTCCTAAGGGAGGTGGGAATCTTCCAAAGACACCAAGAATTTTCCCTTGGAAACCATTACCTGCGAACGCAGTATATTGGCTGGGGAGTAGGGATAGGAAAGGATAGGAAAATGGATACGGAAACATTGAATCGGGAGTGGGACTGTAAGGAAACAATGAATCAACCTATTATTATTTTTGCTAACAGTGACTAAAGCCGTCACAACAGTTACTACGTGTAGTAGTAGTATATATATTACTACATGAGGTAATTATTGAAGGCAACCCCCACTGTCACTGTAGCGGCTGTTATTATTGGTATTAATATTCTTATTAATATTATTATTATTTTACTATAGAGTCAGCGCCGTCAGTGGATTACAACGTGCAGCAGTATATAACACCTTTCTTGCATGATATAATCAAAGATGGCTCTACTGTAGCAGCTATTATTATTACTATTATTATTATTTTTATAGTTATTGTTTTATTACTATTATTATTATTATTATAATTATTATTACTATTATAATTATTGTTATTATTTTACTACAGAGTCAGCGCCATCCGTGAATTACAATATGCAGCAGTATATAACACCTTACTTGCATGATATAACCAAAGATGGCTTCACTATACCAGCTATTATTATTATTATTATAATTATTGTTATTATTATTACTATTATTATTATTATTATTATTATTATTATTAATATTATTATTGTTATTATTACTAATATTAATTATACGATATACATTATTACGACATAAAAGTACTACATATTTTTTATTTATGACCTGACCGGGGTTTGAACCCAAGACCCTTCGATTGAAAGGTTGGCGACTTAACCACTGCGCCATGAGACAGATAACATCATCTTAACATCTGATCATCGCAAAATTGTAAAGGTTTTGTTAGTTAAATTTCCAACTAAACCAACCCAACCAACGTTAGCCCAACTTTCCACTATGTTTGCGTAAAAATCCTTGTTAGAAAGCAAGTCATACATTTCTGTTTTTTATACAGATCACCCAACTCCGTGAACCCACCCAAGTGAAGAGAAAACTGTTGTGGAAATTGAAAATCTCTCAAACCAGATCAATGAAATTTTGAATTCATATCCAGGAACTGAAATTGTTCTGGCGGGTGATTTCAATATTCATAATAGAGACTGGCTTCACTTTTCTAGTAACACTTCTCTAAGTCAAAACTCAATTGGGAAACAAGTTGAACTATTCTCATCTCTTTTCCATCTTTCTCAACTTGTCCAAAATCCCACTAGGATCCCGGATCGTGCTGATCAAGAAAGCTACCTCTTGGATCTGTTCCTGACCACACACCCTGGAAAATGTGTGGTTTCAGTTGGTTGCCCCCTGGGTGGCTCCGACCATTGTTTGGTTAAAACAAGTTTCCGCGTAGGCCCAATTACCAATCAAAGGACTCCTCCCAGGAAATTAGTATGGCGATACAGCCATGCGAACTGGGAGGGTCTTAATAGTTTTTTCATATCCTTTGATTGGTCATTGTGCTTCCGCGATAGGAATGTCGACTTTGCTGCAAATGCAATTTGTGAACAATTTTACTTCTAATTAGGTTATTTATTCCTCACTCCATGAGAACTATTAAACGGAAATCCAAATCTTGGTTCAATCGCATTTGCAGTGAAGTCATTCTTAAAAAGGAGGAGGCTTTTAAACTGTATCAAAGCATACATACATATACTGTATTATAGGTCGGAGGCTCTCAGGGAAAACTATATAGTGGTTCGAAACAGGTGCAAGAGAGTTATCAACAGGCAAAAATTCTTATTCAACCTACAGTTGAAACGCAAACTTATCCACATGCCTAAGAATAGCAAATCCTTTTGGTCATTTGCAAAAAGTTTAAAAGAGGACGCTAGCGGGTCTTCTTTTCCTCCGCTTGTTGAAATTAATAACATGATTGTGTCAGATTCCAAAGAGAAAGCGAACTTGTTTGGCAAGCAGTTGTCTTTCAACTCGACACTGCCTCAGTCAACTTTAAAGCCACCAACTGTTCCTGAAGTTGACTACTCCTTCGGTAAACAAAAAGCAGAGACAGAAGCAGTGATGAAAATCTTGAAAAATCTTGATGCAAAAAAATCAGCCGGTCCAGATGGTACTACCATGGTTCTTAAAAATACTTATTCAAGTATTTCAAAACCTCTACGCAACCGTTTTCATCTTTCCTTTACTTCGGGTATTCACTCTACCCAATGGAAGGTTGCGCATGTTTTCCCAATTCCAAAAAAAAGGTAATAAAAGCGATTCCTCTAACTACCGTCCTATTGCTATAACCTCGGCTCTTTCCAAAGTAATGGAAAAAATAGTAAACCAGAAGCTTTTGAAATATCTGGATCGTAGAGGTTTGCTTCATGATCGACAATACGGGTTCAGAGCCCTTCGTTCAACCGGGAATCTCATGACTTACCTTTGCGAAAACTTGAATATCAGCCTTCACCATTCTGGTGAATCTGATGTAGTGGCTCTGGATATTTCTAAAGCGTTCGACCGAGTCTGGCATGATGCTTTATTAGCATAATGCAAAGCGTTAGGACTAGGTAGAGTCTTTCTAAAATGGATTGGAGATTTCCTTTCGAACCGCATAATTCGGGTACTTGTCGATGGTAATTCATCTGACAATTTTATAATTAATGCTGGTGTCCCGCAGGGATCGGTTTTGTCCCCCACTCTCTTCTTAATATTTATCAATAACCTACTTTCAATTACCTCCAATCCAGAGTTTCGCAGACGACAGCACCCTTGTAGTTTCCTATGAATTTCATAGCCGCTGTGGTATTAATCACCAAATTAATAGAACAGCAAGAAACTTCACTATCAGTGAGCTAAATAATGATTTAGCGAAAATCCAAAAATGGGGTGGAAATCAACTCTAAAAAAAACGCAATGCTGTTTAATCTCGCGTAAAGTGGCTACTACTACACCCAACCTGACTTTTCAGGGTGAAGCTTTGCAGCACTCAAAAGATTTAAACATTCTGGGCATCGAGTTAAATCAAAAATTGTCAAATTATATTTTTGGTATAGCTAAAGATGCTGCGAAATGTCTAGGTTTCTTGTATCGCTGTAAAGCTTACTTTTCTCCTTCCGATCTTCTTAACATCTATAAAATGTACATTAGGCCAAAAATGGAGTATATCGAATTTCTAGTTATTTTCTCAAGGGTCTTATAGAACAGAAAAAAGAAATACTACATAACAGATGCACCTATTCGATAATTTTTTTCTTTTTTTTTTGTTCTTATTTTAATTTTTTTTGAAAATTGTTTGAAGAGTGAAACTAGTTTTAACAATTTATTTTACACCAGGTAAACAGAAATTAAAAGAATGCAAAATATTTTTAAAGTTCATATATTATGTACTTATTTAATATACATACGAGTATGTAAGTCTTATGTAATACCTTCAACAAATTTTAGTTTTTTCTTTTTTATTTTTATTATTTTACATTTTGATATTATAAAATATCTATGAATATTTTTATCCAATAATAAAATCAAGTTTTTTTTTCGATTCTTTTATATCTCCTTTCACCACATAAATTTGCACAATAAAAACAAAATTGATTTAACTTGAAAAAAATCTTCTTTCTATTTGTATGATATCCTATTACTAAGTACCAATGAATTTATTGAAAAATATAAATATCCTAAACTTGGTCAGTTCATTAACCTTGCCTGACCAACAACAACTTCCAAAGTACCAACAACTTTCACTTCCTACAATACAACTATTTGGAACTTATAAGTTAACAACCCACATTTTCTAGCTGTCTACCTTGCAATGCAACCCAAACTAAAACAATCAAAACTAGTTTTTGACCTACTAACCAAGAATAACCTACATTAAACCCATCAATCAAAATATAGGTCAGTGATATGGCATGATTTTTTCTTATGACAGAGTTGCCGGGATAACTACTAATACATTTTCCATAAAAAATATAGGAATAGTTTTTTTAAGTATTTTAACATGACACGTATTTTACAATGTCAAAAAAAAATGAGATTAAAATTTTTTCATAATTTAAAAATAAGTAATAATCCAAAAGCGTTCTAATAAATTGTGCAGCACACTCAGTAGGGATGCCAAATGAAGGGAAAAATCTGATAAGTATGGATTTTTGAACTGAAAAAAGGCTGTAGGGAAAAAGGTTAGATTATTTTATTAGTGAAAATTTAATAAGGTTTTTATTTAATTTTAATAGATATTATAAAATTGTAAATTTTGGATATACTTTTAATTTTTAAACTTAGCTTTCCGGTTATTGTTTTGTAATCGATTCTTTTAATTCTTTTAATTTTCAACAGGTATCCTCGGGTTACAATAATTGTTGTAAATTCAATATATAAATTTTGTTTTAATTTATAGTAATAAAAACGTCTGTATTCTTCAGTATGCAGTACAAAAAGAGGATAAGTTAACTTCAAAACAAAATATAAATATTGATCATTCAAAAAAAAATTTAATTTAAAAATTATCATTTAATTAATTAGTCCCATTTGGATTGTAGAATTATGTTTCAATGTTGTAATAGCCTTAGTTAAATTGTCTGCAACCATTTCTGTAGTTACTATATGTTGCAGGTTAATTAAATTCTTATCAATCGAATCACGAATAAAATGGTGGCGAATGTTAATGTGCTTGGTTCGAGTTTTATAAGCATCATTTTTTGATAAAAACAAGGCGCCATTGTTGTCGCATTTTATTGTGATTACTGACGTTTGAAACAAGTCACCCATTTCGTTTGGCTCCATTGTTGGATTCAACAGCCATAGTGCCTCTTGAATAGCGGAAGATGACATGTATTCTGCTTCTGTACTAGATAGGGCAACAGTTGACTGTCTTTTACTGCACCAAGAAACAGCACCATTTTGGAAAATGAAAACGTAACCAGTACATGACCTTCTCTTATCCAAATCAGATGCCCAATCAGCATGAATATATCCAATAATTTCTTCTTGACTAAAAGCAGAGAATTTTAATTTGAGATTAATAGTACCTTTTAAATAACGTAGAATTCCTTTGATTGCTTGCCAATGAGCTGTTCCATAACATGAATTGTTATGGAACAGCTGATGACTCACATGATGACTCACATCTCCCACTGAAAATGCTATGTCAGGTATTGAGCATAAAATATAATATAATAAATGCACTAAATATAATAAAGCCCCTACAGCTTGTTGATATGGAACATTTTGCTATCTTGTAGAGTTTTTGGTGACATTTCTTTAGAAAATTTAGTTGTTAGGATCGGATGGAATACTTAAGTGATTGCACTCTGTCATGTTAAATCTTCTAAGAATAGTTTTGATGTAGTTTGCTTGATCGATATAATAATTCCCTTCATCATCCTTGGTAATTCGCAGCCCAATACAGGTTTTTACTTCTCCCAAATCTTTCATCTTGAACTTTATCGACAATAATTTTTTTAATTTTTCTTTTATGTTATAATCTTTCCAAAATATTAAAATATTATCAACATAAACAGCTGTAATTAATATTGTTTTTTCTTCTGAGCGTAATATATGTATGCACGGATCTACTCTGGATCTTATTAAGCCAAATTTAATGAATGTTTCATTCAGTTTTGAATTCTACTGTCTATTACTTTGCTTAAGACCATACATAGCTTTATGTAAGCAATAAACCTTCTTCGTCCCGTCCTCGTACCCTTCACGTTGGTGTACATAAATTTCTTTATTTAGATCACCCTGCAAAAAGGCTGTTATTACGTCAAGTTGATCAATTTTCATTTTATGTTTGGCTGCTAATGCTAAAAGAATTCTGATTGAATTATATCGTATGACTGGAGCATATGTTTCATAATAATCAACATCTGCAATCTGTGTAAAACCTTTTGCAACTAATCTAGCTTTAAATTTAATAGTTTCATTTTGCTCATCTTCTTTAATTTTAAACACCCATTTAGTTTTGATAATGTGTCGATCTTTTGGTATTTCTACCAACGACCAAGCATTATTTTCTTTAAAGGAATTTAGTTCTAGTTCTATTGCCCTTTTCCACTCGTCAACATTTTCACTTTAATATACATCTTTTAAAGTTATTGATTCATTGAAGTAATCGTCTTGCGTTAGATAGACATAATTAAACCGGTCAATAGGATTTTTAACTCGGGAAGATTTTCTTGGCTCAATTTCATTATTATCATCTTAGTTTTTGTTTGTAGCTTTAAGAATTGAATTATTATTTTCATCAGCAGAATTAAAACTGAAATCGCTTTTACTGCTTTCATTTGGTTCTTCTGATTTTATATCACTTGAGTTATTCACAATTGTGCTTAATTCATTTTCCAAATCTATTTCTGCATTTTCAATGAAGATAACATCTCTTGCTTTTATTATATTACCCGTGTTTCATGAATTAATCGATAACCTTTGGTATCCTCACAATACTCGACATCTGTGTATCAAATATCATCTCTTTAGATTTTGAATCCCACTTTTTTCTTAACTCCTTTGGTACACGCATGAATGCCTTGGAACTAAAGATTTTTAAATTGATCATAATGGTTGAGCGACATGTAGATCGCTTAATTAACTATGCTGCAGTGTTGTCTGCTTCAACCCAATATCTTTTGTTCAGATTAGCATCATATAACAAACATTTCACCTTTTCAATCAATGTTCTGTTCCTCCTTTCTGTGAGTCCATTCTGTTGTGGTGTGTATGGAACTGTTAATTGATTAACAATTCCTGATGATGTTAAAAAATTTTCAATTTGCTTGTTTGTGTACTCAATACCATTATCCGTTCTCAAAATTTTTATCTTACGATTTAATTGGTTTTCTATGAGCGATTTAACATTTTTTAATTTTTCAAAAATTTCACCTTTATGCTTTAAGAAATAAACATACACCTTTTTGGAGAAGTCATCTACAAAAGTTAAAAAAAATTTGCTATTTTCAATGGAAGTAGTTTCCATAGGACCACAAATGTCTGAATGAATGATTTCTAACAAATTATTGCTTTTGCTCTCTGAAAGTTTAAGTGGTATTTTGCTTTGCTTAACTTGCTTATTAGCTGCTAGTTTTGGTACATATTGAACATCATAAATTGTAATTGCGGTATTATTAATTGTAACACTGATGTCGCCTTCACAAATAACAGGAAGTTTATTATTTTCAGCTGTACATATGTTAATTTTGATGGTCTTGTATTATGTAGTAATTTTTTATCATATACCATATGCTGAGATGCTCCACTACCAACGTAAAATGTGATTTCATCTGATGGTTCTTGTTTTGCTGATAAAATTTTTGTTTCATCATTTGCACTAAATGCATTCGATTTATTTGGTTTAATTTTGTTATACTTTTCAGATTTTTTTATTAGTTTAAAACATTTAGCCCTGATGTGACCACTTTTACCACACTCAAAGCATTTAATTGACCTATTTGGTTTTGCTACAAATGCCTTTTGATTTTGATTAACTGGCTTTGCCATTTCACACAAACGGGATCTAATTGCGTCTGTTGTTATCTTTATTCCACTAGCTTCTATACTCATTATAAAAGAATTATATTCTTCAGGCAACCCTTTTAATAAAAGTGGTCCAATCATTTCTTCACTTATTTCGAAACCAACTGCTCTTAGCTTACTTGCTGCGTTTAAGATTTTTGCAATAAAATCTTCCATATCTTCACACAATTCTAAACTGTACGTTGTTAACTGTTTCAATAACCGTATACGTCTAGTTAAGGATTTATCCTCAAACATATTTTGCAGTTTTACCCAGATATCATATGCGCTGTCACAATCTTGTACATGAAAATATAAGGATGTTTCTATTGTAAGAATTATTTTATGTATTGCCTTGCTCAATTTTCCTGCATTTTTTTCTTTTATTTCACCATCTTCAGCTTTTATACAATTCGATAATTCTTCTACACCTAAAAGAGATTTAACAGCAAAAGCCCATGTCTGATAATTTTCAGATCCCCCCAATTTATCAATTGTTACCCTTTCTAAAGCAGCCATCAAAAATAATAAAAATATTCAAATTTTATTTTTACTTTAAACAATACAAAATTTTATAAAAGGAATATCTGGGCCCATAACCTGTTGTAAATTCAGTATATAAATTTTTTTTTAATTTATAATAATAAAAACGTCTGTATTCTTCAGCATCCAGTATAAAAAGAGAATGAAATTAATTCATTTATTTGACACTTTGACAATTACATTAATGACAATTCATATGACAATAATTGGTGGTGTTTTTTTTTACAAAAACAAAAACTTATACCTAATCCACATTTACTTTTAAATTTTCAACAATAATCGTGGGAGGCAGATAGACTTACTATTTACTTCAAACTGGAATAATTTAGTTACTATTACCTGTCCATTTGAACTCGTCGATATTGATGAATATCACCCTCCAATATGTTTTTTCTTTTCTTCTCTTATGTCTCCTAATGTTGATTCAGCACTTTCTTGTCGTTACAATTTTTCCAAAGCTAATTTTGAAGCAATTAATAACTATTTAAGCGATTACGACTTTTCATTTTTATCCTCTACCAATTTAGAGGTTACAGTTAATAATTTCTATAAAATTCTTCATTCCATTATTTCACAACATGTTCCTTTAGTTATTGATAAAATTAACGAAACTTTTCCGCCTTGGTTTACCAGAAATCTTAAGAAATTAAAAAAAAAAAATAAATAAAGCCTGGTGTAATTTTATTAAAAGCTAAAATAATCATGACTTGTCTAATAATCTTTACTTTAACTATGTACGGAATTTGTATTCGGATATTAAAACTAATCCAAAACTCAAATTTGTCAATTCTAAAAGAAAATCTGATCAATATCCCACTTATATGAATTATAAGAACTCTAACAGTAGTGATTCTAAAGTGCTTTCTGAATTTTTCCGTGATATGTTTTCAGTCAGTTACGCTCTGCCTGCGTTTTCTTTAAATAAATGTTATTTCTGCCACTTAGTTAACTTTCCTAAAACGACGTTTACTAATATTCATATTGATTCTAATGTAGTCTTAAACTATTTATAAAAGCTTGACAATAATTCTAATCCTGGTACTGATGGTATTCCAAACATATTTATAAAAAAATGTTCGATTTCATTATGTGGTCCCCTTTCTATCTTATTTAATTTTTCTTTGATTTCTCTTATTAAGCCTTTTCACAAAAAAAATCTTAAAAATGATGTAACAAATTATGGCCCAATTGCGAAACTATCATCTATTCCCAAACTTTTTGAATTGATCATATTTGATTCTATTTATGATCATTGTACTTGCTTTTTATCTCTTTATCAACATGGCTTTGTTAAGCATAAATCAACTGTTACTAATCTTATTGAATCCACCTTTACTTTCGTTAATAACATGAAGGATGGTTTTCAAACAGATGTGATATATACCGATTTTAGTAAAGCTTTTGACTTTCTTCCGCACAATATTATTATTTTTAACTTGGAAAAACTAGGACTCCCCATTTTTTTCATTAATTGGGTTCACTTCTATCTTTCCGAACGTAGGTATAGTGTGTTTTAGATGCGCGGCATCTTCTGAATTCGATGCCACAGGTGTTCCCCAAGGTAGTCATCTTAGACCTCTACTGTTCATTATTTTTATTAATGATGTTACTTCGTTAATACTTAATTGCCACATTAAAATTTACGACGACGATATGAAAATCTTACTCAAAATTAAAAATTTAGAAGATGCTTTAGCTTTGCAAGCTGATCTTAATCGATTTTATGCGATTTTATTATCTTAATCGATTTTTATGGTGTTGCAATAATAATCTTCAAATTAACGTTAATAAATGTGCATTAATTACTTTTACACGTCGTTCATGCCCAATCTTGTATTCCTATTCTTTCAATAACCAAACTATTCATAAAGTTGTCTCTATAAAATATTCTAGATACTATTCATAAAGTTGTCTCTAGGGGTACTCTTTGATAGCAAGCTTCCTTTTCACCTTCATTATACTGATATACTAAATAAAGTCAATTCTATGCTAGGTTTCATTAAACGTTGGACAAGAGAATTTTGATAATCCTTATGTATTAAAATCTCTTTTTACTTGTTTGGTTAGACCTAACTTGGAATATGCTTCCCATGGAGCTCATTTTATAATATTCATATAAATAGAATAGAATCAGTTCAAAAAAAATTTCTAAGATTTGCTTTACGCTTTCTTCCTTGGGGAGATCGTTTAAGACTACCGCCATACGAACATAGATTAAATTTATTACATCTTCATACCCTTGAGAAAAGTCGTAAAGTAGCAGATATAGTGTTTTTAACCGAATTAATTAAAGGTAAAATTTTTTCTTCTCAATTATTTGCTAAACTCAATTTTTCTTCATATTCTAGATTAAGATCTATAAATATGTTTAACTTGCATTTTCATAGAATTAATTATGGGAAACATGAACCCATTGATAAGATGATGTTTCTTTGTAACATATAAACGTTTATAAACGTCATATTAACCTCTTACTAACAAGGCAATCACTTAAAAGTAATCTATATTTGTGTGAATAAAGTTATTGAATAGCCCTTGACCTGAGGATTTTTAAGCAAACTTATTTTGTTGTAATTTATAGTTAGATTTTTATTTTAATTAATTATAAATTGTAATTTCTCTTTTTCTCATTTAATTATTATTAATTAGTTGTTATTTGATTTTTTGTTTAATTTTAGCTTTAAAGTAGATTAAGTATTTTTTTTATTGTAACTTGCCCTGTTGGTAACCTCGTATTAAATAAAATAAAATAAGATAACTTTCAAATTCTCTGCTGAGACAGTTTATTGTAGTATATCTTGACTTGTTCACAAACTTATTTCCATAACTGTAAATTAAACATTACCAAAATAACTTTATTATTAAACTAATATATATTTATGACAGAAAGACAAAACTTATTAATGGCAACCCGGCACTTATATGGAATATAGTGCAGTGAACTACAGTCAACAAGTTCACAACAGGACCAAGAAAAATCGATTATAAACGGACCAAGAAAAATTTGAAGGAAACACCAAACATGGCAATATAGGTTTAAATGGTAATATAGATTTAAAACTTAAAAATGATTTAAAATAATTTCCTTAATTTAAGATTAAATGTATAAAAAAAAAATTTTTTTTTTAAGTAGATATTAATTTTTCATTGGCATAAAAATAAAAATATTTCTAAATTAAATTATTTTTTATGGATATAAGAATAAATAAATTAAATTCCTTACTAAAAACTTTAAAAAAGAATCTAACTGGAACTTATTCTCAAAAAGAAATAAAAGAGAAACGTAAAGAAATAAATAAGGCAATACAGCTAGCAGCTGAGATGAGCAATGATGTTCGATCGAGCAATGTCATGCATTTCTGATCAAATTATTTTAGAGGTAGAAATAACTACCAAAATAACATACGTAATAAAAACTACAATAATAGAAATAATTTTAATAATAATAATAATTACAACAACAGCAACGGTAATTACAATAACAGCAATAACAACTACAATAATAACTATAGGTTTTCTAACAATAATCAGGGAAACTACAACGGTCTCGGCTGAAGAAATCCGGGGCATGCCAACAACATGCAAGGAAACACTCTAAACCAATTCAACGGAAGAAAATAAGCAGCACATACAGTGATAAGAGCTTACCAAAGATAATTAAAGTAAAAATAAAAAACAGAAATGATACCAACAATTATAGAAATGTAATTACAAGAAATACGAAAAAGAAAAAGGAGAAAGAAACAAATAAAATAAATGATAAAAGTAATAAATATAGATCCACCACTAAAACCTTACAAACAATTCTGTAGAAGGACCCTCTTTACATTTGGAACGCAACATCAATATCAGATATAAGGTTTATGAATAAAATAAAATTAAGAAATTATAAAATGAATATGACTGATATCAAAATAAATATAAAAATGAAAATAAATATAAAAATGAAAATAAATATAAAATTGAAAATTAAGTTAAAATTGGATCTGAGAAAGTTATTATTCAAAACAAGCAATATAAATATAAAGAATTTAGCCTTGGCGAATAATGATGAAATATTTGAAATTATAAATATCCAAACATTTAAAAATCTGTTTAATGAACTGCAAAACAATTCTGGAAACACAGATTGTTTAAAAATTAACCCTATAGAAATTAGAAAAAAAGAGAAATGCACAAATTAATTAAAGAGAATTATGATTCATTATATGGTAGACACTGTGGCACAAGTAAATGCATCAGTATTTTAAAACAAAAATACGTTTGAAAAAATATGAACAAGATGGTTAAAAATTACATAAACAATTGTAATATTTGTAATAAAATAAAACTAACGAAATATACAAAAGAAAATTATGATATTACAGATACACCATCAAAATTGAAATCATCACTATAGATACGGTAGGTCCATGAAGATCATTAAACAATTATAGATATATTCTTACTTTACAATATGACCCAGTTACTGTAACAAAATTCTGACTTTCCAAGTCCCGACATTCAAAATCCCAACATTACTTAGTTTTTTTTCTTAATTTTTTTTTCTTTTTTTTTTTAAGCTTTCTACAGCTTAGTAATAATAGAAAGTAGGTGAAGTAGGAAATAGAAAGTACGTGATTCAGGAGATCAAAACAAATAAAAAATATTATATCAAGGTAAGGTCTATTCGCCACAGTTTGGGAGATATGAGGTCCTAACATTTTTTTTCAACATAAGAATAAGTTACTTCAGTTTTAAATCTATAAAATCGGGACTATATATATAATATAAGATAAAATAGAGTACCAAATTTTAAAGCTTTAAAAATATGACTAATAAAATATGTAAACCGGATGTTTGTGTCTCTTAAAGTGAAAGTTGTTGGAACCTTAAAATAAAAAAATATAACTTTTTAACTAGAAAATATTATTTCAGCATTTTTATTAAGCGTATTTAACTCTGATTTTGAATCCAACTCTAAAATCTCTCCTAATTCAGAATCTCACATATACATATATATGAATATTCTGGTATTTCCTTTATCCTGATTTCGAAACCAACTCTAAAATCCCTAGTAATTCAGAATCTCGCATATGCATATATAGCATATGCATATATTCGGAAAAAGTGAATAACTAAAAAGTGAATAATTTTGAATCCAACTCTAAAATCAATACTAAAATATGTTAACACTTGCGATCATATTTACATATATAGAGAGCTGTCATTAGAAAAAAAATTTTAATAAATAAAAAATGAAATAAAAATTATTAAATAAAAAAAATTAAGTTTCGTTTACAGTTTATTAATATATTTTTTCAATATTAATAAAATTGAACAATTTTTTAAAAATTTAGATTTAGAATAAATTATCAATTTATAAATTAAAGTATATTTATTCACATTCCCATATATTACAAGGCGTGTTAATTTTTTTCGACTGAAAGTTCTGGTTTTGTCTTGAATGCAATGTAATGGAATCGAGTTTTTGTATATCGATGATATCACGCCATGACAGCTTTGATCAATTAAGTACAATGGTCGTGATTTTTTAAATCTACAAAGATATTTCATTCTAGTATTGTTCTTTGTACATTGACACATATTTTTTTGTAGCTAAACTTTTCGGTCAATATTAGATTATATTTTCGTTTGTTTAAGCCATTTGTTTACGAATTTCTCTTTTTAGTAAACACTGTTACATGAAAGTTTTGCTTCTATATTTAAAATTTACTTTCATCGGGGTCTTTGTCCTAAATTTTTCGGAAAGCTTTATAATATTTATAATAATGTAAGTATTGTTTAATTTATAAAATTTTTTTCTTAAAATGTAAAAATGTTTTTTAAACCATATACATTTAAACTTACTTGTGGTTGAGCTTACTGAGTTTACTTGCTATTTAGTCCTTTAGAACTACTATTGACACAATTTTTAACATAAAATGTTTATCTAAAAGGACATACAATAATGTAAATGACTCTTAAATTATTGTATACAAAAAATGACTAATGAAATATTAAAAATTAAAAAAAGCAGTCAATTTTTGTTCCTTTTAACAACTTTTCAATTTTAAAGGTACTAAAAAATGAAAATTAATTGACATATTAGTACCAACTGATAGAGGAAGGTTCAAAGTTTATTCTTAATAAAGTTTCCTTACAAATTCCAATAAACCCTAGAACAAAATTTCAAAAAGAAAATATTTTAAGGTTTAATTAATCACAACATATAACGAAGTTAAAATGAACTAATTTTAATTAAAATATTTGATATATATAAAACTAAACTAGATTTTTTTAAATTTTTCAAAGATTAAATGGAGAAATTATAAAAAAGAAATAACCTTATTTTCAACAAAAATTACAAAAAACTATGCGTAAAATTTTGAGAAAATGTGCCTATTAATTTCACTCTGTCCGTTCTTCTGTGCATCTGTTCACAAAATTTCTGCACCATTAAAAATAGAGAAAAACGAGGAAGAGTGCAGTAGAGTAGACTGTGTCAACTCTGGGATACCCGTATGAACGTAACGTAATATATCCTGTTTCTATAAAACTTGATCATCTTTTAAAAACATTCAGATGTTTTAGTACCGAACTACAGAGATATATTTATGTAAATTGTAGAGTTGTATGACAGCTACCCGAATCTATTGCGCCTAGCTTCATTAAGTTCCAAGAAATGCAAAAAGCCTGAACCGGCTGCTTTAGACCAATCAAATTTTACAAAAGTTTTTGGCATGCAACTCGACACTTTTTCACTAAATTGCAGATAGTCAGCTTCAATAGACACTGAGTTATTTTCATTTAAAAAGAGAAGTTGTATGGCAGCTACCCGAACCTGTTGCACCAGCACAACCAAATTTTGCAAAAGTTGTTGCCATAAAACTTGATCATCATTTGCAAGATTTCAGACGCCTAGCTTCATTAGGTTCTAAGAGGTGCAAGAAGCCTGAACCGGCTACTCTAGACCAACGAAATTTTACAAAAGTTGTTGGCATGTAACTCGACACCTCTTTACTAAATTTCAGATTCCTAGCTTCAATAAACACTGAGTTATTCTCATTTAAACAGAGAAGTTGTATGGCAGCTACCCGAACCCGCCGCACCACCACAATCAAATTTTACAGAAGTTGTTGCCATAAAACTTGATCATCATTTGCAAAATTTCAGAAACCTAGCTTGAATAGATACTGAGTTATTTCTATATAAAGATAGAAGTTGTATGGCAGCTACTCGAACCCGCTGACCGAAAATGTTGGATTTAAATAGCAAAACTAACAATTTTGCAAAAGTGACGAAAAAAAAATTTCAGCCCCCTAGCTCCTTTATTTTTTGAGTTATCGTGCGGACGGACGGACGTACATGGCTTAATCGACTCAGAATTCGATTCTGAGCCGATCCATACCTTTGACACTATATCTAGCTCGACTCCTTTAAGGTGTCACAAACGTAATGGCAAATTTATTATATCCTTGAACATAGTTCATACGGGTATAAAAATTTTAACCATGGGTAGATCTCATACAAAAATTAATATTGTGGAACAACTTTTTCATGTAGCCCCATCCATCAGAGAACTACAGCCCCTCAAACTTTGAAAAAGCCCTATTTTGCAACGCGAATATTTCATGTTCCGCTTAACATTTTTTCAATCTGAAAACGCCATTCGACAAGAATTTAGCTTTACCTTTATAAATCAAATTTACCTTTATAAATCAATATCAAAATTATATATAGTTTTTAAATTTAGTATTTAAATTTACCGTTATGTGAAAACCAAATTTTGCATGATTTTCTACCTCTATAACTCCGACACGCTTTTAGATAGGGGCTTGAAATTTTGAGACAAGAAAGAACTTTTAGAATAGTATAAGTTTTAGAATTAATATTAGTATTAAATTTTTTGTTATCACCCCCTGTTTAAGAGTTATTACGCCTCAAAAATTGAAAATTTGCTGTTTTTAGACACCTGTAATTTAGGCACCTGTAAACATTTTTCTTCGGCAAGACATGAAAATTAAAGGCTCAATTATATATTTTACGTGTGTTAACGGGTTTTCTTAGTTATATAGGGTTCCGGACTTACAGCCCCTCAAAATTCCAGAAAAGTTCTATTTTCACGTTTTTTCTTATTAAATTCAATTTTTGTGCAAGTCACAATTCTAAACAGTTTGTATTGTCTTTTGGAAATGTGCGCTTTTAAAAACCATTGATTTACATTTTACCTTGTTTTTTTTAAATTTTAATATCTACATTTTTATTTTTATACTCTATCTATATGTATATATGATCGAAGGCTAACACATACATGATTTTTTATAAAAATACCAAAACTTTTAAACGGCTTATTTTAAAGAGATGAAGCAAAATGTATTTGGTAGAGTAAATAACATGCTTTTATTTTTGAATGCATGTAATCTTTATATGTTCAGCAAATACAAAGTTATGCACGGAATTGATTTAAAAAAAAAATTATTTCAACCTCAATTTTCTGTCGAAACACACTGTATTTATAATAAACTATAAATAACTAAAAATCCAACACTACTACCCCTGTTAATGTAAAATCACAAAATTATTTTCTTCCATTACAAACCACATGTGAAAAGGAGGTTATGGAGGATAGCAGCGATCTATTTAATATTCAAAGCTCTAAAAAAGCCCAAAATACCTCCGATCACTATAGTTTAAAAAAATGTCAAATTTGTACACGTCACAAGAACTAATGCTGTCTAATCAAATTAAATACTACTGCACTAAGAATATTTCAATCGGCTTAATTTTTTTATAGCATATTTAGAAAGAATTTTTCAAGTGCTTTAGTTAATATCTTTACAATTTTTTTTCTATCTCTTTCCGTTTTTGAAATATCTCAAAAGCGGGATTTAGTCGGGATTTTTCTGAATTTTGGGGTTTTGAATGTCGGGATTTTGATATGTCGGGATTTTGAATGTTGGGATTTTGAACACTACCCGAGCTAACTAAATATGTTGAAGCTTATCAAATAGAATTACAAGCAAACAATTGTAGAAAAATTTATATTAAAATATGGATATTTCAAAAAATTAAAAACTGATAAAGGTACAGAATTTACAAATGAACTATTAAAAAACATTACCAAATTATTAAAAATTGGAAAAGTAACTTCAAAACCTCACCATCACGAAACATTAGGCTTTATTGAACGAAATCACAGAGTATTAAATGACTATTTAATGAGTTTAAATGGACAAGACATTTGGGACGAATATTTACCTTACTATATGTACTTTTACAACTCAACACTAAACAGTGCAATAGGTTTTTGAATTGGTATATGGACCTTTTGAAGTGGTATATGGAAAAATAAGTACACTTACATGTGACATATTTAAAAATAAACATAGCATTCATAGCATTTTTAACTTAACCTAAATGAATTAAAAATAAAATTAAAATATGCTAGATAGATACATTATACGTTAGATATATTTTAAAGGACAATTTAAAATTGTATCACAAAATGGTTCAAATAGTACAATACTAATAAACAATAAACAAGTAAAATTACATAATAACAATCTAATTAAATCTAGAAAAAATTCTATCAGATATTAAACTGCATGAACCAAATTTGTGTGTTTTCGAGCAAAGATGTGACGCATGTATTTCGTTGTCCTCGTTATATTTTTGTGAAACATGTAAATTTAGAAGAAGAGGAATTAAAGAGGGAAATATTATAAAGCAATTTCTGATGTACATAATGAAGATAAGAAAAGAATTCAAAACTGTCGTGGTAATAGCACATAATGGACAATCTTTTGACCATCAATTTATTTTCAATATTATATTAGAAAAAACCTCTTTAAAAACTAAACTAATTATGCGAGGTTCAAAAATTATCATGATGTTATTAGATAACATAAAATTTATAGACTCAATTAATTACTTTGCAATGGCATTATCAAAATTACCAAAGGCTTTTGATTTACAAATTGATTTGAAAAAAGGATATTTCCCGCATCTCTTCAATACAACGGAAAATAAAAATTATATTGGACCATTACCACCTGTTGAATATTATAACCCAGATACCATGAAAACTAACGAACGTGAAGTATTTCTGAAATGGTATGAAGATCACAAAAATTATGAATTCTATATGGAAAATATTGTATAAATGACGTAGCAATACTAGCGCAATCATGCTTAAAGTTCAGGGAATTTTTTCTTAGAGAATGTAACGTTGAACCTTTTCTAGATACCACAACTATAGCGTCTGCTTGTAATCTTGCATTTAGACGTAATTTTTTAAAACCAGATACGATTGGTTTAATACCCAAAAACGGGTATAGGTATTCAGATAACCAATCAAAGGCAGCTATTCAATGTTTGGTTTGGGAGGAGGAAAAACGGAATATAAACATTAGACATGCTGCTAAACGAAAAGAAGCTGTCGTAGCCGGTGTAAAAGTTGATGGTTTTTGTTCAGAAACTAATCAAGTTTTTGAATTTTATGGATGTTATTATCACGGTCATCCTAAATGTTTTCCACGTAATCGTAATTCATATTTATATGATGATAAAAATGATACAATGAATGAACGATATGATAGAACTATTAGAAAATCTGATAGGTTGAAAAAATTAGATTACAATGTAATTGAAATGTGGGAATGTGATTTTTATTCTCAAATAAGTAAAAGCAAAATGAATTACTTAAATAACCATCCATTAGTACAACTTTCACCATTAAAACCTCGGGATTCTTTTTATGGTGGTCGTACAGATAATGTTTACAACTACTACAAATGTAAAAAAGGAGAAAAAATAAAATATATAGATATTTGTTCTTTATATCCATGGGTTTGCAAATATGGAAAATTTCCTGTCGGTCATCCAGATGTTTATGTAGGAAACGTTAATTGTACTAAACAAAATTTTAAAGATTTGAATGGACTTATAAAATGTAAAATTTTACCACCAGAAAATCTTATACATCCAGATTACCTGTAAAACAAAACAACAAATTAATGTTTTCCTTATGTCGCACATGTAGTGAGGAAAAAAACCTAAATGAATTTTGTTTACATAATGATAACGAAAGAGCTTTACTTGGAACATGGATTATTGATGAAGTGTTAAAAGCCCTCGAATTGAAATATAAAATATTAGAAATTCATGAAATATGGAGTTACAACATATGTCAATACAATGGTGTAACAAAAACAGATGGTCTTTTCACACAAATGATGAACAAATTTTTAAAAATAAAACAACAGGCATCGGGATGGCCTAGTAACTGTATAACAAAGGAAGAGAAAGAGAAGTATATAACGGATTTTCTTAGAAATGAAAATATTCAACTAGAATTTAATGAAATTGTAAATAATCAGGGACTACGATCTTTTGCAAAATTAATGCTTAATTCTTTTTGGGGTAAATTTGGACAGAGAGAAAACTTACAAAAAACCAATAATTATTAATCAACCTAAGGATTTATATGACATGTTAACAAATCCATCTATAGACGTTTGTGGTATTCTTCCAGTAAGTGAGGAAAACATTATAGTTAATTGGCAGTACAAAGAAGAAGCAGGTGAATCATTATCTACTGTAAATGTATGTATTGCAGCTTACACAACTACTCAAGCTCGATTAAAATTATATCGTTATTTAGAAAAACTAAAGGATAGAGTTTTATATTATGACACTGATTCCGTAATATATATAAGTCGTACAGGAGAATATGAACCCCAAACAGGGGATTTTAGAGGAGATATGACCGATGAACGAGAATGTTATGGTGTTGGAAGTTACATTACAGAATTTGTAAGTGGAGGCCCTAAAAACTATGCATATAAAGTTCACAGTACCAAAGACAATGAAGCAAAACTAGTTTGTAAAGTTAAAGGAATTTGTTTAAACTATACAGCCTCCCAAAAAATTAATTTTAATACAATTAAAGAAGCGGTGCTAAATGTGAAGGAAGACAACGATATATACATATTTTCACAAAATATGCGACGTAATAAAGAGCATAAAGTTATCACAGTTCCTGAAATAAAAAAATATCAAACTAGGTTAGAAAAACGTAAATTTATGGAAGATGGTAGTTCATTTCCCTATGGATATAAAAGATCTAATGTTAATAATTAATTAGAAATATAATGTTTAAATTTTTATTTAAAAATTTTAGTATAAATAGCACAAATAAATATCAAATATGTTCAAATTTATTAAATACTATTTTTTTTATTAATCCAAGTATTATGATCATCATTGAACCCTAACCATTTAACAAAAACTTTATTACCTTGTTTTTTAATAATTTTTTCTACCAGGTAAGAATTTGGATATTTAACAGGAGTGAGTTCCTCTTTGTAGAAACCACCTGAAATAGAATTATTTTTATAATCTGATAATTGATATGTAACTGGATAGGTATTATTGATCTTATCAATTTTAAATATTTCAGTTGACCAATTTGGTTGATAGCCTTTTTCGAAGTGACCTTTATATTTACTTATTCTTACATATTCACCAACCTTATATTTACTTTTTTGAAAAATTTTAGGTTGCATATATATATTTTTCAATATATTTCTTTCATTTTTTTGCGTAACTTTTTCAGGTGTAAGCTTTATTGTAGAATGTTTTCTTGAATTATAATCTTTTATTATTGATTGCAGAATAGATAACCATTTATAATTTCCATTCATACTAAATTTTTTCCACATAGAATTTTTCATTGTACGATTAAATCGTTCAACAATTGATGCTTTTAATTCACTGTATGTATGATAGTGATTGATTATTTTTTCTCTCATATAGTTTTGGAATTGTGAATTAAAAAACTATTTGCCTTGATCAGAGTGAATATTTTTGGGTATAACTTTAGCGCGCTCAAAAATTGATTTCAGGGCATTTAAAACATTTTCAGCATTCTTTGTTTTTACAGGTTCAGCATATGCGTATTTAGAAAATATATCTATGACAGTTAACATATATTTAAAGCCATTATTAAACTTTGCGTATGGTATCATTTCAACTAAATCAATTTGCCAAGTATCATTTAAACCTCTTTGTAAGAATTTTCTTCTAGGATATCTACGTCTTGCTGGTCTATGAATTTCCATTACAATTTGAGCTTTTGACATTATGCTTATACCATTTAATTAACTTTTCTAATTCTTTGTTATATTTTTCTACAAAATAGCATTCGCAAGTGTCAGGCCCTGACGTACAATTATTATAAGCCCAAGGACAGCAACTAAAATGTGCACCATATTTTGAACTGTACTGTTCTTTACCAACAAATTTTTCTAAATAATTGTATAAATTTGAAATATAAGTTTTGTGTTCATCTAATAATGTAAATGAGTATTTTTCTAAGAAATCTTTCACATCCATTCTTAAATTAAATACCAATAAAGATAATGCGTTCTTTTTATACCTTTTCAAAATTTGAATTTTTATTCAGTCAGTTGTCAGTTCTAATCTTAGTAACACTGCAAATTAATAAAAAAAATACTTAATTTTCTCAAAAAGTCTGGTTATTCAACATTTTAACATTTAAAATGGACAGTAATTTCGTAGAAAGAGGGCAAATTTCTGAATCTTTGGACAATGATAAAGAGAATTTGCAACCAACCACATTATATCCGTATTATTGTAGATGTTTAATATTATTTTTTATATTTTTGTTTATTTATTGTGTTGTTTTTGCTATTGCCATATTTTATTGTAATTGTAAAAACAAAAGTAAATAAAGTTTATTTAAAATTTTTTATTATAAATTTATTTTACAGTTTAATCTTATTCTAACATTTTATTCTCTTGATTTATATTTAAATATTTATCTATTAATTCTTTTAATAAAAATGGAATTTCAAAAAATAATCTAGAATAATTACATTGGACATTAAACCGGTTTAATGGAATGTATATTTCATCTTTTAATATAGTTTGCTGGTTTTTCACACACGTTCTAATATATTTTCTTACGTATTCTTTTACACATCCTTCAGCATTTTTGTTGTAAACCATTACTAAGTGGATAAAATTAAATAGATTACGAAATTTATCAATTTCCTTATCTTTTAGTACAAATGACCATGGTTTTCCAGCTTTTATACCAAATTGTAAGCAGGAAACTTTATTTTTAGGATGTAGATGATATTGCTGATAAAATTCCAACCAATCATAATTAATAAACATTAATTTTTTCCCAATGCGGTGTAATTAAATTGTTGCTTCTATTAATTCTGTATGAAAACCAACAACAATTTTTACCGTATGTGCTTCGTTTAAAAAGTAGGTATAGGCCAATAACATATTGTATATGATACTATTCCTCTCACAGTTGTTTTAAAATGAGTTAAAAAACCGCAATATTTTAGATATATATATATTTATATTTTTTGTTTAGAAACACAGCTCTGAATATACTTTTTCCCAAATATGCTGTTATAAAGTTTTAAAATTAGATTATCATTATGGATATAACTAACACTACTAAATTGTGTTAAAAATTTATTCATACTTATATTATTACACTTACACCAAGCGTAAACACAACAATATTGTCCACATACATCTGAAAAGTTACTTTGTAATTGTCTATCATTAAATATTATGCATTGCTTTTTTAAATAATTAAGAATTTCTTGTTTATCTGGTGTGCCACCGTAAGAATCAACATATTCTATACTAATAAAATAACTAACTAAAAATAAAAAATAACTAACCAATGTGTTCCAGGATCTTTGGCTTTATCAGTGTTTACAATCATGAATGTTGGCCTTTCAACTATATTAGGTAATTTATCCAAAGCAAAAACTCCTTTCAAAAATTTGTTTGTGTATTTGTTACATCTTAATATATTAGTTAATTCTAAAGTATTCATGAATCAAATTTACTTCAATCATACACTTTACTTATTTCGTTAGTGTAATTTATTAAGAAATTTTTTTTTATTTTTTCATTTGTTATAATAATATCAAATTTCTCCAATATCTGTCTAAGATCGTTATTTATTTTATTATTGTGAACAGTTCCAAAAGTATAATTTTTAAGATGATAATTTAAAAGTTCTTTTGTTGGAAATTTGTATGTAAACTCTTTTATTAATTTTTTACAAGGTTCTTTAATTCCAAGTAAGCAAATATCTTTCGCGAATAAGTTGTTTTTATCATCACAACAAAATGTTACATCTACAAGTGCACAGGTTAATGACATCTTAACAAATACTCAAATTGAAGTCTTAAGTAATCTATTTATAGATTTGTGAACACATTTCGATTTTTATCAATTTGTAAATTTGCATCAAATTCTCCATAAACTATAGCAGATAGAGTTGATGGAAGCGGTTTTGATGGCCTTGCTTCAATTCGGACAGTGCCTAGATTAAGTAATCCATGACACACTTCATTTCCTGATGCATCTGGAGTTAAATCAAAAGCTAATATAAAGAATCCATTACTAAACATAGATTTTGTTATCTGATGACCTTTATTCATTATGATATATGCCTGTACCAGAAAATAGCGTATGATATGCACGTGTATAACAATTATTTTCTTCCGTAAAACTGGTTTCAATTATTGTATTAGGTATTTGTACTCCATTTACATATAACATGAATTGAGAAATATCAAAGTGTTTAAAATTAAATGGACTTTTTGATCTTTTTCCAGAGTAACCGGCATTCTCTGTCATACAAAATAATATCATGTTTGGTAACTGCCCAATAAATACATGATCAAGCGAAATAGTTGTTCTAATAGAAGGAATCGTAAAACTTTTTACTTCTACCCGTTTATAATTATATTTGGCGTTCGATTTCTTAATAACAGCATTATGTGGTAATAATACACTAGGATTAATAGTTGCATGTTTCATAAACAATGTTCCTTCTACAATTTTTAATTGAGATTCATCAGAATCATCTCCGAAAAAGAAAAAATCTGGTTTTTCTAATGTTAAAACTATTCTAACATCAACATTATTTATCAGAAGAGTTGGCTGATTGAACATATCTACATGTAATTTGCTCATAAGCTCTACAACATTGCTATTTTGGTAAGCTTTTTGGCGCTCCTTTGAACTAACATTGTCAAATTTTGCTATATTTGGTTTATCCAGATTCCAACCGGCACATTCCAAATGTGTTGTTGCTGCATCTGTACCATAATTTAATAATGATTCAATGTAAGCTCTGTAGTGGTAATTACCGTCTGAGGGGGTTATATTTTTACCATTTAACTGTACATTACACTGTTTTATTAGAGAGTGAAGAAGATTATTAACAACACTTGGTTGTGCTATTAGTCTTCCATCAGTTCCTTTATCATTATTCCAATGAGTTCCATATTTTTTAAAATTTGTACTTTTAATCGTAAATATACAGAAGATAAATCTCTATATGTATCACCATGACCTAATGATAGAAATTCGATTGTTGACGGATTGTCTAGGGAAGCAATTGGATTGTAAGAAACCTCCTCAGATCGTAAAATACTGGATTGAATAGGTTGAGTTTTAAAAATATCTAATTCAAATTTCATACATTCCACCATGATTAGTTAAAAATATCATTTAGTTTCTTTTTCTTATTAACTTTACGCCGTTTTGACATAGAATAATTTGAATTGCTAATGTTAAATCTTTTTATAGTTTTCCTTTTTCTTTTACCAGATCCATACATTTCATTAAGCTTCCTAACAGCTCCGCGTCTTACATTTTTCATAATTTCTTTACCTCTATCTTGAACAACTTCCTTTACATTTGCCCCTGATGCAATATCAGATAAAGCGCTAATACCAGAGTTAATGACCTCTTTTTAAAATATATTAGCACCTGAAGCAAATATAGGTTTCAAATACTTAAAAAGACCTCCAAAAAAACTTCCTAATCCGCGACCTCTTTGGTAAGGTATGGTAGAATGCAATAAAGGCCCAATGTCATCAAGACCTCTTCCGGATTGTACTAAATAATATCTGTAATACACTTTCTCCATTATGTTTAAAATAAAATTAATATTAAAATTTACAAACTGACATTTATTTATACTTTTTTAAAATGTAATACAATTTTTGTAGGAATACTACTATCCCTAAAATTTATTTTATAGCCATATTTATCACATAAAAGCATTGAAATACTATCAAATGATTTTTCAACATTACAATATTGAATTATGTTAAATTATTTTACTGTGTTAGTAAAAGCATTTTTTGTATTAACAGTTCTTAAACATCTTACATTTTTACCACCTATATTTTGTGGTTCAATAATATCAGTGTATATAAAAAACATATCTGGTTTCTCTAAAGGAATTAAATTCATGATATCAATAAACAATTTAAAAACTTCAATTACACGAGGTTTATATTTTTTAGGGTCAGTTAATTTTACGAAAGCTTGATCAAAACATGTTTTTAAAAGTCTATCTAAGCTGTAAGTGAAATTTGTTCTTAATTTGATGTTAACTTTTGGCTTACTTAAACAGATAGTAGTGTATAATAAAGTTTTTGGAAACTCCTCAGCTTTGTTTGGTATTACATAGTTTGTATCGTCATTTATAAAGTTAAAAATACCCCAAATTAGTTGACGTAAAACTTCTTTTCTTGAAAATCCTAATAATGGTCGAATATTTTGAATTAAAGTAGGAAGTAACAGAACCTTCTAATCGCATATCATTTGATCGTTACTATATGGTATATAAGTAGTCCCAACACCAATACGGTTTGTCTGCATACCAGTGATATATATTTGAGTACTTTTTTCCCATTCCTCACCATAGACATTTGGAATAAAATCATTAGCATATATTTCAGATACACCAACTTTCCAATTAGAATCGATCATATATTTATCCATTTTATTCGTAAAAGTTGATAATGTGTTTTAAGGGTAAAAATTCATAGATGAATCACTGAGTAATGTGACGTAAAATGCATCATTTACTTGTACGTTGTCCATGAACTTGTAGATTTATTTTTACGAATTGGAAAATTAAGTTGTGTTTGAGTATCACCTGCTTTCGCTGATCGCAATAAACGTTTTGGAGATCTATTTATAGTTTTTTCCTTTTTCGTTGGTGGACTTGGACTATCTAATGGAAGTGTTATTATATCACCAGTATCTGTTTCAAATATTTGAACATTTTAATTGATTTTCGTTTTCTTAACCGTTCCCCCGCTGTTGCAGCAGACATTGCTTTTGATAAAATATTTTCTTCGCCTTCAAACACATTATCAGGGGTATCCTTATATATTTCTTCCTCAGGGAATTGCATTTTAATGTCTCTATATTTAACAGAATCTGATTGTACCTTTGCATCTTTAAGTAATGGTTTTACACGTGTTTGAGTACTTTTTGATTCCATTAGTATCGTTTTTCCTTTTTCTCTGTTTTGTGGAAGAGTTCTGCTCTGATTTTGTTTTTTAAACAAGTTTTGCCGTAAAAAATACCATTTCTGGATATCAGTCAAATGCTTATTTAACATAATTTTTTTCATATTTTTATCCAACTGGTTAATTTCAAGATTAGAATTTTGTTTAAGTTTTTCATATATTTCCGGTTTGAGAATTATCATTTTATTAAATGATGAATTATTCATTTTATAAGATTTCCAATCAACCCTGAAAGAACTGCACCAAGAAGAGTAGGTAAAAATCCTCCTTTTTGAACAATAATTTTTCGTTTATTATTTATTGATTTTTTATAACAAATGAGTGATCTTAACTCCCTTTTATATCTTTTTAATTGATTTTTTGTTTTTTTATTCAACTTACAGTTACCATTTAAAATATTTAACGATATTTCACAAATTGTTTTAATTACATCTGGTTCACAATGTTTTATAATAACTCTTTGGAATTTTGGTTTAGAATTTTTTAACAGGTGCAATATATGTCGGTTGATTTTCAATCGTTTCATATTCTTTTGCATATTGTTCCAACTGATTTGTTGTATAATAACACAAATCTTGCTCGAAAATGTCACTTCTCAATTTAAATAAATCATTAACTTCTTGAGTAAGATCTATTAATATATAACCATATGGCTTAGATGTTACTTCATTATATACTTTCTCAAATTCCTTGACCTGATTCGGATATATTTGACGGGCTAATGGTAATATCTGTGATTTATCTCTAGGATTCTTAAAAATAATTATGTATTTGCAATTCAGTGAAATATCTCTGGAAAATTTACCTTGATGAAATATATTTTGGGTTACAAATATTACCGATAAATTTCTATGATGCGATCCTCTAGTAAATAGTTCGCAGACATGTCTATCATAAGAATTTAACATCATATCATCTATCACAATTAATACAGAGTTTCTATTATCACTAAAATCAGAAATACTGTTGCTATACTCAAAATCTGTTATATCATTCGGTACTGCATTTTTATCTGGGTTACACCAAATAATTTTATTGATTTGCGGATGTATGATTTTATTTTTTAATTTTATTAGGTTATGAATAAAAGTAGTTTTTCCACAACAAGTTGGCCCAGCCACCATCATTGTAAATGGGTGAAAAAACATAATTAAATAATTAATTATTCATGATAGCAAACCTATATTTATACCAAAATGTACACTCAGAAAGAGAATATAAAGTCCCGCTTCATTCACTCAAAAGGTTATTCATTCATCAACATTCATAATGGATAACCAACAAATTTTCATTGTTGACTTACAATTTGTACAAGGAAATGAAAAGCAATATTTTATAAAGGAATTGGCTATTCTTAAAAAGGGGAGTTTGATTCCAATTGTATATCATTTTAAAGCGCCTTACCCCGAAGAAGAACTTAATCATGAAACAAAATACAATATTCAATATTCTGAAAATAAAATAAATGGATTAAAATGGAATAGTGGTACAGTAGAATACTTATGTTTGAGGGATATACTTAAGTACTATTTACAATCAGCTGATATAATTTACGTTAAAGAAAAGCAGAAAAAAAATTTTCTTGAAAAATATATAGATAGTACTAAAATAAATGATTTAACCAATACAATGCCATCATTGTTAAAAATTGAACATTTTAAATCTATGTGTCCTATTCCAACACATAATGTAAGTTCAAGTTTAAGATGTGCAATTAAAAATAGTTTTAATATCTATATGTACTTACTTAAAGAAAACGTGTTAAAATAAAAAACAAAAAAAAAAACAAAAAAAATAATTTTTATTTGTAACATAAATATATAGATCATATGGAATTAAATAATCCAACCAGAAAAGTACGATTTAATTCAACTTTACAAATTAAAGTTATGTATGTATGGAGCTTTGCTTACAATTCTTCTCGGAAAAATCATTGGCAACAATATGCAATTGATAGAATGAAATTTCAAAGGCGAATAAAGATCATTGAACCCATCATATCTACAATTTTAAGTATTAGTCATCGTAAAAATATATTTAAAAAGAGATTTTTATAATACTCTCAAAATAAAATGCACTTTATATTTTGTACATTAAAGTTAATAAAGTTTGAATTTCTTTTTAACCTTTTTATATGCAACATATATATGTAGATATATATTCTACGTTCTTACTATACTATACCAATCTTTTTGCATTCACCTTTCCTTGCCTCTTTCTTTTTCTACCTTTTTAAAATACTACATAGTAATCTAAACCAGATATTCTGCTAAAAAAAAAAACGAAGATGCTAATTGTTATTTTGTATTTCTTCCTATAGTAAAACACCACAAAAAAAAACACGCATTCCTTAAAGATACACTTTAAAACTAGTTCACCAACATTAAATAACACGTGCTTTAATATTTACATATAATAGTTTTGCTAACTATTTTCATGTTGACCTATTATAATATACAATCAAAGAGCTATAAAAGACTTGTTTTACCCCAACTTCTAACAGAATCCAGGTCACAACACTTCCGGTTTCTCTAAAACTCAAGGTCATTCAAATATAGGTTAATTTGCGTGAGCGTGCGATATGGTTTATTAAAAACTAGGTCGTGCGATATGGGCTTATTTTTTCCCATGCCAAAGTGCCCCTATACCTACTAATTCATGTATCACATTTTTAAATCGCCCCAGAAAAATATAAACACCAAACCTGTCAACTCAATGTATTTTAAGCAGAATTACAATACGAACTTTCCTACAACGGTAATGACAACTTATGATTTTAGCAACATTCAGCAACAATCGGCGGGCATTTAGAACAACTTAAGAAATGAAAAAAATGTTGATACTAATAATACTCTCTTAAAAAATAATTACAGCAACATTAATTATGTAAGCAATAATCCGTCTAGCAGCATTTGTAACTATACTAATACTAAATTTAGACATAGCAACAACTTCACTAACATTAATTGTATTGTTGACAACAATAACATTATTAACAACAACAATTTATTTAGCTACAAAGAAATATCTGCTTTAATCTGTGATATAATAAATTAGTTAGGTAATTATTCAAACAAACAACAACTATTTAATGTAATCACTAACTTAACTATTAAATATCTGTACAGCAATAAATGATGAACATTACAAAAATTGTAATTTGGAATGCACGCGCATTCAAAAATAAAAATATTAAGTTTTTTAATTTTCTCACAAAAAATGAAATTCATATTGGCCTACTAAACGAAACCTGGTTAGTTAGTAATATAAAAATTTAAACCTCAACTGCTTTATATATAGGAATGATAGAAATAAAAATCGAGTTGGTGGAGTAGCAGTGGTAGTTAGTAAAAAGATAAAATATAATTTATTGCCAGTTGTAGAGGCTCATGTTATTGAAAATATAGGATTAAAAATAGTAATTGTATAAAATCAAACTGCGTAAGACAAAATTTAAAAAATAAAGTAGCTCATATTAAACAAATGTATAAATCAGACCTATTAAAACTCTCAAGATGTAACGGGAAATATATAATAGGTGGTGACTTGAACTCCAGAAACCAGATGTGGGGCTGCTCCAAATCAAATATTACAGATTAGTATTACAGATAGGTTTAAAACTTATTGCAGATAGGTTTCAAATTTTATATCAGCAAGATCCCACTTATATACCAGTCAATCCAAAGCTTAATCCATCTGTTCTTGATGTGTTTCTTACAAATATTCCAGAATACATCTCAGAACCAGAAACAATAGTATATTTAAACTCTGATTATCTGCCTGTATTAATCAAAGTAAATAAGGAAATTCTGGCTAAAGATTTCTTTCAATTAGACTATCGTAAGGCCAAATGGAAGAATACCGAAACTACTTCAATGATATATTCTCTAATAATAATTAAGCTCAGTTAACTATATCCATGATATAGATAAAATGATTGCTCTTCTAAACAACGAATTGCAATACCAAAAAGGAAAGCCAAATTTCTAAATACTCCTCTGCCGCCAGAGAATCATATATACTGAAATTTATCCGTTAAAGAAATACTATCAGAAGAAATTGGATTAGATCAAGAGCTCTAATCTATAAAGCGCAGGTACATCAATTAAACTATTTGATCAAAGAGGAAATACTAAAATTCAGAAATAATAAATGGAACAACTTTCTAAAATCCAATAATTATAAATTGTAAATGGTACTAAGTATGTAAATTCTACTGACAAAGCAAACGCGTTAGCAGTTAGCACAAAGCTTTGCTCTAAAAAATACTACCAGTGCACAATCCTACGGCAACAACGTTAGTAAATAACGCGTACCGTATAACTGAGGAGAATAACTTTATCTAAACAGAAAATCAGTCAATTACGATTAATGAAACCAAAATATCGTTAAAAACTAAAAAAGCACCAGGGATTGACCAAATTCTTAACATATGTATAAAAATAAAACTCCTGATAACTCCTCTAGCTATAGGCCCATAAGCTTACTCAGTAATTTTTCTAAAATCTTTGAAAAAATAATCAAAGAAAAACTTTCACTGTATTTTGAAAGGAATGAAATATTATCTGACAATCAATTCGGATTCAGATCTGAGCATAACACACTGCATCTCTTTTAATAATTAAGCAGTTTATAAAAACAAACTTAGGAGAAAGTAAAAATGTAGGCATGATATCCTTAGATGTTAATTCAGCTTTTGACAAAGTCTGGCACAAAGGTTTAATATTCAAACTAATGACTTCTCCATGATAGAAGTTTCAGAGTTTACATAGGTGATACTAAATCTGACTTATACAACATTTTTGCAGGAGTTCCACAAGGGTCTGTGCTAGGACTTACCTTGTACAATCTATATACCGCTGACTCCAACTCTGAATAACTGACTCTTCCCCGCATTGGCAGATGAGGTGGCCATACTTGCCTCAGATACATTTGGGTCTGAAGTTAACAAACAATTGCAAACAAATCTTAACACTGTACAAAAATACTTCAATAAATGGAAAATAGAAATTAATGTAGGTAAGTGTCATGCTATTTACTTTTCACGCAAATGTAAAAGTGGTTTTAAAGCACAAGGCTCTACAAAATAAATTTTGCTCCAATAGTTTGGGCCGAAACAGTCAAATATCTTTAAAATTAGATCCGAAATTGACTTTTAAAGTGCACATTGACAAAACCATTTGTAAAACTAACATTTGTATTAAAACATTATACCCTTTCTTTAGAAGAACGCAAATTTATCTACGGACAATAAATTAATAATTTTGAAAAGTGTCATTCAGCCTGTACTAATATGGAGCTCCCATCTAGAGCGATGGGGCTATAACTGAAAAAAATTGCAAATACTTCAAAATAAAATATTTATAACCTACCATTTTATTACTGAACTAACAATCTACATAAAAAAGCTAATATGGATGTTATTTTAGAATTTAATTACAAATTGCAATTCTCTAGTAATAAACTAATAAAAAACTTAAAACAATCCTAATCAATTAGTTTAGTAAGTTAGGCTAAGTTAGCTCTAAGTTTAAAAAATATATATATGTACATAATCAAAATCCTTGAAAAATAAAAAAAAACCAATGTAAAAACATAATAAAATAATTATAATTAAAAATAATAATTTTAATTATAATTATTTTATTTAATAATAAGAATGTTTTTAAATATTAATTTTTAAACATTAATCTTAAATATTAAATATCAAATCTTAAATAATAAACAAAAAACAAATTCCCAGATAATTTGTACTTTATATAAACAAAAAATAAAGTAGAGGTAATTTGTATTAGTGAATTAACTATTTTCTATTTTTAGGTTGGATGATTTTATTATTTATTTGTATGACGATTGATTACCGCTTCTTATATAAATGTTGACTGGTGCTCTCCGCCCTGCTCCTATTGTTTAATAGGAGCATTGTTCCCGATGATCCCCCGGTGAAATTATTATTATTATTATCTTTATTAAATTTATTCAGCGTTTGTTCATGTTTCACTCTCATTGGAAGTGCGTTGAAAATTCTTACAGATGAAAATAAAACGTTGCTCCTTATGAATTCGTGCCTTGTATGACGTGTGATAATATGGTCTGTTGATCTTGTGTTGTATGTATGATTATCTCCTTGCCTTGGTAGTGTGATGTTAGTTTCGAACAGTTTGTTTTATTTTGAATATATATTTAGCTTTTTCTTGTATGATGAGATGATGTATATCGAATAAGTTTGTTTTCCTATGTAATTCTTCCGTATGTGTTTCCTCTGCAAATTTGAATAATATTCGTATGGCTCTGTTAATTAGCACGTGCACCTTCTTTACGTCGAACTGTTTGCCTAGCAAATTATGTTGTATAGAATACGAATTTAATGATTTAATGCGTAAACATGATATGCCGCTTCTCTTGATAATTTTACTCTTGTTTTTCTAAAGCTCCTACTAGTACCGTTATTTTAATGATGCATGCTTCAACATATTGATCTTATTTAAATTTTTGCATTTGTTGCTTGTTTTTCGTTCTGTATAGCAGACACTTGTCGTCCGCAAAAATTATATATTTGGCCGCTAACCCCGCTTCCTTAATATTTTGTATATATAAGAGATATAATGTTGCGCTTAGTACTGATCCTTGTGGCGTGCCGAAGTTTATTCTATGTGGTTTGCTTTGTTTATCTTTAATTTTAGTTACCATCCATAAGTTTGACAAGTAATCTTTTAAAAGTTGCTTTACTACTCCTCTTATCCCAAGTTCATCTATCTTCTCCAGTAGTGATTCATGATGAATCGTGTCAAAGGCTTTCTTCAAGTCGATAAAAACTGCTGCCGTGAAGTATCCTTCCTCCACTTGGGTATTGATTTTTGTGATAAACTCCTTTATCCTTTGTGTTGATGATTTTTTCATAAATTTGTCCTATATTGTTTATCAGTGTTATAGGCCTGTAGTTCCCTAATTCGCTTTTGCTACCCCCTTATGCAACGGAATTGTATGGGCTTCCTTACATATGGCTGGAAATGATCCCGCTTCCACTAGTTCGTTCATTAGTTTCACAAACGTCGGTGCTATGATATGGCCTATATGTTTTAGTTGACATGTTCTAATTCCGTCAGGTTCCGCTGAATTGGTGTTCTTCAATTTGTTTATCATGTTTACAATTTCTGCTTCGTTTGTAGGTTGTAGAAAAGTTGTTTAGCGCATTCCCTGCCGAACTTATGTTTATATTTATTTTATTATTTAGCTTAAAACCAATTGTTGCAAAATGTGTGTTTATTCCTTCTAGAATTTCTTCTTTATAATCTGTAATTAAACCATTTATATTTATTTTATCAATAAATGTATCCCTTTTTGTTGTTGCATTGTTGTTTAGTAATTTATTAGTTGTTTTGAATAATGTTTTTGCGTCGTTACCCACTTTTAATACTTCGCTATTAAAATTTTCACGCTTTGTTCTCCGGATTATTTGTGTTATTTTATTTTTCATTTCCTTGAAGTCCCTTTCTAACCTGATTTCTGCCGGATTTTTCCTGTGTTGTTTGCATAATCTGTCTTTTTTTTCATCAACTGTTGTATTTTTTGTGTGATCCAGCTATTGTTCCTTGTCCTTATTATCTTTGTATAGGCGTTTCTCTCCTTAGTCTTCTGAATTATTCTTGTTAACTGCAGCATTTTCTCAATTTGTTCCTCTGATATGCACTTCCTGATGTCATCCTGGTATGGGGTCAGTTAGGTGCAGTATATAAGATTTTTCCATTTGATTTTAACGCTGTGGTTTTGGATATTATCACTCTTATTCTTTTGTGGTCGAAATATGGATCCTCAATGAGATAAATTGTTATACTATATTAACATTCTTCTAAGTTTGAAATTATATTGTCGATTATGGTATTAGTGTTGTCGGTTGTCCTTGTTGCTGCGTCCACGTTGATTTCGTTGAGTATTCTAGTCCCACTGGTCTTTAACATCTCCTGATAGTTTTTTGTTGCCTACGTCTTGCTCAATAGGTCGATGTTGGTATCAGTGAACATTATCATATTGTGGTGTCTGCTGAATAGCTCTTCTATATGATTTGTTAGTCATTGATGCTCGTTTATTTCTGCTTTGTATGCCGTGAGTATTTTTAAGTTCCCTTCCTTTGTTGAAATTCCTGCTACGATAGTGTTGTACTTACTGTTTTCTTCTATAGTATTGAATATGATGTCATTTTCAATAAAAATTGCCGTTCCTCCACAACTATTTGTGTCCCTACAGTTATATATGGCTTTGTATCCTGGTAAATTATAATATATCGTCTCTCGTGTGTAAACCCCATGTTTCATTAATTATTATTATATCTGCTCCATTATTGTGTCTTATGTTGCATGATTCTATTTCCGCTAGCTTATTCCTTATACTTCTTGCATTTAAATACATTATTTTTCGTCGATTATCTTATTTGATTTGTAGTCCGTTTTCTCTCTTTTAGATGCTATTTGTGTTTTTATAAAACTGCAGTGTATACTGGAGACCTCGTATTGTGTGTCTAATTTATTACCTTCTATTTGATGTTGGTTGTGTGCTATATAGTTGACGCACTTGATCTTTTTACTCCTACAATCCTTAGTGTTGTTGTTGTTCACCCCACTTTTCGTACATTTTATTCCTTTTCTGCAATCTTTCGCTTTGTGGTTAAAACCTTGGCAGTTGCAACATTGCATAGCTGAGACATCTTCCTTAACGAAGTCTATATTTATGTTTCCCAGTCTATGTTGCCGGTATAACATTTTTTTTTATTTTCTTTTTCGTTACTTCTGACGTTTGGATGTTTAACTTTATTCCCATTGTTTTTCCCTGCCATTTTTTCTTCATTGATACTTGCGTTGATCACCCTGTTTTTTTATTTTAAATTTAAATATGTTCCTGTTACAATTTAATTCTATGCACTTAATATGTATTTGTATTTTTCCCTTATTATGGTAGGTGGGTGTTTCTAATTTTTTATGTTAATATGTGTGTGTTAACTTCGAAGTAATTGCGCGTGTGTAATTGTTATTCTTAATTGTTATTTGATATTTGTTCTTGCGGTAATTATGTAGTAATTATACTGTACTATATTAGTTACCACTTCGAGATGATAGTTGTACTTTTATATGAAATTGAAATTATATGAAATTATAAATGATCCGATTTTTATTTATATATTTTTTTTTTTGTGTTGTCCAAATATTTTTATTGTTGTTATTGTATGTGCAATTTTATTGCATTATTATATTTTATATAATAATGCAATAAAATATATGATGTACGACACTTTCGTATAAGAGTTATATTTAATATTTTTAAATAGTTAATTTTGACTGTTTTACACTGCTTTATATTATTTGTTTGTAAATATTGATTTGTACATAATTAACTTTTATGTATATTTTATTTTGCCATATAATGTTTATTATAATTATTTGTGTTATAATAGCTGTGATAAAATGATTTATAATAAAATTATTATAAAATACTTGAAATTCTCCTTCACTATACTTGCAATTTTAAAAATAATTTTCAATTCTTCCGTCTTACTAATTTCTGATAATGTAAATTCTACATATTTATTTAAATTCAAAGTTTAAATTTAGTTGTAAATTTAATTAACCTTATTAGTCAAATTAATTAAAGAAAATTTTTACTTACTTACCTTTTACAAATAAATGTTTAATTTGCAATAAAGCAATAAAAAGAACTGATCTAAAAATTAAATACGGTGTTTGCATTAACTTTTATCATGGAAAGTGCGTCAATATGGGTAATAAAAAAATATATATTTATGAGAAGAGCGGTAATTATAAATGCAACACATGTTTGAATGTTAGAAGAAACTCGGTGTGTGGTAATCAACTTTCGTCTTTAAAAAATAATTGTACTAATGCCCTTACTACCACCAAAACAAGCTTTACTCCAAATATAAATGCAGTAAGTAATTTATCACCATCAAGTTTTACCATGAACAACACAACTGCATCAACAACTACGACAAGCATTACTTCTAACTCCAACACATTACTTAATTCTAATTCTATTAATGCACTTAATATTACTACCACTAAGCCAAGCTTTACTTCTAATACAAATGCAGTGATTAATTCATTATCATCATCATTTTCATCAACATCAGTAGCAGCGAAAACAAATGAAATTGTATATTTAGAAATTATTCTGTAAACTTCAACAATTTAATTTCGACGCTCTTAATAGTATAAAACATTTAGGAGAGTACAGCTTAACGCTCTCCAAGAAAATTTTGTCTCTCGAAGAAAAAATTAATAAATTGGAGCAAAAAGAATTATTGAATTGCATTGATATTGTTAGCGTTCCTGAATCCTCATATGAAGAAAGCAAGTGTAAAAGGAAATGTAAAATAAACTTCTCTCTGTGGGTTTAAATGAGAAAAAATCAATGATGAGATTTCTTCTGAATGGAAAATGTAAGTTTGCATGGCTAAGAAATTCTGTAATGAATTTAAAAATTAATGATGATGATAAAGCTATTCAAATTAATAGCGTTGAGGATTTAAAAAATATTTTTAATTTAGATATTATTTGATTTATTTAAATAATTAAAAAAAAAATGTTTGTGTTTTAATTGTTAATTTTTATTAATATCCTCAACTAATTAATGTTCTTAAAAATAAAAATTTGTTTAATATTGAACTTTCAGAATGTTAAATTCTAACTTTTTTATTGTTCATCAAAATATTCGTAGTATGAGGAAAAACTTTGATTCATTTTTAGAATATTTATTAACTTTAAAAAAATTACCAGATATAATATTTTTAAGTGAAATTTGGATCCTAATTATAATTTACAGGCATTTTGTAATAATAATTATTCTTCGGGCTGTTGCTTGCTTCATTAGAAGTTTTTTACTTACTTTTATTGACTTTGATTATAATTTTATTTCTGCAGATATTTGTAAACTTATTTGTCTTATTGATAAAATTGAATATTTACTGTTTCTATTGCATTTATAGATTGCACGAGTATTATTGGGGATTTAAATATTGATACCCTTAGTTACAATAGGCAGGTTGATGATTATCAACTACTTTTATCATCCTTTGGTTTTTCTTCTTTAATTATAGAGGCTACTAGAATATCTGATATAAGTTCTCCTCGCATAGATCATATTAATTTTTGATTTCACAAAAATAATTTACATATTTTACGTGATATAAATGAAAATATTGAAGTGTTCGACCATAACATGATTGGCATAATCTTTGAAAATGCTCATACGAGTAAAATTAATTATGTTATTGAATCTTCTAATACTTTTGTAGACTTTACAAAATTGAGAACTAAATTGCTTTATGAAAATTGGTTAAATGTTTATTCTTGTCATAATCCCGACATAGCTTTTACTCTATTTATTAGTACTTTATAAATGTACTTTTTCTAAGCCTTATGTTGTGAACAAATTTAAAAAAGTTAAACCTTGGTTGAATTACTCTCTTTTGGAACAAATACAATTACGTAAAAAACTAAGAAAATATGTTTCAAAATATCCAAATTATTCTCGTATTAGTTCGCTATAAAAAAACTATGTAAAAGAATCAACATTTTATTGAAAAATTGTAAAGACTACTACTTCAGGGTAAAATTTGTAGGTAATGCTGGTAACTCAAAAAAGAATTGGCAATTAGTGAATTCTCTGTTCAATAAATCTTCTTCACATAATGTGATTAAACTAAAAATTAATAATGAACTAGTGTCGGATCCTGTGTTATCGCTGATCATTTCAATGAATTCTTTTCAAACAACATAATAAATTTTCCGATCGCTTTAATCTTTGTAATAATGTTCCAATACTATTGGTTATTGGTGACTTTAACCAATCTCAAAACTTTGTTTTTACTCCTATTTCGTCTGCTGATATATTAAATCAAATAAAATCTTTAAACAACTCTAAATCTGTAGCTTCTGATGGGATTTATAATATTATTCTAAAATATATTTCATTTCATATAGTTGATCTTCTTAAATATTTGTTTAATAATTGTGTATCTAATAGAATATTTCTCAGTTGTGTAAAGGAAGCTGTGATCATTCCTTTATTTAAGAACGAAGATTCCTCCTTATCAAAAATCTTTGAAAAAATTATGAAAAAGCAGTTTTTAAATAAATTAAGTATTTGCAGTAATTTTCAGTTCGGATTTTTACAAAGCAAATCTACTGAGGATGCTTTACATAAATTTTGTTCTGAGGTCTATAAAGCGTTTAATAATAGTCTATCATGTTCAGCTTTATTCATAGATATAACGAAGCCCTTTGATCTTGTTGCTCATAATATTCCATTATATAAGATTCATCGAGCTGGTTTCAGAGGTTTTATTCACGATTGATTTAAGTCCTATTTAAGTAATCGGAAACAAAAAGGTTAGAGTGGATGGAGTTTTTAGCAGGATGACTATTTTAAATTGTGGCGTTCCCCAGGGCTAAGTTTTGGGCCCTATTCTTTTCTTAATTTACATCAACTCATTATTTCAACAACGATTCAAGAGTAAACCAACTGCTTTTGAGGATGACACAGCTTATGAAGGTAAAAATGGTTCTGAAATTGTTGGTTTTATTAATTATGATTTGAAAATTTTAGGGAATTGGTTTTATAAACAAAAATTAATAATTAGCGACAAAACAAAACTGAATACATCATTTTAGTATTTATTTCCCTCCAGCTTTTGATTTTAATTTAATATTTCACTCATCAAAATGTATTAATTCAGCTTGCTCTATTTTATCAACTTGCTGAAAGGGTTGATTCAAAATTTAACTATTCTGCTCACTGTCGGTATTTAAAAGTTAGTTACCATGTTAGAAGTTGTTTACCATGTTAGTTTGCACAGTTCAAGCAATATTGTAACTATGGTTTATTTTGCACTTCTACACTCTAAACTTCAATATGGACTTGTGTGTTTGGGTGATTCTTACTTTAATAAATTACTTGCTTTTAGTAAGCCAAAAACAAGCAGTTAGGTTAATTTGTAAAAAAACATTGGTTAACTCCAAACTTAGATTTATTTAAGAAGAGACGGATACTTCCTTTAAGAAGTCTTTCTATCTGTAAAACATTAAAGGTTTTTTTTATTAGATCTGGGAATCTTAATATGAGATATTCAAGTACCTATAATTTAAGAGGTAATTCTAGTCGACTTGTTATCATTCCTAGAGCTAATAAATCTCATTTTTGCAACTTTTATAATGTAACAGCAGCAAGATTTTATAATAAACTGCCTGAGTCTTCTGATGCTAAACTATCAAGAAATCGAAAATTTGCTGAAGGTAATTTCTTAATTATTGAATTTACTTAAACATTGAATTACAGGTAAAAGTGAATCATGGTTTTTTCTCTACTATTTAAATCCAGTAACATATCGCTTTTTTTTTTTAATTTTAATTTTTAAATTTTATTTTTTAATTTAATTTCAAATATATTCTTAATACTTTTTTTTTGTAATGAAATTATAATGAATTCTTTCAATTCTTCTTATTCTTCCCACTATTCTTGAATTTTTAAATTACTTAAAAAAAATTGTAACTAATCGTTCGCCACTTGTTTTTGTTCGACAAAAAAACGATTATAACTATTTATTTTCTTGTATTAATTTTTTGTTTTTTAAATTAATTTAATTGTTAGCCTTAAGTTTATACTTTATATAAGAATTGAAATAAGAATTATTAAAAAAAAAAATTAAAACTCTGCTTATAGCCGAATTGTTTTAATTTTTCATTATTTTTAAATGCTGTAGCTACCTCAAACATTGGTTCAATAATTTTAAGCTTTGCCTTATTTAATCTAATAAATTATATATAAATTATAGTATATAAATTAAAAGCACAAATAATGCATTGAAGTTATTAATTTAAAAGTCAGAAAATATTAATCGGAAAATTTTGTTTTCTATTTACATTGTAGTATAATATAATATTAATATGTATAATCCATTCATACTATTTATGCACATAATAATATACATATTATTATGTACATATCGCCAAACATTGCAGTTTTTTTTATAAAATATTTCATTCATTCAATTTTTCTTCTACGTGCACAAAATATGTACAATCTTATACGCAGCTATATATTTTATATCTATACCAACGCCGACTGAAATTTTTTTTCGAAATTTAACCAAAGTCTGTCTTTCGTTAGCTATTCGTTTACAATAATCTCAAATTTCCATAAATTTCTAATTTTTTACACATTTTATTGAAAAAATTACAACACTTTACATTGCCTAGAGCTTTTATAGTAAAAGTAAGATGCTATTAATCAAATGTGAAAGAAAAGAAAAAAACTTCAATGCACACAAATACATTTTAAAATAAAAAGTTTTTTTAATTTATTCTAAATTCTTATTTTAGTATTATTTTTAATGCCATGCACGGATGTTGTATGCTTTTCTAAATTTTTTATAGGGTATAAATACGGTGATTTGCATGACAATTATAAATGAGTGTGAATAAAAAATACATGAAGTACCTAGTTAATTTTTTTTAATACAACTTTTCTTATTTTATCTTTTTGCATATAACACATTACATTACATTCACATTTATACATTAATTTTGTTTTTTTCCTTTATTTTATTGTTAATTTTTATTTTTATTTTTCGAATTATATTAAATTTAAATAATTTTTAATTTTTTCGGAGTTAAATTATAATTTGTAATTAAACGCGCTGGCTTGGTTTTCTTTACATTGACTTACATTAATTCATTTTTTTTTTTTACTTCATCTCAATATCAACTTGTCGTTGATGCTGGTGTTCTTTGTTGATTCTTATATCGTAATTTAATTTATTAATTTCTGGTTGTACGTTTTGCTTTTGATGAGTTTTGGTTGTACCTGCGTTCAATAAGGTCACTTAAAAGTGTATGTTAAAACGTTGTTATAAACCATTTGCTCGCTCAAAGCAAAATATTAAAATATTAATGTTGATATTAAAGTATTGATATTGATAATAATTTATTATTAAGTGTCGTCAAGCTCGAGTTATTTAAACTTACTTTTCATTTTTATTTTAATTTTGAATAAATTTTAATTTTTTGTTAATTTTAATTTTGACCTTAGTTTTAATTTATACACACTTTAATTTATTTTAATTCAGATTTGGATTTGGTTAATTTCGAAATTGATTTTAAGTCTAATTTTCATTTTAACTACAATTTCAACTCTGATTTCATTTTAATTTTGATTTTAAAACTGTATTTTAATTTTATTGTTATTTTGATTTTTTGTTTTACATATATTAAAACAAGAAAAACAATATAAGTCCATTTTTGGCAAAAATGAGATAAAAGCAGCATCAGAATGCTAAAATGAAATACCATATTCTGTAAAAACCTGATAAGTCCATCTGATATGTATACTGGTTAAAAAAGCAATGCGCAAAACAACATTGTTAAATTCTACAAAAAAAATTGTGCGGTAAAAAAAATATAAGTGGACTTATACTATTTTAACCAAAACACTATTAAGATTATGGTTATATCATCACGGACTTGTACTTAATTGACCAATCAATACTTCTATTACATGGTTTAACATTCATAGTAAAACTTGGAAAAATAAGTTTTTTTTGTGTATCTACATAATACAAAAAAAGCTTATTTGTGTGCAGCAATACATTTTCAATCAAATACCTATAAAATAATATACATATGATGTTATTAATTTCTATCACATTGCATTAAATATAAATAAAATTATTAGTCTAGTATTTTTGATTCTTTTTTTCCGTACTACCACATACCGTTTAATTGTTTTTTAATTTTTATAAAACAAACATGGTCTATGTCAATATCTGTTTTTGTTATGTGCTGAAAATTCTGTTACATTTTGTTTTCGGAAACCAATATTAATATTTTTATTAGTATTCGATACAAACTATTCGAGGTGTCAAGATCAATATCAAATATTAATTAAATATAAAAAAGTATTTTTAAAAAGAGTTACTTTGATTTTGATTGCAGTAAATTTATTAAAACGTCATAGCATAATATTAATAATTATTTAGGTTTCTTTAATCAATCATGTTTTCAAACAAAAGTCGGTCGGCAAAAATGCTTTGAAAAAAACAAAAGGTAAATTTCAGTTACATTAAATATTTATAAAGTGGTGCTTTTTATCAGAAATTTTGTCAAGAAAATGTTACTGAATTTAAAAACATTGTTTATAAGGAGTGCTCCTTTTCGAACGATTTCAATATTTTTTCAATATTAAGTACTTACCTAGTTTTTTTTTTAAAACTAATTAACTTTTCTAATGCTCCGAATCTATTAGAGCTATACATAAAGAATTTTTTTATTTATAATATTTTTATACCACATACAGAGCCAGAATACAGTTAAAATGTAGATTTACGAAATATTCCTTCCACAAATGAAGAAACTGACACGTTATTAGACAGTCATAATTCATTATTAGATCAAGATTATTTATCAGATATACCACTTACCTGGATATCAGTTCAAATGTTGATTTACGGAATATTCCTTCTACCAGTAAAGAAACTGAAACGTTATTAGACTTTGACAGTGATAATTCATTAGTGGATCAAGATTATTTACCAAGTTCATCTATGTCAAGCTCTGGTTGTAATACTGATATTCAAACGACTAACTTTTCGGGTGAAATTGAACACAATAATTATGATGATAATATTCCAATTTCTACGGGACAAAATATGTAACACGGGGCAAGAATATGTAAGGCTAACTGGAAGTGTAGTTGAAAAAAGGAAAATGAAATCGGTAAACTGTCGCTGTAAATGTAGAGAAAAAATTTCTCAAGTTGATAGAAGGAGCCTTTTTGAAGAATATTGGTCTTTAGCAGATTATTCTAAGCAAACCACTTATATAGGGGGTTTGATTACCGTATCTCCTACTAAAAGAGTGAGAAACGATTGTGAACAAAATTCTAATCCTGTGTCTAGAAAAATATATGCAATAATTTCATAAACTCGAATTAAGATTCAAAATTCCACAAGGATACCTGCCACACATGTTATAGTTTATAAATTAAAATTAAAACTGAAGTTGTATCTGCAACAAAGGAAGTTTATGAAAAAGAGCTTAAAGAACATCATAATCTGGCGGATTTAGCGTGCAACACCAAAAAAGGGGACAAGGAATAAGCTAAAGAAAATCTAACATTAAGAACTTTTGCGTTTGATCTTCAGTAGTCCTTAAACGCCAACTTTGGGCTTTTAATCTAACGATCCATAATCTTGCAACCGGCGATGTAAAATGCAATATATGAAATGAAGTTGAAGGAGGACGAGGAGCCAACCAGATAGCAACAACGTCATATGAAGTGCTCATGAATCTGTCTGATGATTCATCGAAAAACATAAAAAAAACCGAATGCCCTACATCGCATCCATATGATTGGTACTAATTGGTTAAAACCGTGGGAACAAAAACAAAGTTTATGATCAATGAAATGACTCACGATAAATTTTATGATTTTGCTTTTTTACTAAAGTCTCAACTTGTTTTAAGAAAAAAAGATTCAGCTGGTGAAGTGTTTAAATGGCATGGTGCAAAGTGGTTAAGATATACCAAAACGGGGAAATTTTTTTTTGTTTTACGTGGATTGGTGTGGAATCTTCGAAAGATACAAACCGCCTCGTAGCAGAAGTGTATGCCGGATTCTTACCGACTAAACCAAACCCTTCCCTTATTAAAACTAGTCAAACTGACTAACCATTAATTTTTTGCTATCTTGTTTTGAATATAGGTTTTATGTACTTTCCCTAAAGAAATCTGTACTTCGTACTATATCTAAAGGTCTTTTTCTTTTAAGCCTTTCTATAATAATTTGATTATTTATAATAATTTAGTTGAGCAGCTTCAAGATTTATATGCTCTTCTAAACGAGCTTTATGCTTTATGGCATATCTACTTATTTCATCTATAACTTTGGGAATTTGTAAATCTCTGTGAATGTCACTATTACGTACATACCAGGGAGCACTTACTATGTTACGTAGGACTTTATTCTGAAAAGATTGTATTTTTTCAATATGCGTTTTCTTGGCACAACCCCAAAGTTGAATGCTATATAACCATATAGGTTTAATTACTTGGTTGTAAATTAACACTTTATTATATTTATATTGGTAGTTTAGACTTACGCCCTAGGAGCCAGTAATTTTCTCTATATTTATTTTCAAGTTCTAGTTTTTTCTTTTTAACGTGTTCATTCCACCTTAGCTTGACATCCAGTGTCATTCCTAGGTATTTTTCAGAATTTTCGATTGATACAAATACACCGTTTAAATTTATTTTAGGTGGATTCTTTATACTTCTATAAGAAAAATTAACATGCACAGATTTCGATTCATTTAGTTTTATTTTCCATTTGATAGTGCAGTAACATATTTTTTCACTTGCTTTTTGTAATTTTTTTGTAGCTTCGTCAATATTCGATCCTACTGCCAATATTGCAGTATCGTCAGCAAATGTTGCTACAGTTACATTTTCTACTTCTGGTAGATCACTTGTATAAAGCAAGTACAATATAGGACCTAGAATACTGCCTTCAGGCACACCTGCTTTTATTTCTCTTAGTGTAGAATACTCTTCATCTTGTTTAATTCTAAATAATCTTTCAGACAAGTACGATTCGAGTATCTTTACATATTGTAACGGTATCAATCTTCTTAATTTAAATATTAAACCTTCATGCCAAACTTTGTCAAACGCTTGTGCTACGTCTAGAAATATTGTGGAGCATATTTGTTTCTCTTCGAATGCTTTTTCTATAACATTTGTTATTCTATGAACTTGGTCAATTGTTGCATCCTTGCATATAAAACAAAATTGATGGTTAGGAATTAAATTTTTTTTTTCTATAATTGGCCTCAGCCTTTTTAACAACAGTTTTTCATAAAGTTTTGACATAATGGGTAGCAGAGATATTGGCCTATAAGATTTCGCCTCATTTAATGACTCCCTGGTTTTGCTATCATAATAACTTCTGTCACTTTCCAAGCGCTCGGAACGTACTTCAATTTTACTGCCGCATTTATGATTTTTCTCAAAAATCTTAGGGCTTTTTGTGGAAGCTCTTTTATAATCTGAGCTGTAATAAGATCAAAACCTGGGGCTTTTTTCAACTTTAGAGTTTTTATTATTTCATTAATTTCTTCTTGTGTAAATGGATTAATAGTGTTTTCTTCTATTGTAACATTGTCTAATAAACAAAGATCAGAATTTATATCGTTTGGTTTGAATATATTTTCTAAATGATCTGCAAATAATTCGACTTTATCTTTATTATCCTTTGCCCAAGTTCCGTCTGGTTTCATAAGCTGCGGGGCGTGCTTAATCGGATTTTTTACACTCTTCGTTGCTTTCCACAACGAGTAATTTGATTCTTTTGTTGCCGATAAACCTTTTATATAATTTTCATATGCTACTGATTTTAGAATCTTGATTTTTCTTTTAAGAGATTGTGATAATCTGTTCAAAATCTTCATATTATCAGGGTGACGAGATTGTTGCCATCTACGTCTAGCCCTTCTTTTTCGTTTTATTAAATCAGTTATTTCTATGGGATAAATATTTGCTGCTGACTTATATTCAATTATTTTTGTGTTATTCCAAGCAGCTTTTTGAATTATATTAATAAAGCCTTCAAGTTCCAGATCTAATTGTTCTTTTGATTGTAAATTTATTTCTAAATTAATGTTGTTTACGATTTTATATTTAAAGCTTAACTTTAAGCTGTTGTATTATTTGTCAATGTGGGCTTATTTAGTTTTCTAATTATTTTTTCATTCAAATCTAGTATAACAGCAGATTGATCAGAATCTAGATCATGGTTATCTTCTAGATTTATATAGTTGCCTGAAATTCTTTTGGTTATGAAGAAGTCAATTAGATCTGGAACCTTGTTGGTATCTGTGGGCCAAAAAGTTGGTTTGCCAGTCGAATGATGGCAACAACCTAACTCTTGAATAGCTTTCTTTAGCTCTCTACCTCTAGTTGAGGTTGTTCTAGAACCCCAATCAGTATGTTTGGCAGTATAATCACCTCCTAGCAAAAATTTCTGTCCGTGGACATTTAGGAGTTCTTTAAAAATATTTTTCTTAATATTGCATCTTGGTGGACAATATACTGCACCAATATTAAGGTCTTGTTTAGTAGATGAAATTTTGATCATAGAAAGCTGTATTTCTTCAGACTCAATTTTGAATTCTTCATTATGTTTTATAGTGCCTTTTATTAGAATTGCACTACCTCCTCTCGGCTGATTACTACGTTGAACTGCCTTATAGCATTCATAACATAGTATCTTAAAGTTTGAGTTTATTGTCAAATGAGTCTCTGATATCAGACATATATCAATATTTCTAGACCTTAAGAAAATTTATAGTTCATGTTTTTTATTTAGGACACCATTCGAATTCCAAGTTGCAATACGTATTTTATCTAGATACATTTTTTACAATTCTTTTAGGGGTTTCATGAGATACATTAATGTATTTCTTTTCTATTTTATTTAATCTTATGGAGATTTCATCAATTTTTAGCAATAAGTTTTGCATCATGTGTATCACATCCTTGTCATTACTTTTAGGTTTCATAACCTTAGATTGTTTCTCTGTAAGAATATTTTCTTCTTTTTCAGATTTTAAGGCTTGGGAGTATAAAACTCCATTCACAACTTTATTAGATATAAACGGCGTAGTTTTTTTCGGTGTTTTTATTACATTTGAATCTTTGGGTTTTGCGCATATTTAATCTTCTTTTCTGTAATTCTTTTACTACCAAACAACCATGATAATTAGCAGGGTGTGCCTCGTTGCAGTTTACACATATGGCTTGGAAATTTTCTTTTTTACTACATTCTATTGTCATATGATTCCCAACACATTTTACACATTTAGCCTGTCTTTGGCAGAATTTTTGTGTATGTTCAAAACTCTGGCATCTTTTGCATTGAGGAATGGACTTATACTTCTGAGAGCCTCAATTTTCACTCTCATGTGCTGTAAATATTCTATTTTGTATATTTTATTTATTTCCTCCGAATGATCAAAAGATATCATAAATAGTGGAAGCTTTGTTACAATCTTTATATTTTTATCTTTAGTTTTGGTAATTTTATTTGTCACATCTAAACATTTAAAACCTCTATTAAGAAGTTCTTTTTTAATGTCTTCTGGCTCACATGATGGGTGAAGATTTCTTACCATAACTTTAATTGGTCTAGTCAGTCTGTTTTCATACGTATGCCATTCGAACTTCGCTTTATTTATAGATTTTGTTAAAACTCTATAATCATTTTCGTTGTCAACATTAATTTTCAGTTGATCATTATTCATCATGTTGACTTTAACATTTATATCTTCTTCTTTTATTATTTTTATAATATGACAATAGTTTTTTATATTACTCAAAATTATCGGAGGAGGTTTATATTTTTTAGTGACCTTATTGTTTTTTTTAGATTTTTCCTCTTGAGGTTTACTTTGCGGTTCCAAAGATGTGTTAACATCAGGAGACTTATCCGCTTTTCGTTTCTTCGGATTTCTTTTCGTATTCAGAATCCAATCAGTTTCTCTGATTAGTTCTTCTTCATCCATTTCGTATGTCCCAACTTTAGTATCAGTGGATACATTTGGCACACTATTTTTTTCCTTTTTTAATTTTAAATTTTCTGCCTTAAGGAAAAAAAAAATCAAAAATATCAAAGGCAAAAAAACAAGATCTGTTAAGTTTACTTCCATTGATCAGACCGGAATTTCACGAATTCTATAGACAACTTAAAGTTTCCAATTCGGTTATTGACTCTCTGCTGGACATTGAAGAGTTTGAAGAGTAACCACGAATTAATAAAAAATAAAACCTTATATTTTAATTATATTTTAAAAATGAACTGATAATCTTAATTTTTTTTTCTTGTTATCATTTACTAATTGAAAAAGTTTCTAGTTTAGTTTGTTTTATATTTTTGTTTAATTATTTTAAGTTTTATATTTGAAATTAATGTTAAAAAAGATGAATTTAATACTATTACTATTAATTTGTTATTTAAAATTAAATAAACTATAAATATATTATTTATAAATATAACTAAAATAAATATATTATTTTACTATTTTTTTTATAAAATATTAAGTTAAATTTCTTTTTTATTTTAATTTTTCGTTTTAATATTTAAATATTCATATTATTAAGATAATATAGTCAAAACAGTATAAGTCCATCATATGACAAAAATTATTGAGCTCAAATAAGAATAAGTCCGTTGGTTTTTTTATGAATAAGCGATTTAATAAAAATTATTTTACTAACTTAAAAGGTTTTAAAATAACATTATCTAGAAATAATTTTGAGAACATTGACATGAAAATACAAAAATACAATATTAAGTTTTTTTGCTCTACTGCGAAATATACTTTTTGGACTTATCCTGTTTTTCGCACCCATCTTGTTCAACCAAATTTTGAGACGTAAGATCATCCACATGCCAAAGAATAGCAAATCAATTTGAACATTTGCCAAAGGTTTAAAAGAAAACGTTAGAAGGTCTTCTTTTCCACCACTTGTTGATAATAATAACAGAACCGTATCATATTCTAAAGAGAAGCCGAACTTATTTGGCAAGCAGTTCGCTTCCAATTCGACACTACCACAGTCAGCTCAGATGCCACCCTCTGTTCCAGGAGTTGATTGCTCCTTTGGTAAAATTTACTTTAGGACACGGAAAATCTTGAAAAATCTTGATACAAATAAGTCAGCCGGCCCAGATGGTATAGCCACCATAATGCTTAAAAATACCTACTCGAGTATTTCAAAACCTCTACGCAACCTTTTCTACCTCTTCCTCACTTTGGGTATTCATCCTACCCAATGGAAGGTTTCACATGTTTTCCCAATTCCTAAAAAAGGTAATAAAAGCGATCCCTCCAACTACCGCCCTATTGGTATAACTTCGGTCTTCTCCATTTTCCAAAGTAATGGAGAAAATTGTGAATCAAAAGCTTCTGAAATACCTGTATCAAAAAGCAATACTTAATGATCTGCAATACGGGTTCAAAGCCCGTCATGACTTACCTTTGTGAGAAGTTAAGCATCAGCTTCATCCATATTCTGGTGAGTCCGATGTTGTGGCTCTTGATATTTCTAAAGCTTTCGATCGAGTTTGGTACGATGCTCTATTGGCAAAATACAAAGAATTAGGTTTAGGTAGGGTCTTTGTAATATGGATTGGAGATTTCCTTTCGAATTGTATGATTCGTGTATCTACTGGTCGATGGATATTCATCTGACAAATTCAAAATAAATGCTGGTGTTACACAAGGATCAGTTGTATTCTATTTTGACCCAAGCTTCCTATGAGTTTCATAGCCGCTGTAACATTATTCACCAGATTAATACAATAGCAAAAAAGTTCACTATTAGTGAGCTAAACAACGATTTAGCAAAAATTTAAAAATGGGGTGAAGTCAACAGAGTTGATTTCAATACGAAAAAAACACAATGTTGTCTGAACTCGCGAAAAATTTCCACTTTCCCAACCTACATTTCAGGGTGAAGTTTTGCAGCATTCAACAGATTTAAACGTGCTGGGTATCGAGTTAAACCAAAAATTAACTTAGTCAAATTACATTTTTGGTATAGCTAAGGATGCAGCTAAATGTTTGGGTTTTTTGGTATCGCTGCAAAACTTACTTTTCCGCATCTCATCTTCCTAATATCTATAAAACGTACATTAAAACGTACTGTAAACGGCCGAAAATGCAGTATAATTCACACATTTGGGCTGCAGGCCCTCAAACAGCGCTGAGTTAATTACATAATGTTCAAAACAGAGCTATTCGTCTTCTTATCAAAGACCTCAGTGTAACTTCAATGCTCACTCCACTAATCCATCGTCGCACAGTTGGGTCACTGACCTTATTTTATAGATATCAAGTAGGGATTAACACTTGTTCCAAAGAAATAAAACAGTTTATGACTCCACTCAAAGTTTTCCAACAAGAAACAATGAGGACAACAGAAGCTCATCCCTACCATGTAGAGTTATGGCGAAATACAATTTATTGAAATGCGTTTGTCATGCGCACGTCCTATTTGTGGAACCATATACCGTTGCATGTGTTCCTCAAAGTTGGTAATTCATATATGTACGATTTCCTTAAGTTTAAGAAGAACATTACTATCTCTCTTCAAAATATCTCCAAATTTTCCTACCTATCCCCCATAACCCAAATTTCCTCATTCCAATTTCTCCAATTATCCTTCCCACATCTCTATCCCCAAAACCAGACTGTATATTTGTATTAAAGGTTCCATTCTAAAGTTTGGTTATAAAGGGGGGCTTGTTTTGGTTGGTTAGAGTCCAGCACTACCCTGAGGAAGCACGTGCAGTTTCTGTTGGTTATTTTCAAGTTTTCCACAAACCTAACTTAATTAAGATTTTATCATATTAAATTCATTCATTTATTTCACATTTCAAGTTAGAATTATATAAAGCTTTTAAAAGCTTTGGAAGCTTGTAAAATCTTTCTAACTATTGCCGTAAGACCTAAGTGAAAGAAAGATAAAACAGATAAAAAATAAAATTTCTTTAATTCTCTTCAGAAGAGTTGTCACGGTACCCCTTTTTCGAAATAGTTATTTAAAAATACCCCTTGTTTTAAATTTCCAAAGGGGTACGAAAAATGCTCTTATGCTTATGCTTTTTAAGAATATCTCAAATATTTAAAATCTCAAAATTTTGCTTTTTCGAACAAAAAATTTTTTTAAATCACATTGAAAAAAAAATTTGTATTTGTTGCCTCTAGTTGTCAGTAATTTTTAAAATATAAAATTCAAGCAAAGAATGTAAAAATACCAAAATTATTCCTCAATCACGACATCTAGGATTTATATATTACTTACTCTGATATAAAAATTTTATAAATATTCTGTTTTCTTTTTCACCCATATAGTTTTGGAAATAAACAAAAAGTTGATTTTATCCTTTTTAGCACATTTCCAAAAAAAATTTGAAAAAATGTGCTTATTAGTTTCACTCTGTCCGTCTGTCCGTCCGTCTGTTTAGAAAACTTCTACACCGTTAAAGATAGAGAAAATAAATTTTAACCATGGGTAGGTCTCATAAAAAAAATAATTTTGTGGAACAACTTTTTCACCTAGCACCATCGATTACGGAGCTACAGCCCCTCAAACTTTGAAAAGGACCTATTTTTAAATGCATATATCTCATGTTCTGCTTAAGATTTTTTCAATCTGAAAACGTCATTCGACAGGTATTATTTAACTTTGTAAATTAATATCAAAATTATACAATTTTTTTAAATTTAATATTTAAATTTACCGTTATGTGAAAACCTAATTTTGCATGATTTTTCTACTTTCATAACTTCGTCACGCTTTTAGATAGAGGCTTGAAATTTTGAGGCAAGAAAGAACTTTTAGAATTAGTTGAATTAGTTAGTTAGTTAGTTAGAATTTTTTGGACCACCCCCTGTTTATGAGCTATTAGGGCTCAAAAATTGAAAATTTGCTATTTTTAAACACCTGTAACTTAGGAACCTGTACACATTTTACTTCTGCAAGATATAAAAATTAAATCTACAGTAATATATTTTTATGTGTGTTAAAGGTTTATTTTAGTTGTATAGGGTTCCAAAGTTGCAGACTTTGTTTCTTCAAAATTGAGAAAAAGCCCCATTTTCAGAAGTATATATCTCAGGCTCTGTGTAATAGTTTTGCAATCTAAAACCGCCAGAAGATCGAAAATTTTATTATCTATATAAAACAATATCAAAATTATGTAATATTTTGTAATTTACTATTTAAATTTACCGTTATGTGAAAACCACATTTTGCATGAAATGTTTTTTTTCATAACTCCGGCACGCCTTTAGATAGGAACCTGAAATTTTGAGACAAAAAAGAACTTTTAGAATTAGTATAAGTTTCCTCAGAATTTTTTGGTAGCATCCCCTCTTTAAGAGGTATTACGCCTCAAAAATTGAAAATTAGCTATTTTTAGACACCTGTAATTTAGGCACCTGTAAAAATTTTTCTTCGGCAAGATATGAAAATTAAAGGTTCAATAAAATATTTTTACGTGTGTTAACCGTTTTTCTTAGTTATATAGGATTCCGGACTTACGGTCCCTCAAAATTTCAAAAATGTCCTATTTTCACGTTTTTCTTATTACATGAAATTTTCAAATTTTTGTGCAAGACACAATTCTAAACAGTTTGTTTTGAGTTTTGGAAATGTGCGCTTTTAAAAACCGTTGGTTTACATTCTACCTTGTTTGATTCTATAGTAAGAATTCAAGTGTGTGTATGGTATAAAAAGTAAAATATTATTGCTTCGGTATTAAATTCAAAATAGCAATTCAAATAATTAATTCATCAATTAGAGTTTTTGTTTAGTATAGTTAGTACTTAGTGTTGTTTAGCAGAATTTTATTTTTGGAAATTGTAATGTATGTAATGTAATGTAATTCGTTTAAAAAATTAAAGGTAAGTATTTTATATTTTCACTCGATTGACTTGATTTTATTATGAAACGTTTTATCAATAAATATTTTAAATTTTATATATTTTAAATTTTGAATTGTACCTTTTCAAATATAAAATCTAAAAAAATCAAAGATATAGGCATTACGAATTTGTTATGAAAAATAATAATGCAAAATATTAATTAAAATTTAATTAACAAATTTTCACGATACAAAAAATTACACGAAATTTAATATGAGTTTTCAATCTGAAAAAGGAGTTTTACTTATAAATTTCGTTTGTTCATTTAAAACAGTTTTACCCGTTCTTTCAACCTGTTTAATTCTATAAATTTCTAAAAATCTAAGTTCCCTTCACTATTAAGTCGTTATTAACGAATAAATGTTTTGCTAAGAAAAATTTTCTATTAATAACATTTAAAATCGATTTTATTTTTGCAGACTTAAATTTTTAATCTTGGTGTAGCTGCTTTTAACGACTTAAAATAGACATATTTTTTTATAAAATTGACATTTAGCTTTGTAAAAGATCAAAATTTGAATTTTCGTTTTAAATTACAAACGGGATCACCCCATTATATAGAAAAAAAATTTGTGTATATGTAAGATTCTGCCCTTGAGGGATTTTAGAGTTGGGTTCAAAAACAGGGTTATCCCCTTTTGAATCAAATTAAATTTTACTGCAATTTTTAATTTCAACTGATTTGTTCGATAATCGATATATTTCTGATATTTTACCATTTCACTTTTAGAAAATGATGAAAATGATAGCATCATCATCTTCAGATGATTCAGATGAAAAAGAAATCTCAATTGTAAAAAAAAAATGTAAGAAAAGAAGAAACTGTTATAATGATGTATGGCAGAAAACTGAGACTTGGATAACCAAAGGTAAACATAATAACACTGCTATGTTCTTCGTTTGTAATTCAGAATTTTCAATTGCAAACGGAGGGGTTTATGATGTAAAAAACATATGAAGTACGATAAACATAAAAACAGATTTGAAGTAAGTGGTTCAAAGGAAACAACTTCATTTTTTACCTCAACCGAATTATCTGAATTTTAAAATTTAGATAAAAACAGTTTCTGCTTCTGAGCTTACAATTAACATTGTATCATACAATTAACCCTTCTCACAGTAACAATTCCGCTAATTGTACCAGTTCTTTGTTTTTAACTTTATTTAATGATTCAAAAATAGCTTCGAAATTTTCATGAGGCGGAATTATCGAAATTATTTAAAATTGCTAGTAATATTTTAGCGAAAGAAACGATCTCTATTATTCTTGAAGAACTAAAAAATCACCATCCGTTTTCTATTGGAACTGAAGCAAGTAATAAAGATAACATCCAAATGGTCCGATTTCGAAAGACATTTCTTCTTGCTTAATACTAGAGTTAAGTTAAATAAATTGAATTTGAAACTGGAAAATTGCATTGATTATTGTGGCGATAATGCTAGTGTTCATTTCGGTGTCCATGAAAGTGTTTTTGTCGAACTTAAAAAATTTAACAAAAATTGAATAAGTATTGGTTGTCCTTGCCATGTACATTATGCCGTAAGGAAAGCTTCAAATGGCTTAAGATTTGACATTGAAATAATAATACTAAAAGCTTATAACGAATTTAGCTCTCATAGCAAAAAATTGGAGTTGTTAAAGGAATTTTAGGATTTTTGTGAAATTGAATATTCAACTTTATTACGTCATGTTCCAACGAGATGGTTATCTCTTTTTCCTGCAGTAGAAAGATTGTATAAAAATTTCGAGGCAGTAATATTTTTTACATTTAGTAAAAATGAAATATATTTAGAAAAAAATGTCCTCAATATCTAAAACATTTTTTTGAAAATGATTTAGCTGAAGCTCACCTAGTTTTTTTATTAATGCTTCATATGGTATACAAAATTTAATTTTAAAATTAGAACAAGAAAGTCCAGTTACAATGGAATTATAGCATTTAATGTCTTCGCAATCTAAAACTTATGATCATTGAGCAAGACAAAAATTAAATGAATGATGCAAATTATATTAATATATTTAAAAAAGGAGCTCATGCCTTTTTAGAAGCAATAATTAAGTATATATATAGAAAAAAGATTTAAATTTGAGAACAATAAATTTGAAACATTAAAAATAATCAAATTGGATGAAGTAACACCATTTAGTGATTTTTTAAAAGTAGTGGAAAGTTTTGTTACTCTAAATATTGACCATCACGTCTTTTATGAAGAATGTATTTTGTTGGAAGCATTTCATAATAAAATAAAAATTGACGAATTTAAAAGCTTTGAAGATATATGGCTAACATTTATAAATTTATTTATTGTACTATATTTTGAAAAAAATAATATTTTTCATTTTTGCAACACCCCACTCAACCGCAATAAGTGGACGTACTTTTAGTTTGATGTTTAAGTCTTGGAGGAAAGATAGAAACAAATTAAGTTTAGAATGTTGAGAGCGAAATACTAATTAAATCTAATTTTAAATATTCTTGCAAAGAATTCTGCAAATATGCTTATAAGTATAACAATGAAAACTTATTGAAGAAACATTTTAAAGAAAAATATATATACATTTTTTTTTGTGCATTTCTCTGTCACATAAATGTGAACAGGAAATTAGCCTGCCTTTCCTTTTCAAGCGTGGTTGTTAATGTCATAAGGAGATTGTTTTGGTTGGTTAGAGTTCAGAACTACCCTGAGGAAGCACGTGCAGTTTCTCTTGGTTATTTTTGAGTTTTCCACAAACCCTCGTAAAAAAAAAACAAAATTATAAATTAAGTTTTAAATTAAAAAAATTTTTTTTTTTCAAATTTGTTTGACTTTCTTTTAATTTTGTTTTCGTTTTTTTTACTATATTTAATTTATTATTTACCATATTTTGTAAAACTAAGAATTTATCATATTATATTAAATACATTAATTTATTTCACATTTCAAGTTAGAATTATATAAGGCTTTTAAAAGCTTTGGAAGCTTGTCAAATCTTTCTAACTATTGCCCTAAGCCCTAAGTGAAAGAAAGATAAAACAGATAAAAAATAAAAGTTCTTTAATTCTCTTCAGAAATGTTCTTTAATTCTCTTCAGGGTTGTCACGGTACCCCTTTTTCGAAATAGTTATTTAAAAATACCCCTTGTTTTAAATTTCCAAAGGGGTACGAAAAATACTCCTTTTTTAAGAATATCTCAAAAATTTAAAATCTCAAAATTTTGCTTTTTCGAAAAAAAAAATTTTTTAAATCACATTGAAAAAAAAATTTCGATTAAAAATTGACGAAAAAAAAATTTGTATTTTTTGCCCCTAGTTGTCAGTAATTTTTAAAATATAAAATGCAAGCAAAGAATGTAAAAATACCAAAATTATTCCTCAATCACGACATCTAGGATTTATGTATTACTTACTCTGATATAAAAATTTTATAAATATTCTGTTTTTTTTTTCACCCATATAGTTTTGGTAATAAACAAAAAGTTGATTTTATCCTTTTTAGCACCTTTCCAAAAAAAAATTTGAAAAAATGTGCTTATTAGTTTCACTCCGTCCGTCTGTCCGTCCGTCTGTTTAGAAAACTTCTACACCGTTAAAGATAGAGAAAATAAATTTTAACCATGGGTAGGTCTCATAAAAAAAATAATTTTGTGGAACAACTTTTTCATCTAGCACCATCCATTACGGAGCTACAGCCCCTCAAACTTTTAAAAGGGCCTATTTTTAAATGCATATATCTTATGTTCTGCTTAAGATTTTTTCAATCTGAAAACGTCATTCGACAGGTATTATTTAACTTTGTAAATTAATATCAAAATTATACAATTTTTTTAAATTTAATATTTAAATTTACCGTTATGTGAAAACCTAATTTTGCATGATTTTTCTACTTTCATAACTTCGTCACGCTTTTAGATAGAGGCTTGAAATTTTGAGGCAAGAAAGAACTTTTAGAATTAGTTGAATTAGTTAGTTAGTTAAAATTTTTTTGGACCACCCCGTGTTTATGAGCTATTAGGGCTCAAAAATTGAAAATTTTCTATTTTTAAACACCTGTAACTTAGGAACCTATACACATTTGACTTCTGCAAGATATAAAAATTAAAGTTACAGTGATATATTTTTACGTGTGTTAAAGGTTTATTTTAGTTGTAAAGGGTTCCAAAGTTGCAGCTCTTCAAAATTGCGTAAAAGCTACATTTTCAGAAGTATATATCTCAAGCTCTGCGTAATAGTTTTGGAACCTAAAACCGCCAGAAGATCGAAAATTTTATTATCTAGATAAAACAATATCAAAATTATGTAATATTTTGTAATTTACTATTTAAATTTGCCGTTATGTGAAAACCACATTTTGCATGAAATTTTTTTTTTCATAACTCCGGCACGCCTTTAGATAGGAACCTGCAATTTTGAGACAAGAAAGAACTTTTAGAATTAGTATAAGTTTCCTCAGAAAATTTTTTGGTAGCACCCCCTTTTTAAGAGTTATTAGGGCTCAAAAATTGAAAATTTACTATTTTTAGACACCTGTAACTTAGGCACCTGTAAAAAATTTTCTTCGGCAAGACATGAAAATTAAAGGTTCAATAATATATTTTTACGTGTGTTAACCGTTTTTCTTAGTTATATAGGATTCCGGACTTACGGTCCCTCAAAATTTCAAAAATGTCCTATTTTCACGTTTTTCTTATTACATGAAATTTTCAAATTTTTGTGCAAGACACAATTCTAAACAGTTTGTTTTGAGTTTTGGAAATGTGCGCTTTTAAAAACCGTTGGTTTATATTCTACCTTGTTTGATTCTATAGTAAGAATTCAAGTGTGTGTATGGTATAAAAAGTAAAATATTATTGCTTTGGTATTAAATTCAAAATAGCAATTCAAATAATTAATTCATCAATTAGTGTTTTTGTTTAGTATAGTTAGTACTTAGTGTTGTTTAGCAGAATTTTATTTTTGGAAATTGTAATGTAATGTAATGTAATTCGTTTAAAAAATTGAAGGTAAGTATTTTATATTTTCAATCGATTGACTTGATTTTATTATGAAACGTTTTATCAATAAATATTTTAAATTTTATATATTTTAAATTTTGAATTGTACCTTTCCAAATATAAAATCTAAAAAAATCAAAGATATAGCCATTACGAATTTGTTATGAAAAATAATAATGCAAAATATTAATTAAAATTTAATTAACAAATTTTCACGATACAAAAAATTACTCGAAATTTAATCTGACTTTTCAATCTGAAAAAGGAGTTTTACTTATAAATTTCGTTTGTTCATTTAAAACCGTTTTACCCGTTCTTTCAACCTGTTTAATTTTATAAATTTCTAAAAATCTAAGTTCCCTTCACTAGTAAGTCGTTATTAACGAATAAATGTTTTGGTAAGAAAAATTTTCTATTAATAACATTTAAAATCGATTTTATTTTTGCTGACTTAAATTTTTAATCTTGGTGTAGCTGCTTTTAACGACTTAAAATAGAAATGTTTTTTTATGTGGTTATATCATTTTTAAAATGATGAAAAAAATTTCTTGTGTGTCATGTAACGATTTATTTTTTAAGACTTCTGAAAGCCCTTTATTACTTGAGTCGGAACAATTTATTTTTCAAAAAAAACTACAAAAATGACTCAGATATTGTCCATTTAAAAGCGCCAACAGAAATTTTTTTTGAATTGACTCAATTTCAAATCAATATATTTGATCACTTTTTTTCTCAAAACTTTCATCAAAAGAACATTTTATATTGTTGTTTGGAAGTTACTAATAAATCGGATAAATATTCTACGTGGTTCAACGAAAATGAAAAATGCTTTAAGCATTAAATTAAGTTTTTAGAATTACTAATTGATTTGTTATTAAAAAAAGAAACCAAATGGTTAAAGGAACAATTAATAATTGAATCCAAGAGGGAAAGGCAAAAAAAATAGTGAAAAATAATTCAAAACTAAATATACATATATAGTAGAAATTTTGCGTCACACTGTCTGCAATTTTCGAATAAATATTTTTTTAAACTTTTTCTTGATTTGTGGATTAATAACTTTAATTTTTATTTTTTTTTTCATGAAAATTTTGTTAAAAATCAATTCATGAGATTATTAATTTAAGTTAAATACCTATATATATTGTTAAAATGATTAATTATGTTTTTATGTTAAATGTTTTTAAATGTTAAAGTAGTTTATTATGCTTAGTTATAATTTTGTAAATAATTTTGTAAATAGTTTTTTATATTTTCTTGTAAAATTTGTTTACATAAATTTTGAATTTTTATTTTTTTGTAAATGTACTAATAAAAAGGGTTTTTTATGCCATTTGGAAAATTAATACTATCAGACTATATTTTAGAATTTTCCATGTGGCTTTTTCCCTTTTTATGTTTTCCATCTATTCTTTAATTTTAAGCAATAAAACATTCTTTTTAATTAATTTAATGTGCTTTTTTTATTTTTTGATTCCCTATTTAGGTACTGTACTAATATTCCTATTCTAATATTAGCTATTCTACCATTTAGGTACTAATATTAAAAAGAAAATTGTTCAATAAAATTTGATTTTTTTATTAATTTTTGCAAAAGTTTTAAAAATTATTTACTTTTATTAGTACTAGATATATCATGACTATATATTTACTCTAAGTAGGAAAATAAACTTTTATTTCAGTGAATCTATAATTTAACTTTGATTTGTTCCCTTATTACCTTAAGTTTATTTATTAAAACAAAATATTTAATAAGTCACTTATTATCTCTTATCTAATTTTTTATTTATTTACCTAGTTCAATACGTTATGTTCTTATACATGCATAATAAAATCATATTTTTAATTTTACTAAACACACACATACGCTATTTAATACGCTTTATATATGACAGCCAAAAATTATTAAACATTCAAATTCTAATCATTTCAAATCTAATAAACATACGTACAAACAAATAAGAAAGAAACGAATAAAAAAGAATATTACCACTACCATACCACTACAATTATAAAATAGTATAAATATACTCACAATACAAAATATTCTAAATATACGTACACCAACTACATGCTCTTTATACAATTTAATTCTGTTTTGGCGTTATTTTAAATAATTACAGTTAGTGTTTTGACGAATTTGGTTTTGCTTTCTGATTTTTTACGGATTGTACTTTTTCCATAAATTCTATTTTTCTAAACTGCAACTGTCCATTATATGAATTGGGATTCAAAATAGAATTTGACTATTCATTAACAGGGGCCCCAAGTATTAATATATTTAAAAAAGCATGCCTTTTTAGAAGCAATAATTAAGTATATATATAGAAAAAAGATTTAAAATTTGAGAACAATAAATTTGAAACATTAAAAATAATCAAATTGGATAAAGTAACACCATTTAGTGATTTTTTAAAAGTAGTGGAAAGTTTTGTTACTCTAAATATTGACCATGACGTCTTTTATGAAGAATGTATTTTGTTGGAAGCATTTCATAATAAAATAAAAATTGACGAATTTAAAAGCTTTGAAGATATATGGCTAACATTTGAAAAAAATAATATTTTTCATTTTTGCAACACCCCACTCAACCGCAATAAGTGGACGTACTTTTAGTTTGATGTTTAAGTCTTGGAGGATAGATAGAAACAAATTAAGTTTAGAATGTTGAGAGCGAAATACTAATTAAATCTAATTTTAAATATTCTTGCAAAGAATTCTGCAAATATGCTTATAAGTATAACAATGAAAACTTATTGAAGAAAATACATTTTAAAGAAAAATATATATACATTTTTTTTTGTGCATTTCTCTGCCACATAAATGTGAACAGGAAATTAGCCTGCCTTTCCTTTTCAAGCGTGGCTGTAAATGTCGTAAGGAGATTAACTCTTACGACGTGTGTGGGATTCGAAATTTTATATATGTACGATTTCCTTAAGTTTAAGAAGAACATTAACATCTTTCTTCAAAATATCTCCAAATTTTCCTACCTATCCCCCATAAGCCAAATTTCCTCATTCTAATTTCCCCAATTATCCTTCCCACATCTCTATCCCCAAAACCAAACTGTATATTTGTATATTAAAGGTTCTATCCTAAAGTTTGGTTTTTCCTGGGGGGGTTGTTTTGGTTGCTTAGAGTTCAGAACTACCCTGAGGAAGCACGTGCAGTTTCTCTTGGTTATTTTTGAGTTTTCCACAAACCTTCATAAAAAAAAAAATTTTAAATTAAAAGTTTTAAATTAAAAAAATTTTTATTTTCAAATTTGTTTGAATTGTTTTTAATTTTGTTTTCGTTTTTTTTACTATATTTAATTTATTATTTACCATATTTTGTAAAACTTAATTAAGAATTTATCATATTATATTAAATTCATTCATTTATTTCACATTTCAAGTTAGAATTATACAAAGCTTTTATAAGCTTTGGAAGCTTGTCAAATCTTTCTAACTATTGCCCTAAGCCCTAAGTGAAAGAAAGATAAAACAGATAAAAAATAAAATTTCTTTAATTCTCTTCAGGGTTGTCACGGTACCCCTTTTTCGAAATAGTTATTTAAAAATACCCCTTGTTTTAAATTTCCAAAGGGGTACGAAAAATACTCCTTTTTTAAGAATATCTCAAAAATTTAAAATCTCAAAATTTTGCTTTTTCGAAAAAAAAATTTTTTTAAATCACATTGAAAAAAAAATTTCGATTAAAAATTGACGAAAAAAAAATTTGTATTTTTTGCCCCTAGTTGTCAGTAATTTTTAAAATATAAAATGCAAGCAAAGAATGTAAAAATACCAAAATTATTCCTCAATCACGACATCTAGGATTTATATTAAAGTGACCAGACGTCCCGGATTATGAGGGACGTTCCCGGATTTAAATCGTATGTCCTGCATTGAAAATTGTCCCGGAAAGTGTCCCGTATTGTATATCTTACCTTATTATTGCTCTCTATTTGTAAACTAACTTTTCCAATTAAATAACACTGATATGGTTTAACTGGCAACAATTATTTAAATTCAAAAATTCAACTATTTCAATTCAAGTATGTCATGAGTTTTTAGCGAATTCACATTGCTATTTAAAAAAATCTGTTTCTATAATTGCTATTTCAGTTTAAAAAGTTGAAGTGTACTAAACAAAAGTGAAAAGTTTAAATTTATGCAAATTATTATTAGTTTATTTTTATAAAGTTTGTTTCTTGTAAGAATAATTTTATTTTTTTCTTAATTTTTTTTTTATTTTTAATATTAATTAAATTAATAAAATGAAAAATCTATGATATTTTAATTCGGAACAATTAAATAAACTAAGAAAATTATGTCCTGAGGAATGCGTTAAGCTTTTCTTTATATTTATTTGAACTTGTCCCGGATTTCAACATAAAATACATGGTCACTTTAATTTATATGTTACTTACCATGAAAGAAACAATATCAATTATCTGTTTTCTTTTTCACCCATATAGTTTTGGTAATAAACAAAAAGTTGATTTTATCCTTTTTAGCACATTTCCAAAAAAATTTTGAAAAAATGTGCTTACTTATTAGTTTCACTTCGTCCGTCTGCCCGTCCGTCTGTTTAGAAAACTTCTACACCGTTAAAGATAGAGAAAATAAATTTTATGACCATGGGTAGGTCTCATAAAAAAAATAATTTTGTGGAACAACTTTTTCATCTAGCACCATCCATTACGGTTGGATGTGGGTGGTTCTAGATGAAGGTTCTATCCTAAAGTTTGGTTTTTCCTGGGGGGGTTGTTTTGGTTGCTTAGAGTTCAGAACTACCCTGAGGAAGCACGTGCAATTCCTCTTGGTTATTTTTGAGTTTTCCACAAACCCTCGTAAAAAAAAAAATTTTAAATTAAAAGTTTAAAATAAAAAAATTTTTATTTTCAAATTTGTTTGAATTGTTTTTAATTTTGTTTTCGTTTTTTTTACTATATTTAATTTAGTCATTTATTTCACATTTCAAGTTAGAATTATATAAAGCTTTTAAAAGCTTTGGAAGCTTGTCAAATCTTTCTAACTATTGCCCTAAGCCCTAAGTGAAAGAAAGATAAAACAGATAAAAAATAAAATTTCTTTAATTCAGGGTTGTCACGGTACCCCTTTTTCGAAATAGTTATTTAAAATTTCCGGGGTACGAAAAATGCCTCTTTTTTAGAAATATCTCAAAAATTTAAAATCTCAAAATTTTGTTTTTACGAAAAAAAAATTTTTTTAAATCACATTGAAAAAAATATTTTGATTAAAAATTGACGAAAAAAAAATTTATATTTTTGGCCTCTAACTGTCAGTAATTTTTAAAATATAAAATTCAAGCAAAGAATGTAAAAATACCAAAATTATTCCTCAATCACAATATCTAGGATTTATATATTACTTACTCTGAAAGAAACAATATCAATTATCTGTTTTCTTTTTCACCCATATAGTTTTGGTAATAAACAAAAAGTTGATTTTATCCTTTTTAGCACATTTCCAAACAAATTTTGAAAAAATTCACTCTGTTCGTCTGTCCGTCCGTCTGTTTACAAAACTTCTACACCGTTAAAGACAGAGAAAAAAAAATTTTAACCATGGGCAGGTCTCATAAAAAAAATAATTTTGTGGAAGTCTTTCATGTAGCCCCATCCATTACGGAGCTACAGCCCCTCAAACTTTGAAAAAGGCCTATTTTTAAATGCATATATCTTATGTTGGCTCAAGATTTTTTCAATCTAAAAACGTCATTCGACAGATATTATTTAACTTTGTAAATTAATATCAAAATTATACAATTTTTTTAAATTTAATATTTAAATTTACCGTTATGTGAAAACCTAATTTTGCATGATTTTTCTACTTTCATAACTTCGTCACGCTTTTAGATAGAGGCTTAAAATTTTGAGGCTGAGGTTGAATTAGTTAGTTAGTTAAAATTTTTTTGGACCACTCCCTGTTTATGAGCTATTAGGGCTCAAAAATTGAAAATTTTCTATTTTTAAACACCTGTAACTTAGGAACCTATACACATTTTACTTCTGCAAGATATAAAAATTAAAGCTACAGTAATATAGTTTTACGTATGTTAAAGCTTTATTTTAGTTGTAAAGGGTTCCAAAGTTGCAGCTCTTCAAAATTGCGAAAAAGCCCCATTTTCAGAAGTATATATCTCAGGCTCTGCGTAATAGTTTTGCACTCTAAAACCGCCAGAAGATCGAAAATTTTATTATCTATATAAAACAATATCAAAATTATGTAATATTTTGTAATTTACTATTTAAATTTACCATTACGTGAAAACCACATTTTGCATGAAATTTTTTTTTTATAACTCCCGCACGCCTTTAGATAGGAACCTGAAATTTTGGGACAAGAAAGAACTTTTAGAATTAGTATAAGTTTCCTCAGAATTTTTTGGTAGCACCCCCTCTTTAAGAGTTATTACGCCTCAAAAATTGAAAATTTGCTATTTTTAGACACCTATAACTTAGACACCTGTAAAAAATTTTCTTCGGCAAGACATGAAAATTAAAGGTTCAATAATATATTTTTACGTGTGTCAACCGTTTTTCTTAGTTATATAGGATTCCGGACTTACGGCCCCTCAAAATTTCAAAAATGTCCTATTTTCACGTTTTTCTTATTACATGAAATTTTCAAATTTTTCTGCAAGACACAATTCTAAACAGTTTGTATTGAGTTTTGGAAATGTGCGCTTTTAAAAACCGTTGGTTTACATTCTAGCTTGTTTGATTCTATAGTAAGAATTCAAGTGTGAGTATGGTGTAAAAAGTAAAATATTATTTCTTTGGTATTAAATTCAAAATAGCAATTCAAATAATTAATTCATCAATTAGTGTTTTTGTTTAGTATAGTTAGTACTTAATGTTGTTTAGCAGAATTTTATTTTTGGAAATTATAATGTAATGTAATGTAATTCGTTTAAAAAATTGAAGGTAAGTATTTTATATTTTCAATCGATTGACATAATTTTATTATGAAACGTTTTATCAATAAATATTTTAAATTTTATATATTTTAAATTTTGAATTGTACCTTTCCAAATATAAAATCTAAAAATATCAAAGATATAGGCATTACGAATTTGTTATGAAAAATAATAATGCAAAATATTAATTAAAATTTAATTAACAAATTTTCACGAGACAAAATATTACACGAAATTTAATCTGAGTTTTCAATCTGAAAAAGGAGTTTTACTTATAAATTTTATTTGTTCATTTAAAACCGTTTTACCCTTTTTTTCAACCTGTTTAATTCTATAAATTTCTAAAAATTTAAGTTCCCTTCACTATTAAGTCGTTATTAACGAATAAATGTTTTGTTAAGAAAAATGTTCTATTAATAACATTTAAAATCGATTTTATTTTTGCAGACTTAAATTTTTTATTTTGGTGTAGCCGCTTTTAACGACTTAAAATTCAAATGTTTTTTATAAAATTGACTTTTAGCTTTGTTTATAAACGATCAAAATTTGAATTTTTGTTTTAAATTACAAACGGGATCACCCCATTATCTAGAAAAAAAATTTGTGTATATGTAAGATTCTGACCTTGAGGGATTTTAGTGTTGGGTTCAAAATCAGAATTATCCGCTTTTGAATCAACATTTTAATTTCAACATTTGTTCGATAATCGATATATTTCTGATATTTTACCATTTCACTTTTAGAAAATGGCGAAAATGATAGCATCTCATCTTCATATGATTCAGATGAAAAAGAAATCTCAATTGTAACAAAAAATGTTAGAAAAGAAGAAACTGTTATAATGATGTATGGCATAAAACTGATCTTGGAACCAAAGGTAAACATAATAACACTGCTATCTTCTTAGTTTGTAATTCAGAATTTTCAATTGCAAACGGAAGGGTTTATGATGTAAAAAATATATGAAGTACGATAAACATAAAAAAAGATTTGAAGCAGTGGTTCAAAGGAAACAACTTCATTTTTTACCTCAACCGAATTATCTGAATTTTCAAGTTTAGATAAAAAAATTTCTGCTTCTGAGGTTACAATTGACATTGTATCATACAATTAGCACAGTTACAATTCTGCTAATTGTACCAGTTCTTTGTTTTTAACTTTATTTAATGATTCAAAAATAGCTTCGAAATGTTCATGTGGCCGTGAAAGAAACAATCTCTATTATTCTTGAAGAACTAAAAAATTACCATCCGTTTTCTATTGGAACTGAAGCAAGTAATAAAGATAACATCCAAATGGTCCGATTTCGAAAGACATTTCTTCTTGCTTAATACGAGAGTTAACTAAGTTCAATTTGAAACTGGAAAATTGCATTGGTTATTGTGGCGATAATGCTTGTGTTAATTTCGGTGTCCATCAAAGTGTTTTTTCGAACTTAAAAAATTTAACAAAAATTGAATAAGTATTGGTTGTCCTTGCCATGTATTACATTATGCCGCAAGGAAAGCTTCAAATTGCTTAAGATTTGACATTGAAATAATAATACTAAAAGCTTATAACGAATTTAGCTCTCATAGCAAAAAATTGAAGTTGTTAAAGGAATTTTACGATTTTTGTGAAATTGAATATTCAACTTTATTGCGTCATATTCCAACGAGATGGTTATCTCTTTTTCCTGCAGTAGAAAGATTGTATAAAAATTTCGAGGAAGTAATATTTTTTACATTTAGAAAAAATGAAATATATTTAGAAAAAAATATCTATCCTCAATATCTAAAACAATTTTTTGAAAATGATTTAGCTGAAGCTTACTAGTTTTTTTATAAATGTTTCATATGGTATACAAAATTTAATTTTAAAATTAGAACAAGAAGGTCCAGTAATAATGGAATTATTGCATTTAATGTCTTCGCAATCTAAAATTAATGATCACTAAGCAAGACAAAAATTAAATGAATGATTATAATTATATTAATATATTTAAAAAAGGAGCTCATGCCTTTTTAGAAGCAATAATTAAGTATATATATAGAAAAAAGATTTAAATTTGAGAACAATAAATTTGAAACATTAAAAATAATCAAATTGGATGAAGTAACACCATTTAGTGATTTTTTAAAAGTAGTGGAAAGTTTTGTTACTCTAAATATTGACCATGACGTCCTTTATGAAGAATGTATTTTGTTGGAAGCATTTCATAATAAAATAAAAACTGTCGAATTTAAAAGCTTTGAAGATATATAGCTAACATTTATATTTTGAAAAAAATAATATTTTTTATTTTTGCAACACCCCACTCAACCGCAATAAGTGGACGTACCTTTAATTTGATGTTTAAGTCTTGGAGGAAAGATAGAAACAAATTAAGTTTAGAATGTTGAGAGCGAAATACTAATTAAATCTAATTTTAAATATTCTTGCAAAGAATTCTGCAAATATGCTTATAAGTATAACAATGAAAACTTATTGAAGAAAATACATTTTAAAGAAAAATATATATACATTTTTTTTGTGCATTTCTCTGCCACATAAATGTAAATGTCGTAAGGAGATTAACTCTTACGATGTGTGTGGGATTCGAAATTTCATATATGTACGATTTCCTTAAGTTTAAGAAGAACATTAACATTTTTCTTCAAAATATCTCCAAATTTTCCTACTTATCCCCCATAACCCAAATTTCCTCATTCCAATTTCCCCAATTATCCTTCCCACATCTCTATCCCCAAAACCAAATTGTATATTTGTATATTAAAGGTTCCATCCTAAAGTTTGGGTTTTCCTGGGGGGGTTGTTTTGGTTGGTTAGAGTTCAGAACTACCCTGAGGAAGCACGTGCAATTTCTCTTGGTTATTTTTGAGTTTTCCACAAACCCTCGTAAAAAAAAAAATTTTAAATTAAAAGTTTTAAATTAAGAACATTTTTGTTTTCAAATTTGTTTGAATTTTTTTTAATTTTGTTTTCGTTTTTTTTACTATATTTAATTTATTATTTACCATATTTTTTTTTTTTTCTTTATTTCTTCTTAATAATTTATATAAAAATAATTTACTTTAATATATTCATAATTAAATAGTTTCTGACCTTAGCTTAGAGCTGTGTGGTCTTATAATGTGTAAAAAATGATGAACAGAGTTTCAGACACAAAAAACAAAAGAAAAGAAAAAAAATTTTTTACATTATAATAAAAAAAAAAGTACAAAAAAAAAAATAAATCAAATAAAAATCGAATTTTCATAAAATTATTTACATATTTTATATTTAATAGTAGAAAATTTTAATTTTTTATTTAAATTTAATTTAGTTAATGGAATTATTTAAATTTAATTTAATTAATTTGAGTTAATGGATTTAACTCAATTTAAATATACTTTAACTTAAGGTTTTCAAAATTCGTCATTTGACGTTATTGTTAGTGTAACTGTATACTATCGATTAAAAGTTAATACAATTATATATTATGTTAATTTTGTTAGTATAATGCTTTAATTTTCGACTAAAAGTGTTCTTATTTTTTTTTGAATACGCCGAAGTTAGATAGAATTTTCAAATCTTCGGGTAGCTCGTTGAAGGCTTTTAAGCAATTGTATAGACAATTATTTCTTTGGTTTCCGGTTCTAAATAAGGAGAGATAAAAATTTGATTTGTTCCTAGTGTTGTGCGAGTGAATGTCTAATCTTCTATTTAGAATAAAGTTATGTTTCAGCAGACTATTTACTATTTTAAAAGCAGTACAGTGCAATTCATATCTATTTATATTCGTAAGACTAAGATATTGTTGAGAGTATAATAAATGAGAGGGGTATTGAATAGGTAGATTTTTAATGATTTTAAGAAATTTTTTGTGCTCAATTTCTAGCTTATTTAAGTAGATTTGGGGAGCCCTGCTCCAAGTGGGATTTAGATAACTAATATGTGAATTAATGTGAGATGAATATATTGCATATAAAGCATTAGTTAATAGGAAATTACGCAATTTTCTTAATATGAATATATATGGGGAAAATTTTTTTATTATTTCATCGATGTGGCAACTCCAGTTTAACTTACTATCAATAATTAGACCTAAATAATTAAATTTTTTTACAATTTCTAAGGACTCATTTTTGTAAGGAAAATTACTATCAAAATTAAAAATTTTATTTTCAAAGAGTAGAATTTTGGTTTTTTCCAGATTTAAAACTAAACGATGCTTTCTTATCCATTCTTAAATTAAATGAAGATCATGGCGGATCGAGTTTCCAATTAAAAGCTGGTCGTCATCTGCATATTTCAAGACTGCATCATCTGCAAACAATTGCAAGTGGCCTTTCAGTTCTAATTTCGTAATATCATCAATATATAATTTAAAGAGTAGAGGACCTAAAATTGATCCCTGTGGCACGCCTTGTAAGATAATTTTTTCTGAACTTAATACATTGTTACAGCGTACCATTTGTTTACGACCCTTAAGATAAGATTTAAAAAAGTTTAGCTGACCCGCTGTGAAGTTTAAGTTCGCAAGTTTTAGGAGTAAAATATCGAGATCAACACAATCAAAAGCCTTTCTAATATCTAGAAAGACACAACCAACATATTTCCCAGCGTCTGTATTTTTCGTGATGAATTCATTTAAAAATAGATAAGCTGCTGTCGTGTTCGAGTTTTGTTCAAAACCAAATTGGTTCTCACTTAATATTGGATTATTGTTTAAAAATATGTTAAATCTATTTTTGACAACATTTTCGAAAATTTTAGAAAAAGCTGGAAGGATAGAAATTGGTCGATAATTCGAGCAATCAGTTGATACTCCATTTTTAAAAATCGGATTTACAATAGCAATTTTTAAACTGCTTGGAAATATTTCAGATTGAAACGACTCATTTATAAATTTCACCAGAAAAGGAATCAAACGTGCGGAGAATTTCTGAATAAATTTGGTAGAAATATTATCGAAACCCGTGGCAGCCGCCGAATTAAGCGATTTAATGACCTTATTTATCTCTTCTATATTTGTGGGAAATAAAACAAAATTAATAAAGATATTTATACGGAATTGATTTACATAATGTACGTCAATATTATCTAAGGGAACACTAATCTTATTTGTTACATTTATAAAATAGTCGTTAAATACCGTAGCAATTTCTTTTTTGTTTTCTAGTATAATATTGTCGCAATTAATTATTTTAATTTGTTTTTTTGACTCCGAGCTAGTTGTATTGAACATAATATTTTTGTAGCACTCCCAAAGTTTTTTATTATTAGTAGAGTTTTTTGTAATTAAATCTGAAAAGAATTTCTGTTTTGAAGCTATAACTAGAGTTTTAGCCTTATTTTTATACTTTTTGTATAAGCTATCAATATCTCTTAGTTTCATTAACTCCATTATTTCATTTGTGATCCACGTTTTTCTTTTTTTTCTTTTTTGTACCTGAATACATTGCGTATTTTCAATTATTATTTTCCTAAGTTTATTAGTAATGGAATCGAAGTAATCATATGTATAGAGATAGTTCCACACGTTATCTTTTTCTATCTTGTCGTAATTTAAAATATTTTTGAAGTTAATTATATTATCGGTAATTGGTTTCTCATCCATAGTTATAAAAAAACATTTGGTGATCAGACATGCAAGAGTCTAAAATGTGAAAAGAATAGTTTTTTTCAGTTATATCACTTATAAAGTGATCTATAATAGTTTTTGAATTCCTACCAAACCTAGTTGAATATTCTTCTGAAATTTTATTACAAACTAGAAAACCATTAGTCAATAAGGTATTTGTATAAATATTAATTTCCGCGTTATCAATATTTAATAGATTTAAATTGATATCCCCAAGAATTAGAGATTTTTTATACTGAAAAGTAATTTCATCCATTTTATTTATAAATGCATCAAAACGCGTTTCGCGTGCTCTGTAAATTTCAAAGATATTGAATTTATGTTTCGTTAGTTTCACTCCTAAAAGATTAGTTTTTTCAAATTCTTCACTATAAATTTGGTAACTATCAATATCTTCCCTCACGTATATGGCAACACCACCATATGCTTGGTCTCTGTTTGAAAAATAAGCATTGAAACCTTCAATATTAAAAAACTGATTTTCTGAGTTATGAATCCAGATTTCAGTAAGTACAATTACATGAATATTCGTTTTGAACTTATTAATTAGTGTTTCAAGATTATAAAGTTTGTTTCTTAAACTTTGTATATTTAAATAAACCAAATTGAAATTATTTTTAAAATTAAAACTTTCGTTAAAATCCAAATCCGTGAAATAATTTATTTTTAACAAATCTCTAAAATTTACGATATTGTTAGCCATCAATTTGGGATAAAAAAAAATAAATTGCGAAAAATAAACAAATTAAAAAAAAAAAAATAGCAAGGACACAAACAAATAAATATATGATTTTTAATAATTTGCAACCAACTTTAATGCACAAATATTCGATAAGAATATAAGAGACTCGTTTACGACATTCGTTAAGAATATTAGCAAAATATGTTTTTAACGTAAAAGTGATTTTAAAATATAAATAAAAATAAAAGGAAACGTGGATTAAAAATGTAAGTAAACATTTTTTTGTTTTAATTTGTAATAATCTAAGTGTATTGTTAAAGGGGTGAGTTGCAATATTTATATAAATAGTAATTATTAAATAGTAATATGAATAAAATATTTTGATGTTATATTGTACTAATTTAGAACTATGGTTTGTGAAGTGAGTTTTGAAATAAATTTGATATAGGCAAAAAATCAAAAAGATAAACAAAAATTCAGAGCCGGAATTTATAATAGATAATTTTGATAAAAGTAATGATTCTGAGTTCTTAGTAATATTCTTGATTAAACTAAAATATATTTCAAACAGGTGAATAATGAGAAAAGTTTTTAAAGAAAGAGTGATTTTAAAATGTGAATAATAAAAATAAAAAAAGTGATTAAGGTGAAAAAATTGTCTTAAGCGTTGTAAATAAATAATTAAAAATTTACCGTCGGAATTATTAAGAAATAATTTTGATAAGAGTAAAAATTCTATGTTAGTATTAATATTAAAAAGTATGTTAAAAAATAATTTGGTAACTTGGTACTTTAGTAAGTAAATTATAGAAAGATAAATAATAATTTTGATTAGTACTAATTTATGATTATTAGTAGTGAAGCAGGTTATAAAGTTAAGTTCACATAGGTGAAAGGTAAGGAGGTTAAAAAATATTTTTGTTTAAATTAAAAATTCTGTGTTAGTATGAATATTACAAAATATGCAAAAAAATAATTTGTTAAAAAATAATTTAGCTAAAAGAACAAATGGTGTGTTAGTATAATCATTACAATAAATGTTAAAATGTATTTTTTTAGTATTATTCTTCATTAACATAATGGTTTTAGATATTATGGTTATTTTTGTTAATAAAAAAGATATCATTAAGAGATTGAATTTTGAAAACCTTAGAAGTTTCTGTTTTCCTAATATAAATGATATTATTTTTGATCCATAGGTATTTGTAGCCACAGGAGGTTTTAATTGCAACTGAGTAAGATGTTCACCAAAAAATATTTCCCGGTTGCCGCTTGCTCCTACACCCACATCTGAAGTGAATATGTGTTTTTTTGTTTTTTTTTTAGATATTAACTCAACTTTCGGTGCATCCGTTTTTAGTTGAAGTAAATATAGCCCTTGATTATCTTTAATATTGTTATTTATATTATCTTTTTTGTTTTAGGCAGTACTTCCGATATCGCTGCAATGTCATTCTCAGTAATCTCAGCGTTCAACAATTTACTAATTTTAACCAAGACTTCTGTTGGATTTTTGTTTTTCGGTCCTGCCCAGCTATTACGATGTCCTTTTTTTTTCATTTTGACTTTTTTGATCAACAAGGTACTCAAAGTAATTCACCCTTTTTTCCAGAATAATGTTTTTTTCTTCACATTTGGATATTTCATTTTTTAAAACAGTGTTTTCTTCAATAATTTCTGCGTTTGTTTGTAGGACACCATCCATTTGAGCGCTAAGAAAAGTTTGTGATTTATGAATTTCCGTGAGCAATGCTATCATTTGATTCACAGATTTGGCAAGAGTTACCACAGTACACTGACTTGGATCAATTTGAATAGGCATATTCAAGTTTTGGTTTTCTTCTATTTCATTTGAGTCTAAATCAAACAAGGAGACTTGGTCCGAATCGTGTTCAGCATCGAAATTATCATCACCCACTATGATGGACTCGTTTGAGGTGGAAGGGCATTTAGAGCACTTCCAAGAAGCCGACCCCGTTTCAACTGCTTTAAATACCTCTTCCGCTACAGAAGCACATTTTGCGTGAAAAAATTTGCGGCAAAGACCACTAGACTGAATGCCTTTAGTTTTTGCGTAGAAGTTTTTTTTACATTTCCAGCATTGTTTCGACGCCATTTTAAATTAATTTTGTTTCCTTATTTTATATTATTTATTTATTTATTATTTTTTATTATATTTTAATACAATTTTCCTTATTTTTTCTCTTTTTTAGTGTATAGATGGAATGATAATTCTTCATTAGCTGATGTGAAGCTGGTCACCTTAATTGCGGTTTCTACTTATATTATATTTAGTATTAAGTGTTATTTTCTTTAGTTATGGTTTTTGTATTAGTTATGACTTGTTAATAATTTAGTATAAAATTATTTCAGAATTGTATTAGTTAATAATTATATTATTATATAATTTGTGAATGTATTACGCATATACTTTATAAAGAGTTATAAGTGTTTGAATTTTTTTTTTTTTTTTTTATTAGATTTGATTTTAAATTGATTGGTATTGATTGTATATATATTATAAATTTATGCTAGTTAATTAGTTAGGTATTTGTTTTCTATTTTATGATTTATTGTTAACTAATATTTGTTATAGAAGAATTTTAATATTGTTTAATTTAAATTAGTATTAGTTAAGTATTTATATTTTTTCTAAATTACTTTTTAACTTAGTTTTATAAACGTATAAGTAATTGTTTGTTTTTTTTTTTTTTTTTAGTTTGATTTTAAATTAGCTAGTATTGATTACATATTATAAATTTGTATTAGTTATTCAGTTAGGTATTATTACTTTCTTTTATATTTTTTATCTTGTCTTTAATTTATTGTTATTTGGTATTTGTTTAACTTTTTAATGATTTATTATTCTGCATTAATTCAATTTTATAAGTCTTTATTTTTATTTCATGTATCTTTTATTCTTTCTATTTTATGATTTATTTTATATTAATTTTAATTTATTGTTAACTAATATTTGTTATTGAAGAATTTTAATATTGTTTAATTTAAATTAGTATTAGTTATTAGTTAAGTATTTATATTTTTTCTAAATTACTTTTTAACTTAGTTTTATAAACGTATAAGTAATTGTTTGTTTTTTTTTTTTTTTTTAGTTTGATTTTAAATTAGCTAGTATTGATTACATATTATAAATTTGTATTAGTTATTCAGTTAGGTATTATTACTTTGTTTTATATTTTTTATCTTGTCTTTAATTTATTGTTATTTGGTATTGGTTTAACTTTTAATGATTTATTATTCTGTATTATTTCAATTTTATAAGTCATTATTTTTATTTCATGTATCTTTTATTCTTTCTATTTTATGATTTATTTTATATTAATTTTAATTTATTGTTAACTAATATTTGTTATTGAAGAATTTTAATATTGTTTAATTTAAATTAGTATTAGTTATTAGTTAAGTATTTATATTTTTTCTAAATTACTTTTTAACTTAGTTTTATAAACGTATAAGTAATTGTTTGTTTTTTTTTTTTTTTTTAGTTTGATTTTAAATTAGCTAGTATTGATTACATATTATAAATTTGTATTAGTTATTCAGTTAGGTATTATTACTTTGTTTTATATTTTTTATCTTGTCTTTAATTTATTGTTATTTGGTATTGGTTTAACTTTTAATGATTTATTATTCTGTATTATTTCAATTTTATAAGTCATTATTTTTATTTCATGTATCTTTTATTCTTTCTATTTTATGATTTATTTTATATTAATTTTAATTTATTGTTAACTAATATTTGTTATTGAAGAATTTTAATATTGTTTAATTTAAATTAGTATTAGTTATTAGTTAAGTATTTATATTTTTTATAAATTACTTTTTTAACTTAGTTTTATAAACGTATAAGTAATTGTTTGTTTTTTTTTTTAGTTTGATTTTAAATTAGCTAGTATTGATTACATATTATAAATTTGTATTAGTTATTCAGTTAGGTATTATTACTTTCTTTTATATTTTTTATCTTGTCTTTAATTTATTGTTATTTGGTATTTGTTTAACTTTTTAATGATTTATTATTCTGCATTAATTCAATTTTATAAGTCTTTATTTTCATTTCATGTATCTTTTATTCTTTCTGCTCAAAAATTTAAAATTTTAAAATTTCTTTCCAAACACGTCTGCACTCGGTGAAACCTTAATTAAGAATTTATCATATTATATTAAATTCATTCATTTATTTCACATTTCAAGTTAGAATTATATAAAGCTTTTAAAAGCTTTGGAAGCTTGTTAAATCTTTTTAACTATTGCCCTAAGCCCTAAGTGAAAGAAAGATAAAACAGATAAAAAATAAAATTTCTTTAATTCTCTTCAGAAATTTTCTTTAATTCTCTTCAGGGTTGTCACGGTACCCCTTTTTCGAAATAATTATTTAAAAATACCCCTTGTTTTAAATTTCCAAAGGGGTACGAAAAATACTCCTTTTTTAAGAATATCTCAAAAATTCAAAATCTCAAAATTTTGCATTTTCGAAAAAATTTTTTTTTTAAATCACATTGGAAAAAAAATTTTGATTAAAAATTGATGAAAAAAAAATTTATATTTTTTGCCTCTAGTTGTCAGTAATTTTTAAAATATAAAATTCAATCAAAGAATGTAAAAATACCAAAATTATTCCTCAATCACGACATCTAGGATTTATATATGTATTACTTACTCTGAAAGAAACAATATCAATTATCTGTTTTCTTTTTCACCCATATAGTTTTGATAATAAACAAAAAGTTGATTTTATCCTTTTTAGCACATTTTCAAAAAAAATTTTAAAAAATGTGCTTATTAGTTTCACTCTGTCCGTCTGTCCGTCCGTCTGTTTACAAAACTTCTACACCGTTAAAGATAGAGAAAATAAATTTTATGACCATGGGTAGGTCTCATAAAAAAAATAATTTTGTGGAACAACTTTTTCATGTAGCCCCATCCATTACGGAGCTAAAGCATCTCAAACTTTGAAAAGGGCCTATTTTTAAATGCATATATCTTATGTTCTGCTTAAAATTTTTTCAATCTGAAAACGTCATTCGACAGGTATTATTTAACTTTGTAAATTAATATCAAAATTATACAATTTTTTTAAATTTAATATTTAAATTTACCGTTATGTGAAAACCTAATTTTGCATGATTTTTCTACTTTCATAACTTCGTCACGCTTTTAGATAGAGGCTTGAAATTTTGAGGCAAGAAAGAACTTTTAGAATTAGTTGAATTAGTTAGTTAGTTAAAATTTTTTTGGACCACCCCCTGTTTATGAGCTATTAGGGCTCAAAAATTAAAAATTTTCTATTTTTAAACACCTGTAACTTAGGAACCTATACACATTTTACTTCTGCAAGATATAAAAATTAAAGCTACAGTAATATAGTTTTACGTATGTTAAAGCTTTATTTTAGTTGTAAAGGGTTCCAAAGTTGCAGCTCTTCAAAATTGCGAAAAAGCCCCATTTTCAGAAGTATATATCTCAGGCTCTGCGTAATAGTTTTGCACTCTAAAACCGCCAGAAGATCGAAAATTTTATTATCTATATAAAACAATATCAAAATTATGTAATATTTTGTAATTTACTATTTAAATTTACCGTTATGTGAAAACCTCATTTTGCATGAAATTTTTTCCGGCACGCCTTTAGATAGAAAATTTTGAGACAAGAAAGAACTTTTAGAATTAGTATAAGTTTCCTCAAAAAATTTTTTGGTAGCACCTCCTCTTTAAGAGTTATTACGCCTCAAAAATTGAAAATTTGCTATTTTTAGACACCTGTAACTTAGGCACCTGTAAACATTTTTCTTCCGCAAGACATGAAAATTAAAGGTTCAATAATATATTTTTACGTGTGTTAACCGTTTTTCTTAGTTATATAGGATTCCGGACTTACGGTCCGTCAAAATTTCAAAAATGCCCTATTTTTACGTTTTTCTTATTACATGAAATTTTCAAATTTTTGTGCAAGACACAATTCTAAACAGTTTGTATTGAGTTTTGGAATTTGCGCTTTTAAAAACCGTTGGTTTACATTCTACTTTGTTTGATTCTATAGTAAGAATTTAAGTGTGTGTATGGTGTAAAAAGTAAAATATTATTGCTTTGGTATTAAATTCAAAATAGCAATTCAAATAATTAATTCATCAATTAGTGTTTTTGTTTAGTATTGTTAGTACTTAGTGTTGTTTAGCAGAATTTTATTTTTGGAAATTATAATGTAATGTAATGTAATTCGTTTAAAAAATTGAAGGTAAGTATTTTATATTTTCAATCGATTGACTTGATTTTATTATGAAACGTTTTATCAATAAATATTTTAAATTTTATATATTTTAAATTTTGAATTGTACCTTTCCAAATATAAAATCTAAAAAAATCAAAGATATAGGCATTACGAATTTGTTATGAAAAATAATAATGCAAAATATTAATTAAAATTTAATTAACAAATTTTCACGATACAAAAAATTACACGAAATTTAATCTGAGTTTTCAATCGGAAAAAGGAGTTTTACTTATAAATTTCGTTTGTTCATTTAAAACCGTTTTACCCGTTCTTTCAACCTGTTTAATTCTATAAATTTCTAAAAATCTAAATTCCCTACACTATTAAGTCGTTATTAACGAATAAATGTTTTGCAAAGAAAAATGTTCTCTTAATAACATTTAAAATCGATTTTATTTTTGCAGACTTAAATTTTTAATTTTGGTGTAGCCGCTTTTAACGACTTAAAATCGAAATGTTTTTTATAAAATTGACTTTTAGCTTTGTTTATAAAAGATCAAAATTTGAATTTTTGTTTTAAATTACAAACGGGATCACCCCATTATCTAGAAAATAAATTTGCGTATATGTAAGATTCTGACCTTGAGGGATTTTAGAGGGTTCAAAATCAGAGTTATCCGCTTTTGAATCACCATTTTCATTTCAACATTTGTTCGATAATCGATATATTTCTGATATTTTACCATTTCACTTTTAGAAAATGGCGAAAATGATAGCATCTCATCTTCATATGATTCAGATGAAAAAGAAATTTCAATTGTAAAAAAAAATGTAAGAAAAGAAGAAACTGTTATAATGATGTATGGCATAAAACTGATCTTGGATAACCAAAGGTAAACATAATAACACTGCTATGTTCTTAGTTTGCAATTAAGAATTTTCAATTGCAAACGGAGGGGTTTATGATTTAAAAAACATATGAAGTACGATAAACATAAAAAAAAGATTTGAAGCAAGTGGTTCAAAGGAAACAACTTCATTTTTTACCACAACCGAATTATCTGAATTTTCAAATTTAGATAAAAAAAGTTTCTGCTTCTGAGGTTACAATTAACATTGTATCATACAATTAACCATTCTCAAGGTTACAATTCTGCTAATTGTACCAGTTCTTTGTTTTTAATTTTATTTAATGATTCAAAAATTTGAAATTTTCATTTGGCCGTACGGAATTATCTAAAATTGCTAGTAATATTTTAGCGAAAGAAACGATCTCTATTATTCTTGAAGAACTAAAAAATGACCATCCGTTTTCTATTGGAACTGAAGCAAGTAATAAAGATAACATCCAAAAGGTCCGATTTCGAAAGACATTTCTTCTTGCTTAATACGAGAGTTAACTAAGTTTAATTTGAAACTGGAAAATTGCATTGGTTATTGTGGCGATAATGCTAGTGTTAATTTCGGTGTCCATCAAAGTGTTTTTGTCGAACTTAAAACATTTAACAAAAATTGAATAAGTATTGGTTGTGCTTGCCATGTATTACATTATGCCGTAAGGAAAGCTTCAAATTGCTTAAGATTTGACATTGAAATAATAATACTAAAAGCTTATAACGAATTTAGCTCTCATAGCAAAAAATTGGAGTTGTGAAAGGAATTTTACGATTTTTGTGAAATTGAATATTCAACTTTATTGCGTCATGTTCCAATGAGATGGTTATCTCTTTTTCCTGCAATAGAAAGATTGTATAAAAATTTCGCGGCAGTAATATTTTTATATTTAAAAAAATGAAATATATTTAGAAAAAATGAAATATATTTAGAAAAAAATGTCCTCAATATCTAAAACAATTTTTTGAAAATGATTTAGCTGAAGCTTACCTAGTTTTTAGCACATTTCCAAAAAAAATTTAAAAAAATGTGCTTATTAGTTTCACTCTGTCCGTCCGTCCGTCCGTCTGTTTACAAAACTTCTACATCGTTAAAGATAGAGAAAAAAAATTTTAACCATGGCTAGGTCTCATAAAAAAAATAATTTTGTGGAACAACTTTTTCATGTAGCGCCTCCCATTACGGAGCTACACCCCCTCCAACTTTGAAAAAGCCCTATTTTTAAATACATATATCTTATGTTCTGCTTAAGATTTTTTCAATCTGAAAACGTCATTCGACAGGTATTTCTTTTATGTTTGTAAATTAATATCAAAATTATACAATTTTTTAAAATTTAGTATTTAAATTTACCGTTATGTGAAAACCAAATTTTGCATGATTTTTCTACTTTCATAACTCCGGCACGCTTTTAGATAGACGCTTGAAATTTTGAGGCAAGAAAGAACTTTTAGAATTAGTATAGTAGTATAGTAGTTTTTTTTGGACAACCCCCTGTTTATGAGATATGAGGGCTTAAAAATTGAAAATTTGCTATTTTTAAACACCTGTAACTTAGGAACCTGTAAATATTTTACTTCTGCAAGTTATAAAGCTCCCCTCTTTAATAGTTATTACGCCTCAAAAATTGAAAATTTGCTATTTTTAGACACCTGTAACTTAGGCACCTGTAAAAATTTTTCTTCGGCGAGGCATAAGTACTTATTTATTTTTTCATAAGATAGTTATTTATTTATTTATTGGTAAATTAAAATTTTTATTTCAAAAGTATTTTATTGGTATTTTAATAGAAAGTTAAATATGTATTTAACTTGTAAAAAACTGTTTAATATAAGAAATAAAAACTAAGAAAAAAAAAATCCAAATATTTATTTGATAATATTTAAACGAAAAACATCTTTTTAAATATAAAGAGTATTATCTAAGACATTTGTAATTAAAAAAACTAACAGATATAATAAATAATATAAAGCAAGATGTATTTTTATTATTTTACTCTATTTTATATTGCTTTTTCAATTTTATGCTATAAAAATTATATTTCGAAATTCATTTCAGTTTGCTGACGTTTCAGTTCTAAGCATACCCTTCCTTGTAATTTTGATCTGACAACCCTACTCTTCAGTCTACTATCAACGTTTATAGCGTGGGGGCTGTGTCGGATTTCTGATTCAATTTTTTTAAATAAATTAAAAATTATGAATGAAAATATGAATATTTTTAATGTAATTTTCAACGAAGGTAGCTAGCTAATATATAATATTTATATTTTTTAAAAATTATTTAATATTTAAAATATTCCTGCACACAAATAAGATCCTTCGATTTAAAAAAAAAACTCCCATAAGAGATGTACATAAATAAGATCCAATTTGAAAGTTGCTCTCTGAGCACTATGGCGTTATATATAGAGGCGTTGTCTACAGTCATCTTAGTCGGAAACCGCAATTTTTGTGCAATTTAGCCAGTAAAAATAGCTCTTAGACGGTTTCATAAATTTAGCCAATTTTTTGACCGATTTTTTTGCTTTTCTTAGCCGGAAATCGGCTAAATATGTTATTGTTTTTTCTCATTTTTTTTACAAATTTACACTTGAGATTATAGATAGCTCGTTACTATTTTAGATTAATGCCATCTGTTTGTAATACACAAGTGAAATGTCAAATTTAAATTGGAGAAAAGTGAATTTGTCAGCTTGTCACCATTTATTTTAGTTGAAGTCAAATGAAAATTCAAATTGGTTTTAAAAAAGAAAGTTTTATAAACCTTTTGAAAAATCTAATTGGAAATAAAATTTTTTCAAAAGGGCTTATAATAATATAGTATTTATTACTTTAATACATTTGTATACAACTAAACAATTCACAAATCTTATTGGAAATAAATTTTTTGTAAATTTTGCAATTTTTTGTTTTATAACATATTAACAAAAACTTTCGAGCTTTGTTTAAACAACTTTTCAATCAGATATATATAACGCAAAATATGGACATGGACAATAAAAAATACGCCCAAAAATTTCGTCGAAAATGGGAAAAGGACGACCTTTTTAAAGACTGGCTGATAGAAGGTAAGCCAATGTGTACTTTTTGTTATTGTTTTATTCGGTGCAAATATTTTGCTATAAGTTAAAAAAATTATATATAAATTAATTATATATAAGTTATAATTAATTATATATAAGTTAATAATATATATATATATTAATTATATAATATTAAAAATGAAATAAGCACGAACCTTTACTTTTTCTAATTTATTGAGAAAATATTTTTCTAACTTATTGAGAAAAGTGAAAACTTGAATAGATTCTTGAACAATTTCTCTACAATACGGACAGTAGTAGTTACTTTTGTTATCGGCAAGTGCTGCAGACATAAGTGACATTTGGCATAAGTGGAATATTTGCACATGTCTGCACGGAAGACGAACTATATATTGGAAGGATTCGCCAAACAAACATAGCATGGATTTATGAAAGTCTCTTGTAATTGATTAATATTTGAGAGCTCCAATTCCCCTTCCGATTCACTTGAAACATGCTTCCATTTTCATTATCCTCATCAACTTCTTCAAATTCATCAAAACTCCCAAATATCTTATAATCCTTATTATATGTAAGTAATTCTGTTTAAGAATATCATTGGGGATATTTTACCATTTTCTAATAGTTCATTACTTCCTTTAATTTTTCGTTCTTTTCTATGCTTAATTTTCTTCTCTTTTCTTTTCCTACAGAGCCACCACTTTCAATTAAAATTTCCAATTTCCTACTTTTATGATATTCTTCCTCCCTGATTTTTCTAACAAATTTTGGTGATATGATACTTATTTCATTTTTAAGTTTTCTAACTTATATATAATTAATTTATACATAATTTGTTTAACTTATTTGCACCGAATAAAACAATAACAAAAAGTACTAGGTCCGTAAGTCAAAATTTTATAAAAAGGGACCACCTTAAAACTAACGTTTTTCTTAGGACACCTGGAATATATTTACCAAATGAAGAAATATCTTTAGTCGCAAAATATCAAAAAGGAAAAGGCAAAAAATACATCTGATAACAGGTTTTCCAATTTGAGTGATATGATTTCTAAGTGACGTTTCGGCCATTTGTAGTATGTCATGATCTGTCTTTTTTTTTTCATTGTATTCAGTAATGTTTACAATTTCATCATGGAGAGATATACGCAAGAACAACGTTTACAAATTATTCAATTTTATTATCAAAATAATCGTTCTCCAATTGCAACTTTTCGTGAGCTTTTGCCATTTTATGCTCGTAATAATCGTCCAACTGTGCTCGCTATTCGTCGAATTGTTGAAAATTTCGATCGTACATTTTCTTTACACAATGTTCAAGTGCCAATAAGTGCCTTCTTTCGAAATGAAGCTGGTAACACCGTTACTGTCAATGGATGGCGGTATAGATCGATGATAACAAACTTTTTATGGCCGAAATTGGAAGAAGTTGATCTAGACAACATCTAGTTCCAATAAGACGGGGCTACGTGCCACACAGCACGTGCAACAACCGAATTATTGCGAGAAAAGTTTAGAGATTCGATTATTTCAAGAAATTGTGACATTGAATGGCCTCCAAGAAGTTGTGATTTAACACCATTAGACTGTTTGTGGGTTTATTTGAAGTCATTGGTGTTTAGCAATAACCCATACTCTCTTCAAGCTTTAGAAGCCAATATTGAACGTGCTATTCATGACATACGACTTGATTTAGTGGAAAAAGTGCTCGAAAATTGGGTTCATCGAATTCGTTCCTGCAAAAGAAGTCGTGGAAGCCATTTGAATGACGTTTTATTCAGAACTTAATTGTATCGATTGTACTTCACATTAAATAAAAAACATTTGAATTTCCGTAACAATTAGTGTGTTTTTTGTTTTAAAGAAATCATATTACTCAAATTGGAAAACCCTATACAATAATATTAGATTGCTTAGAATTTTATATTTTAAGTTTAGAAGAAATCCAAAAAAGGCTGCCATTAAAAAGTTATTCAATATTCAATGAAATGGCAATTTTGAATCCAAGTATTTTATCAAGAAAAAAAGAGAGAACCCATATAAAATTTAAAAAGCTTTGCGCTGGTCTGAATATTAATAAAAATGAAATTCTAACTGAATGGCGTATTATAGAATACCAATTTTTTTATCAAGAAAAAGCAAGAATGTTAGAGAATACTATTGAAGAGTTTCGAAAAAAAAAAAAAAATTATCCAAAATTATCTAAAGTTGCCTATCTTGTGCTACCACTTCTACACGCCAATGCTGATGCAGAGAGAATATTCCCAATTGTAACAGATGTGCGCACAAAAAAAAGGAACAAATTGAGCCACAACAGCTATATGCGTTATTAGATCATTTCTTCAAATGCAGAAGACAAGTAAGTTTCGTTGAAATACAGAGCACTTAAAACAATAATCTAATGTTTCCAATTATTATATTCGTTTATCGTTGTATGCAATGATATGTTAATTTTTTTTGTTATTATTTAAGTTAACTATACAAAAAATGAATAAATAAAATCAACAGCAATAGTGGAATGCTAATTTCTTACATTTTTTCAATTGTTTACCGACCGCATACAATTATCTATAAAGTGTGTGTTAGATGTATGTATGGGTATGTGGGCACGTGTACAACCCAAACGACTGAGCGGAATTTTTTGAAATTTCATATTTAAGGTTTTCATGTAAATATCTCATTTTGATAAGCTTTTGCAGCAAATCGAACAACCGGCAGTAGTAGTTTACTAGTGTCATTTTTAAGTTTTTTACGAATATTTCCTAACAGAAAAATATTATGAAAAAAAATTGGTACATAAGTAAAGAGTAACAACTTTGCCATAGAGCATTTTTTGATCCGACTAACTTTAACTTTTATTTATTTTTTTTTGCTGAGTCTAAATTTCATATATATTATTATATATTATAACACGCCAAATGTATTTTTTTTGTTTTTTTTTTTATATTTCTAAAAATTTATACATACCTATCTAACCATATTTTCTTGTTAATGACGCAAAATTCAAACTGCAAAATTATTATTAAATATTAATCTTATATGTGTTTTGTATTTGTTTACTGTTTTTATTATTTTTTACTGCTAATATTTTTGAATAAAAAAAAAATCATGTACATTACCACAGACTATATTTAATCATAGACATTTATTTCTGAGTAAATTTTTTGCGATTGTTTTACTAGTACAAAATACAAAAATATTGGCTCCAACAATTGGGAAAAAAACAAACATACTTTTGCTTATAATGATTAGTAATATACTATGAAATTGGTATTTGGTATATTCACATGTAGTGTAGTGACCAACATATATATGAATATGTAGTTAATATTAATTATGATAGGTTGTAGTGGTATATTTTTATTTGCTGTTGCATATTGCATATCTATTTAGTGTGTGTTTGTGTAAAAATAAATTAAGTTTAAAAAGAAAAGAATTCAACAAATGAAATTTTATTCAACTATGTAGGTATTACATACATAGCATATGGAACAAAATGAATGCACAAAGAATATTTTTATATATTTCTTGTTTTTAGAAATAAATAATTATTATTACATATTATTAGTACAGTTCTTATTTATTATTAGTATCAGTTCTTTACGAACTTTCAAACTAACCGGTTGTGTATTCGGAAGAATTAAATAAAACAACAGAAAAAACAAGTGATTTATTTTTTTTTTCTTCAAAAACCGCGCGATCAACTATATAGTATTTACAAAACTGTCATTATCAATTATTTTTCATAAAGTGTCTAGTAGAAAAATCGAAACTCCAAATTATTGATTACTTCAAAATAGTTCTGATTCACCTGGCGGTGGAATTTTTAATCTAAATAACAATTAAACAAATAATTATAATCAAACAAAACTAAAAATAAACAAGGTATAATGTAAACCAACGGTTTTAAAAGTGCACACTTCCAAAACACAATATAAACTGTTTAGAATTGTGACTTGCACAAAAATTTGAAAATTGCAAATGTAATAAGAAAAAACCTGAAAATAGAACTTTTCCGGAATTTTGAGGGGCTGTAAGTACGGAACCCTATATAACTAAGAAAATCCGTTAACACATGTAAAAGTATATTATTGAGCCTTTAATTTTCATGTCTTATCGAAGAAAAATTTTTACAGATGCCTAAGTTACAGGTGTCTGAAAATAGCAAAATTTGAATTTTTGAGGCGTAATAACTCTTAAACAGGGGGTATTACCAAAAAATTTTCTAAGGAAACTTATACTAATCCTAAAAGTTCTCTCATGTCTCAAAATTTCAGGTTCCTATCTCAAAGCGTGCCGGAGTTATAAAAAAAGAAATATCATGCAAAATTTGGTTTTCACATAAGGGTAAATTTAAATAGTAAATTATAACATATTGCATAATTTTGATATTGTTTTATAGAGGTAAGAAAAGTTCCTGTCTGCTAGTGTTTTAATATTGTAAAACTACTACGCAGAGCCTGAGATATATACATCTGAAAATAGGGCTTTTTTTACAATTTTGGGGCCTGTAACTTTGGAACCCTATATAATTAAAAAAAACCATTAACACACATAAAAATATATTACTGGTGCTATAATTTGTTTGTCTTGCCAAAGAAAAATGTATACAGATGCCTAAGTTACAGGTGTTTAAAAATAGCAAATTTTAAATTTTTGAGCCCTAATAGCTCATAAACTGGGGGTGGTAAAAAAAAAATTTCTGAGCAAACTTATACTAATTCTAAAAGTTCTTTCTTGCCTCAAAATTTCACGCCCCTATGTAAAAGCGTGGCTGAGTTATAGAGGTAGAAAAATTATGCAAAATTTGGTTTTGACATAACGGTGAATTTAAATACTAAATTTAAAAACTATATATAATTTTGATATTCAGTTATAAAGGTAAACAAAATTCCTGTGAAATGGCGTTTTCAGGTTGCAAAAATGTTAAGCGGAACATGAAATATGCGCGTTTAAAAATAGGGCTTTTTCAAAGTTTGAGGGGCTGTAGTTCTCTGGTGTATGAAAAAGTGAAATGAATATATGAAAAATGAAAAAGTTGTTCCACAAAATTAATTTTTTATGAGACCTACGCATGGTTAAAATTTGTTTTCTCTATCTTTAACGGTGTAGAAGTTTTGTAAACAGACGGACTGACGGACGGACGGACGGACGCACAGAGTGAAACTAATAGGCACATATTTTCAAAATTTTTTTGGAAATGTGCTAAAAACTAAAAAAATAATAATTATATAGAATAATAATAGTACTTAATAATTTCTTAATTACTAATGTTAAATAATTAATAAAGAACTAATTAATAACCTAATAATAAAAATAATAAAATCATAACAATATAACAATTATAACTATATGTTAAAAACACATCTGTTAGCAGTATAATGCGTAAGCTTCCAAATCATATGCAGAATAATACAGAGCTTCTAAAAGAGGAAAACATTATTCAACAAAACATGGTATTGTTTAATAAAAAACCGCAGAAAGAAGAACCAAAAACTGATCAACAAAATATGGCTCAATCAAATTCGGTCCAACAAATTATGCTCCAAAAAGAACTAATCCAGCAAATCCAGGATATGAATCAACAATTGAAATCATTACGAAAAGAAAATGAAATTGTTAAAAACACAACTACAAGAAGTTCAAAACAATTTCACTCTAGAAAATAGCCAAAAAAGAAAACGAGACAACAATAGTCCACAAGAAATGCATATACCGAAACAAACTAAAATTAATGAATACTGGTTAAACCAAGCTAACACTGCTTATCAAGTTAGCGTTCCTGAAAACATCGATAACGATCCTGAACAAAGGAAGTTGTTACAGTACCTAAACCTCCTCCAATTTTCATATGTGGAGTACAAGACATTGCTTCTTTAAGTGAACTTCTTAAAGAAATTTGTGAGGACAAGCACTCCTTAAAAGTTATTAATCGAGAAGTAAAAGTGCAGGTTTGGAAACCTGATGATTACAGAAAATTGGTAAATAATTTAATAGAAAAACGTATCCAATTTTATACTTATCAATCCAAACTTGATAAAAACTTTAGAGTAGTAATTAGAGGACTACATCCTCCTACAAATGAAGCAGAAATAAAATTGGAACTGGAAGATCAAATGCATGAGGTGATAAATATATACAAGATAAAAAGAAGATCGGATAAAAGACCTTTAAAAATTGCAGTATGGAATACTAATGGACTGTCACAACATTTTCAAGAAATTAAAACATTCATCACTGAACATAAATTAGAGATCTTACTAATTTCAGAAAAAAGAGCTATCTTCACAAAAAAGAGCTATCTCAATATTAAAAATTACACAATATATGACACCATGCATCCTGATGGGACTGCGCATGGCGGCACTGCTATAATCATCAAGAATAGTATAAAATACCATGAAGTAGAAAAAGAATATGAATATGAAAAAGAACATATACAAACAACGAGTATTGTAGTTGAAGATTGGGCTGGAAACATTACTATTTCAGCAATATATAGTCCACCAAAGCATAGTATAACCAAATCACAATACATACAATTTTATAAAACACTTGGGCAAAGATTTATCACAGGTGGAGACTACAATGCCAAGCATACGCAATAGGGTTCTCGGTTGATTACATATAAAGGTAGACAACTTTTAATGGCTATGGAAGAATACAAGCGTCAATATTTATCGACAGGTCAACCAACTTACTGGCCAACTGATCTGCTGAAAACTCCGGATTTGATTGACTTTTGTCTTCAAAGGCTTAAATAAGAACCATTTGAAGGTCGAAAGATGTTTTGACTTATCTTCAGATCATTCGCCATTAATAATAACTGCCGCTAACCAAATCATTAGTAAACGAAAAGAGAAAAAGCTTCATACAAAACATACCAACTTGGTTTTATTTCGTGAAATATTCGACAGTACCATTTCATTAAATATTCCTCTAACCAGTGTAGCAGATATCTCATATGCAGTTGAACACTTCAATACTACGATTACCTCAGCAGCAAATCAGGCAACACCTACACAAAATTACAATGAACCAGAGGAAATATGTTCTGCGGCTAAAATAAAAATTGAAGAAAAACGTAGGCTTCACAAAGTTTGGCAAAGAACAAGAGCACATTCTGATAAACAAAAGTTGAAGAAAGCGGTAAAAGAAATGAGAAATATGACTTTCATTTGACTGATTAGAAGAACTTAATTATTATGAAAATCAATGTTCTCCTCCAGTTGAAACAAAAGTTTGTCTGGCATCAATTGCCGATTTTTGCAATAATTGCATTCAGAAAATTAAAACAGAAAATATTTATCAAATGCTTTTAGCAAAAAAAACCGAATGTGTTAGAAAATTAAGCAAGATTTTCAAAAAATTAATCAGAAAGTTAATGAAGAAAATTTTGAAGATTTTGAATTAGAAAAGAATTATAATCGCTTTAAAAGCTAAGTTTAAAAATGAAAAAAAAAGGAAAAAAGTAATCTTCAACATCAAATTAACTAATAACCTAAAAGATATTTCCTGTAGCAGCAAAACATTCTGCAATATTTTTTTTTTTCAATGCATTTCTCTGCCACATAAATGTGAACAGAAAATTACCCAGCCTTTCCTTTTCAGGCGTGGCTGTAAATGTCGTAAGGGGAAATAACTCTTACGACGTGTGTGGGATTTGAACCCACACTCCCTCGGTGTTTACAACGTATTTTATACGCTCTTACCCACTAGGCCACCGAGGCCCCCATTCTGCAATATGATTTTAAAACAAAAAAAAATTAAATATTCAGAAGACGAAAAATCTTTTGCTCAAAGCATAAATTTTAGATCTGCTCCGGAATACAATTATCTTAGAAATACATTACATTTTTAACTTCCTTCAAAATCTTCTTAGAATAATATCAAGTTCTGTCCGGAATTCATCGCACTTAACACTTGATTATCTGTCAAAAATTAGTGTTTTGAAAACCACACTAGATGATCGCACTTGCACTAAAAATAATTCTTTTTTGTTTTTGTTAAAAGTATAGCGGATATAAAAAACATAAAAATGAATAATAATGCAAGAAATAAAAGAGGAAGGAATTTAATAAATATTATTCTGCGAAATAATATTTCTTTATTATTAATGATACAATTTTTTTTTTTAAATAATAGAATTGTAAGTTAATTTTTGGTTATAGTAATAATTTAACTAATGTAGAAAATTTATACCTACTTATATAAAACAGCTTCCATATTTATTCTTTTCACAAAAAAATTTAAAAATTAAAATAACAACTGACAATATTAATGGTATGGGCTGCAAAATTTACTTAATATTGCCATAGTGATCATAAATAATTCTAAATATAGTTAAATAATGCTAGAATAAAATGCTTTTTTGCACCTGTCAAAATAAATTTGAAATAAAAATACTATAAAAATATGTATTAAGATAATGCTGATTCTACTCCTGAAAATTTTTTAACCGTCATAAATTTGTAATCCGGACAGAAATTTAGTGAGATATTTAGTGAGATAATCAAGTATTTTTGGAAAGTGCAAGTGCGAAGTGCTAATGTCAAGTTCCAGTTTGATGGTTCGGAAAGGCCCTTAAGTATTTATTTATTTTTTCATGAGATGGTTATTTATTTATTTATTGGTAAATTAAAATTTTTATTTCAAAAGTATGTATTTTATTGGTATTTTAATAGAAAGTTAAATATGTATTTAATATAAGAAATAAAAACTAAGAAAAAAATAAAAATTCAAATATTTATTTGATAATATTTAAACAAAAAACATCTTAAATATAAATAGTATTATCTAAGACCTTTGTAATTAAAAAAACTAACAGATATAATAAAAAAATAATTTAAAGCAAGATGTATTTTTATTATTTTACTCTATTTTCTATTGCTTTTTCAATTTTATGCTATAAAAATTATATTTTAAAATTCATTTCAGTTTGCTGGTGTTTCAGTTCTAAGCACACCCTTTCTTGTTAAATATTAATTTGGATCTGACAACCATACTCTTCTGTCTACTATCAATATTTATAATGTGGAGTCTGTGTGGGAATTCTGATTCAATTTTTTTAAATAAATTAAAAATTATGAATGAAAATATGAATATTTTTAATTCAATTTTCAGCGAAGGTAGCTAATATTATATATTTTTTAAAATATATTTAATATTTAAAATATTCCTGCACACAAATAAGATCCTTCGATTTAAAAAAAACTCCCATAAGACATGTACATAAATAAGATCCAATTTGAAAGCTGCTTTCTGACCACTATGGCTTTGTACTTAGCCGGAAATCGGCGAAATATGTTTATTTTTTTTCTCATTTTTTTTACAAATTTACGCTTGAGATGTTACTATTTTACATTAATGCCATCTATTTGTGATACAAAAGTGAAATGTCAAATTTAAATTGGAGAAAAGTGAATTTGTCAGTTTGTTACTATTTATTTCAGATGAAGTCAAATGAAAATTCAAACTGGTTGTAAAAAAGAAAGTTTTATAAACATATTGAAAAATTTAATTGGAAATAAATTTTTTGTAAGTTTTATAATTTTTTGTTTTATAACATATTAACAAAACCTTTCGAGCTTTGTTTAAACAACTTTTCAATCAGATATATATAACGCAAAATATGGACATCGACAATAAAAAATACGCCCAAAAACTTCGTCGAGAATGGAAAAAGGACGATCTTTTTAAAGACTGGCTGATAGAGGCTAGGTAAGCCCATGTGTACTTTTTGTTATTGTTTTATTCGGTGCAAATATTTTGCTATAAGTTAAAAAAATTATATATAAATTAATTATATATAAGTTAGAAAAATTAAAAATGAAATAAGTCAAAAATTTACTTTTTCTAATTTATTGAGAATATTCCCAAGTGAAAACTTGTATAGATTCTTGAACAATTATAAATATATTGGAAGGATTCGCCAAACTAACACCGTTTTGTTTAGGAAAGTCACAGGGTTTTTGAAAGTCTCTTGTAATTGATTAATATGTGAGAGCTCCAATTCCCCTTCCGATTGACTTGAAACATCGCTTCCATTTTTATTATCCTCATCAACTTCTTCAAATTCATCAAAACTCCCAAATATCTTATTATCCTTATTATATGTAAGTAATTCTGTTTAAGAATATCATTGGGGATATTTTACCATTTTCTAATAGTTCATTTGCTTCTCTTAATTTTTCGTTCTTTTCTATGCTTTATTTTCTTCTTTTTTCTTTTCCTACAGAGCCACCACTTTCAATTAAAATTTCCAATTTCCCACTTTTATGGAATTCTTCCTCCCTGATTTTTTTAACACATTTTGGTAACATGCTACTTATATCATTTTTAATTTTTCTAACTTATATATAATTAATTTATATATAATTTGTTTAACTTATTTGCACCGAATAAAACAATAACAAAAAGTACTAGGTCCCTAGGTCAAAATTTTATAAAAAGGGATCACCTTAAAACTAACGTTTTCCTTAGAGCACCTGGAATATAATGGGTTTTCCAATTTGAGTGATATAATTTCTAAGTGACGTTTCGGCCTTTTGTAGTATGTCATGATCTGTCTTTTTTTTTCATTGTATTCAGTAATGTTTACAATTTCATCATGGACAACCGTAAACGTCGTGAATTTGCTGATTTTGTCTTGGAACAACTTGAAAACGATAACGATAACGATTTTTTTAAGAAAATCATCTTCTCCGATGAGGCCCACTTTCATCTGAGTGGTGCGGTAAATAAACAAAACTGTCGATTCTGGTGCGAAGAAAATCCACAAATTATTCATGAACAACCATTACATTCACCTAAATTGACAGTTTGGTGTGGTTTTTGGTCTAGTGGAATCATCGGTCCGTTCTTCTTTCGAAATGAAGCTGGTAACACCGTTACTGTCAATGGAGAGCGGTATAGATCGATGATAACAAACTTTTTATGGCCGAAATTGGAAGAAGTTGATCTAGACAACATCTGGTTTCAACAAGACGGGGCTACGTGCCACACAGCACGTGCAACAACCGAATTATTGCGAGAAAAGTTTGGAGATTCGATTATTTCAAGAAATTGTGACATTGAATGGCCTCCAAGAAGTTGTGATTTAACACCATTGGACTGTTTGTGGGGTTATTTGAAGTCATTGGTGTTTAGCAATAACCCATACTCTCTTCAAACTTTAGAAGTCAATATTGAACGTGCTATTCATGACATACGACTTGATTTAGTGGAAAAAGTGCTCGAAAATTGGGTTCATCGAATTCGTTCCTGCAAAAGAAGTCGTGGAGGCCATTTGAATGACGTTTTATTCAGAACTTAATTGTATCGATTGTACTTCACTTTAAATAGAAAACATTTAAATTTCCTAAACAATTAGAGTGCTTTTTTTTTAAAAGAAATCGTATCACTCAAATTGGAAAACCCTATATTTACCAAATGAAGAAATATTTTTAATCGCAAAATATCAAAAAGGAAAAGCCAAAAAATACATTTGATACAATAATATTAGATTGCTTAGAATTTTACATTTTAAGTTTAGAAGAAATCCAAAAAAGGCTGCCATTAATAATTATTCAATATTCAATGAAATGGCATTTTTAAATCCAAATATTTTACTAGGAAAAAAAGAGAGAACCCATATAAAATTTAAAAATCTTTGCGCTGGTCTGAATATTAATAAAAATGATATTTTAACTGAGTGGCGTATTATAGAATATCAATTTTTTTATCAAGAAAAAGCAAGAATGTTGGAGAGTACCATTAAAGAGTTTTGAAAAAAAAATTAGTGGAATAACAAATTTTGGCGACTTGCTATTTCCAAAATTATCTAAAGTTGCCTATCTTGTGCTACCACTTCTACACGCCAATGCTGATGCAGAGAGACTATTCCCAATTGTAACAGATGTACGCAAAAAAAAAGGAACAAATTGAGCCACAACAGCTATATGCGTTATTAGATCATTTCTTCAAATGCAGAAGAAAGGTAAGTTTTGTTTAAATAGAGAGAACTTAAAACAATAATAGATTGTTATAGATAATGATAGATAATGTTTCCAATTATTATATTCGTTAATCATTGTATGTAATGATTTGTTAATTTTTTTTGTTATTATTTGAGTTAACTATTCGCAATAAAAAAAGGACAAAAAAAAAATAAATAAATAAATAAAATGAACAGCAATAGTGGAATGTTCATTTCTTAAATTTTTTCAATTTTTTACCGACCCATACAATTATATATAAGGTGTATGTGTGTGGGTATGTGGGCACGAGTACAGCCCAAACGACTGAGCAGAATTTTTTGAAATTTTATATTTAAGGTTTTCATGTAAATATCTCATTTTGATAAGCTTTTGCAGCAAATCGAACAACCGGCAGTAGAAGTTTACTAGTGTCATTTTTAAGTTTCTTACGAATATTTCTTAACAGAAAAATATTATGAAAAATAATTGGTACATAAGTAAAGAGCAACAACTTTGCCATAAAACATTTTTTGATCCGACTAACTTTAACTTTTATTTATTTTTTTTTCTGAGTCTAAATTTCATACATATTATTATATATTAAAACACGCCAAATGAATTTTTTTTGTTTTTTTTTTATATTTCTAAAAATTTATACATACCTATTTAAGCATATTTTCTTGTTGATGACGCAAAATTCAAACTGTAAAATTATTATTAAATATTAATCTTATGTGTGTTTTGTATTTGTTTACTGTTTTTATTATTTTTTACTTCTATTTTTGAATGAAAAAAAAATCATGTACATTACCACAGACTATATTTAATCATAGACATTTATTTCTGAGTAAATTTTTTGCGATTGTTTTACTAGTACAAAATACAAAAATATTGGCTCCAACAATTGGGAAAAAAACAAACATACTTTTGCTTATAATGATTAGTAATATACTATGAAATTGGTATTTGGTATATTCACATGTAGTGTAGTGACCACAACTACATTTATATGAATATCTAGTTAATAATTATTATGATAGGTTGTATATTTTTATTTACTTTTGCATATTGCATATCTATTTAGTGTGTGTTTGTGTAAAAATAAATTAAGTTTAAAAAGAAAAGAATTCAACAAATGAAATTTTATTCAACTATGTAGGTATTACATACATAGCATATGGAACAAAATGAATGCACAAAGAATATTTTTATATATTTCTTGTTTTTAGAAATAAATAATTATTATTACATATTATTAGTACAGTTCTTATTTATTATTAGTATCAGTTCTTTACGGACTTTCAAACTACCCGGTTGTGTATTCGGAAGAATTAAATAAAACATCAGAAAAAACAAGTGATTTATTTTGTTTTCTTCAAAAACCGCGCGATCAACTATATAGTATTTACAAAACTGTCATTATCAATTATTTTTCACAAAGTGTCTAGTAGAAAAATCGAAACTCCAAATTATTGATTACTTCAAAATAGTTCTGATTCACCTGGCGGTGGAATTCTTAATCTAAATAACAATTAAACAAATAATTATAATCAAACAAAACTAAAAATAAACAAGGTATAATGTAAACCAACGGTTTTAAAAGCGCACACTTCCAAAAGACAATACAAACTGTTTAGAATTGTGACTTGCACAAAATTTTGAAAATTGCATGTAATAAGAAAAAACGTGAAAATAAGACTTTTCCGGAATTTTGAGGGGCTGTAAGTACGGAACCCTATATAACTAAGAAAATCCGTTAACACAGGTAAAAGTATATTATTGAGCCTTTAATTTTCATGTCTTATCGAAGAAAAATTTTTACAGATGCCTAAGTTACAGGTGTCTAAAAATAGCAAAATATGAATTTTTGAGTCGTAATAACTCTTAAACAGGGGGTGTTACCAAAAAATTTTGAAAGGAAACTTATATTAATTCTAAAAGTTCTCTCATATCTCAAAATTTCAGGTTCCTATCTCAAAGCGTGCCGGAGTTATGAAAAAAGAAATATCATGCAAAATTTGGTTTTCACATAATAATGCAAAATTTGGTTTTCACATTTGGTGTCTGCTAGTGTTTTAATATTGTAAAACTACTACGCAGAGCCTGAGATATATACATTTGAAAATAGGGCTTTTTTTTACAATTTTGGGGCCTGTAACTTTGGAACCCTATATAATTCAAAAAAAACCATTAACACACATAAAAATATATTACTGGTACTTTAATTTGTTTGTCTTGTCAAAGACAAACAAATGTGTACAGATGCCTAAGTTACAGGTGTTTAAAAATCGCAAATTTTAAATTTTTGAGCCCTAATAGCTCATAAACTGGGTGTGGTAAAAAAAAATTTCTGAGCAAACTTATACTAATTCTAAAAGTTCTTTCTTGCCTCAAAATTTCACGCCCCTATCTAAAAGCGTGCCGGAGTTATAGAGGTGGAAACATCATGCAAAATTTGGTTTTCACATAACGGTGAATTTAAATACTAAATTTAAAAACTATATATAATTTTGATATTCAGTTATAAAGGTAAACAAAATTCCTGTCAAATAGCGTTTTCAGATTGCAAAAATGTTAAGCGGAACATGAAATATGCGCGTTTAAAAATAGGGCTTTTCCAAAGTTTGAGGGGCTGTAGTTTCCTGGTGTATGGGGCTATATGAAAAAGTTGTTCCACAAAATTAATTTTTTATTAGACCTACGCATGGTTAAAATTTGTTTTCTCTATCTTTAACGGTGTAGAAGTTTTGTAAACAGACGGACTGACGGACGGACGGACGCACAGAGTGAAACTAATAGGCACATATTTTCAAAATTTTTTTGGAAATGTGCTAAAAACTAAAAAAATAATAATTATATAGAATAATAATAGTACTTAATAATTTCTTAATTATTAATATTAAATAATTAATAAAGAACTAATTAATAACGTAATAATAAAAATCATAACAATATAACAATTATAACTATATGTTAAAAACACATCTGTTAGCAGTATAATGCGTAAGCTTCCAAATCATATGCAGAATAATACAGAGTCTCTAAAAGAGGAAAACATTATTCAACAAAACATGGTATTGTTTAATAAAGAACCGCAGAAAAAAGAACCAAAAACTGATCAACAAAATATGGCTCAATCAAATTCGGTCCAACAAATTATGCTCCAAAAAGAACTAATCCAGCAAATCCAGGATATGAAACAACAATTGAAATCATTAAGAAAAGAAAATGAATTGTTAAAAACACAACTACAAGAAGTTCAAAACAATTTCACTCTAGAAAATAGCCAAAAAAGAAAACGAGATAAAAATAGTCCACAAAAAATGCATATACCGAAACAAACTAAAATTAATGAATACTGGTTAAACCAAGCTAATACTGCAAATCAAGTTAGCGTTCCTGAAAACATCGATAACGAACCTGAACAATAGAGGAAGTTATTACAGTACCTAAACCTCCTCCAATTTTCATATGTGGAGTACAAGACATTGCTTCTTTAAGTGAACTTCTTAAAGAAATTTGTGCGGACAAGCACTCCTTAAAAGTTATTAATCGAGAAGTAAAAGTGCAGGTTTGGAAACCTGATGATTACAGAAAATTGGTAAATAATTTAATAGAAAAACGTATCCAATTTTATACTTATCAATCCAAACTTGATAAAAACTTTAGAGTAGTAATTAGAGGACTACATCCTCCTACAAATGAAGCAGAAATAAGATTGGAACTGGAAGATCAAATGCATGAGGTGATAAATATACACAAGATAAAAAGAAGATCGGATAAAAGACCTTTAAAAATTGCAGTATGGAATGCTAATGGACTGTCACAACATTTTCAAGAAATTAAAACATTCATCACTGAACATATATTATAGATCTTACTAATTTCAGAAACACACTTCACAAAAAAGAGCTATCTCAATATTAAAAATTACACAATATATGACACCATGCATCCTGATGGGACTCAAGAATAGTATAAAACAAACTCACATCAAGAATAGTATAAAATACCATGAAGTAGAAAAATATGAAAAAGAACATATACAAGCAACGAGTATTGTAGTTGAAGATTGGGCTGGAAACATTACTATTTCAGCAATATATAGTCCACCAAAGCATAGTATAACCAAATCACAATACATACAATTTTATAAAACACTTGGGCAAAGATTTATCGCAGGTGGAGACTACAATGCCAAGCATACGCAATAGGGTTCTCGGTTGATTACATATAAAGGTAGACAACTTTTATTGGCTATAAAAGAATACAAGCGTCAATATTTATCGACAGGTCAACCAACTTACTGGCCAACTGATCTGCTGAAAACTCCGGATTTGATTGACTTTTGTCTTCAAAGGCTTAAATAAGAACCATTTGAAGGTCGAAAGATGTTTTGACTTATCATCAGATCATTCGCCATTAATAATAACTGCCGCTAACCAAATCATTAGTAAACGAAAAGAGAAAAGGCTTCATACAAAACATACCAACTTGGTTTTATTTCGTGAAATATTCGACAGTACCATACATTAAATATTCCTCTAACCAGTGTAGCAGATATCTCATATGCAGTTGAACACTTCAATACTACGATTACCTCAGCAGCAAATCAGGCAACACCTACACAAAATTACAATGAACCAGAGGAAATATGTTCTGCGGCTAAAATAAAAATTGAAGAAAAACGTAGGCTTCGCAAAGTTTGGCAAAGAACAAGAGCACCTTCTGATAAACAAAAGTTGAAGAAAGCGGTAAAAGAAATTAGAAATACGACTTTCATTTGACTGCATTAGAAGAACTTAATTATTATGAAAATAGATGTTCTCCTCCAGTTGACACAAAAGTTTGTCTGGCATCAAGTGCCGATTTTTGCAATAATTGCATTCAGAAAATTAAAACAGAAAATATTTATCAAATGCTTTTAGCAAAAAAAACCGAATGTGTTAGAAAATTAAGCAAGATTTTCAAAAAATTAATCAGAAAGTTAATGAAGAAAATTTTGAAGATTTTGAATTAGAAAAGAATTATAATCGCTTTAAAAGCTAAGTTTAAAAATGAAAAAAAAAAGAAAAAAGTAATCTTCAACATCAAATTAACTAATAATCTAAAAGATATTTCCTGTAGCAGCAAAACATTCTGCAATATTTTTTTTTTTTCAATGCATTTTTCTGCCACATAAATGTGAACAGAAAATTACCCAGCCTTTCCTTTTCAGGCGTGGCTGTAAATGTCGTAAGGGGAAATAACTCTTACGACGTGTGTGAGATTTGAACCCACACTCCTTCGGTGTTTACAACGTATTTTATACGCTCTTACCCACTAGGCCACCGAGGCCCCCACTCTGCAATATGATTTTAAAACAAAAAAATTAAATATTCAGAAGACGAAAAATCTTTTGCTCAAAGCATAAATTTTAGATCTGCTCCGGCATACAATTATCTTAGAAATACATTACATTTTTAACTTCCTTCAAAATCTTCTTAGAATAATATCAAGTTCTGTCCGGAATTCATCGCACTTAACACTTGATTATCTGTCAAAAATTAGTGTTTTGAAAACCACACTAGATGATCGCACTTGCACTAAAAATAATTCTTTTTTGTTTTTGTTAAAAGTATAGCGAATATAAAAAACATAAAAATGAATAATAATGCAAGAAATAAAAGAGGAAGGAATTTAATAAATATTATTCTGCGAAATAATATTTCTTTATTATTAATGATACAATTTTTTTTTTTAAATAATAGAATTGGAAGTTAATTTTTGGTTATAGTAATAATTTAACTAATGTAGAAAATTTATACCTACTTATATAAAACAGCTTCCATATTTATTCTTTTCACAAAAAAATTTAAAAATTAAAATAACAACTGACAATATTAATGGTATGGGCTGCAAAATTTACTTAATATTGCCATAGTGATCATAAATAATTCTAAATATAGTTGAATAATGCTAGAATAAAATGCTTTTTTGCACCTGTCAAAATAAATTTGAAATAAAAATACTATAAAAATATGTATTAAGATAATGCTGATTCTACTCCTGAAAATTTTTTAACCGTCATAAATTTGTAATCTGGACAGAAATTTAGTGAGATATTTAGTGAGATAATCAAGTATTTTTGGAAAGTGCAAGTGCGAAATGCTAATGTAAAGTTCCAGTTTGATGGTTCGGAAAGGCCCTTAAGTATTTAATTATTTTTTCATAAGATGGTTATTTATTTATTTATTGGTAAATTAAAATTTTTATTTCAAAAGTATGTATTTTATTGGTATTTTAATAGAAAGTTAAATATGTATTTAATATAAGAAATAAAAACTAAGAAAAAAATAAAAATTCAAATATTTATTTGATAATATTTAAACAAAAAACATCTTAAATATAAATAGTATTATCTAAGACCTTTGTAATTAAAAAAACTAACAGATATAATAAAAAAATAATTTAAAGCAAGATGTATTTTTATTATTTTACTCTATTTTCTATTGCTTTTTCAATTTTATGCTATAAAAATTATATTTTAAAATTCATTTCAGTTTGCTGGTGTTTCAGTTCTAAGCACACCCTTTCTTGTTAAATATTAATTTGGATCTGACAACCATACTCTTCTGTCTACTATCAATGTTTATAATGTGGAGTCTGTGTGGGAATTCTGATTCAATTTTTTTAAATAAATTAAAAATTATGAATGAAAATATGAATATTTTTAATTCAATTTTCAGCGAAGGTAGCTAATATTATATATTTTTTAAAATATATTTAATATTTAAAATATTCCTGCATATAAATAAGATCCTTCGATTTCAAAAAAACTCCCATAAGACATGTACATAAATAAGCTCCAATTTGAAAGCTGCTCTCTGACCACTATGGCTTTGTATATAGAGGCGTTGTATACAGTGATGTCATCTTAGTCAGAAACCACAATTTTTGTGTAATTTAGCCAGTAAAAATAGCTCTTTTCATAAATATAGCCCATTTTTTCACCGGTTTTTTGCTTTTACTTAGCCGGAAATCGGCGAAATATGTTTATTTTTTTGTTCTCATTTTTTTTACAAATTTACGCTTGAGATGTTACTATTTTACATTAATGCCATCTATTTGTGATACAAAAGTGAAATGTCAAATTTAAATTGGAGAAAAGTGAATTTGTCAGTTTGTTACTATTTATTTCAGTTGAAGTCAAATGAAAATTCAAACTGGTTGTAAAAAAGAAAGTTTTATAAACATATTGAAAAATATAATTGGAAATAAATTTTTTGTAAGTTTTATAATTTTTTGTTTTATAACATATTAACAAAAACTTTCGAGCTTTGTTTAAACAACTTTTCAATCAGATACATATAACGCAAAATATGGACATGGACAATAAAAAATACGCCCAAAAACTTCGTCGAGAATGGAAAAAGGACGATCTTTTTAAAGACTGGCTGATAGAGGCTAGGTAAGCCCATGTGTACTTTTTGTTATTGTTTTATTCGGTGCAAATATTTTGCTATAAGTTAAAAAAATTATATATAAATTAATTAAATATAAGTTAGAAAAATTAAAAATGAAATAAGTACGAAAATTTACTTTTTCTAACTTATTGAGAATATTCCCAAGTGAAAACTTGAATAGATTCTTGAACAATTTCTCTAAAATACGGACAGTAGTAGTTACTTTTATTATCGGCAAGGGCTGCAGACATAAGTAACAATAAATGGCATATTTTTATATGTCTGCACGAAAGAAGAACTATATATTGGAAGGATTCGCCAAACAAACACAGTTTTGTTTAGGAAAGTCACAGGGTTTTTGAAAGTCTCTTGTAATTGATTAATATGTGAGAGCTCCAATTCCCCTTCCGATTGACTTGAAACATCGCTTCCATTTTTATTATCCTCATCAACTTCTTCAAATTCATCAAAACTCCCAAATATCTTATTATCCTTATTATATGTAAGTAATTGTGTTTAAGAATATCATTGGGGATATTTTACCATTTTCTAATAGTTCATTTGCTTCTCTTAATTTTGCGTTCTTTTCTATGCTTAATTTTCTTCTCTTTTCTTTTCCTACAGAGTTACCACTTTCAATTAAAATTTCCAATTTCATACTTTTATGAAATTCTTCCTCCCTGATTTTTTTAACAAATTTTGGTGACATGCTACTTATTTCATTTTTAATTTTTCTAACTTATATATAATTAATTTATATATAAATAGTTTAACTTATTTGCACCAAATAAAACAATAACAAAAAGTACTAGGTCCCTAGGTCAAAATTTTATAAAAAGGGATCACCTTAAAAACAACGTTTTCCTTAGGATACCTGGAATATAACGGGTTTTCCAATTTGAGTGATATGATTTCTAAGTGACGTTTCGGCCTTTTGTAGTATGTCATGATCTGTCTTTTTTTTTCATTGTATTCAGTAATGTTTACAATTTCATCATGGACCACCGTAAACGTCGTGAATTTGCTGATTTTGTCTTGGAACAACTTGAAAACGATAACGATTTTTTTAAGAAAATCATCTTCTCCGATGAGGCCCACTTTCATCTGAGTGGTGCGGTAAATAAATAAAACTGTCGATTCTGGTGCGAAAATAATCCACAAATTATTCATGAACAACCATTACATTCACCTAAATTGACAGTTTGGTGTGGTTTTTGGTCTAGTGGAATCATCGGTCCGTACTTCTTTCGAAATGAAGCTGGTAACACCGTTACTGTCAATGGAGAGCGCTATAGATCGATGATAACAAACTTTTTATGGCCGAAATTGAAACAAGTTGATCTTGACAACATCTGGTTCCAACAAGACGGGGCTACGTGCCACACAGCACGTGCAACAACCGAATTGCGAGAAAAGTTTGGAGATTCGATTATTTCAAGAAATTGTGACATTGAATGGCCTCCAAGAAGTTGTGATGTAACACCATTAGACTATTTGTGGGGTTATTTGAAGTCATTGGTGTTTAGCAATAACCCATACTCTCTTCAAGCTTTAGAAGCCAATATTGAACGTGCTATTCATGACAAACGACTTGATTTAGTGGAAAAAGTGCTCGAAAATTCGGTTCATCGAATTCGTTCCTGCAAAAGAAGTCGGGGAGGCCATGTGAATGACGTTTTATTCAGAACTTAATTGTATCGATTGTACTTCACTTTAAATAAAAAACATTTAAATTTCCTTAACAATTAGAGTGCTTTTTTTTTTAAAAGAAATCGTATCACTCAAATTGGAAAACCCTATATTTACCAAATGAAGAAATATTTTTAATCGCAAAATATCAAAAAGGAAAAGCCAAAAAAAACATTTGATACAATAATATTAGATTGCTTAGAATTTTACATTTTAAGTTTAGAAGAAATCCAAAAAAGGCTGCCATTAAAAATTATTCAATATTCAATGAAATGGCATTTTTAAATCCAAATATTTTACTAGGAAAAAAAGAGAGAACCCATATAAAATTTAAAAATCTTTGCGCTGGTCTGAATATTATTAAAAATGATATTTTAACTGAATGGCGGATTATAGAATATCAATTTTTTTATCAAGAAAAAGCAAGAATGTTGGAGAGTACCATTAAAGAGTTTTGAAAAAAAAATTTTGGCGACTTGCTATTTCCAAAATTATCTAAAGTTGCCTATCTTGTGCTACCACTTCCACACGCCAATGCTGATGCAGAGAGAATATTCCCAATTGTAACAGATGTGCGCACAAAAAAAAGGAAAAAATTGAGCCACAACAGCTATATGCGTTATTAGATCATTTCTTCAAATGCAGAAGAAAGGTAAGTTTCGTTTAAATAAAGAGAACTTAAAACAATAATAGATTGTTATAGATAATGATAGATAATGTTTCCAATTATTATATTCGTTAATCATTGTATGTAATGATTTGTTAATTTTTTTTGTTATTATTTGAGTTAACTATTCGCAATAAAAAGAAGGAGAAAAAAAAATAAATAAATAAATAAAATGAACAGCAATAGTAGAATGTTCATTTCTTAAATTTTTTCAATTTTTTATCGACCCATACAATTATGTATAAGGTGTATGTGTGGATATGTGGGCACGTGTACAGCCACAACGACTGAGCAGAATTTTTTGAAATTTTATATTTAATGTTTTCATGTAAATATCTCATTTTGATAAGCTTTTGCAGCAAATCGAACAACCGGCAGTAGTAGTTTACTAGTGTCATTTTTAAGTTTCTTACGAATATTTCTTAACAGAAAAATATTATGAAAAATAATTGGTACATAAGTAAAGAGCAACAACTTTGCCATAAAACATTTTTTGATCCGACTAACTTTAACTTTTATTTATTTTTTTTTCTGAGTCTAAATTTCATACATATTATTATATATTAAAACACGCCAAATGAATTTTTTTTGTTTTTTTTTTATATTTCTAAAAATTTATACATACCTATCTAACCATATTTTCTTGTTAATGACGCAAAATTCAAACTGCAAAATTATTATTAAATATTAATCTTATGTGTGTTTTGTATTTGTTTACTGTTTTTATTATTTTTTACTTCTAATATTTTTGAATGAAAAAAAAATCATGTACATTACCACAGACTATATTTTCTTATAGACATTTATTTCTGAGTAAATTTTTTGCGATTGTTTTACTAGTACAAAATACAAAAATATTGGATCCAACAATTGGCAAAAAACAAACATACTTTTGCTTATAATGATTAGTAATATACTATGAAATTGGTATTTGGTATATTCACATGTAGTGTAGTGACCACAACTACATATATATGAATATCTAGTTAATAATTATTATGATAGGTTGTATATTTTTATTTGCTTTTGCATATTGCATATCTATTTAGTGTGTGTTTGTGTAGAAATAAATTAAGTTTAAAAAGAAAAGAATTCAACAAATGAAATTTTATTCAACTATGTAGATATTACCTACATAGCATACCATGATTCTCAATTGGTAGTCCGCGGAACACTAATGCTCCGTGAAGCTGCTTCAAGTGTTCCGCCAAAACAACTACACAATTAAAAATTGTTGCAAATGAAAAAATAATAAAATGTAAGATATTGCATGGTATTTTCGTATCGCAAATTTAATACACACCAGTAAGTAGAAGAAACATACCAACAAACATATCGTTCAAAATTTTTTTTAAAATTAACAAATTGTAATTTTTTCTCTTCTGCTATTCTTTTTTTTTATTCTTTTTAACAAATAATACAATTTTATACGTAGAAATATACATACAAGTAAGACATTATTCATCATAATAATTCATCAAAATCAAAAAAGAAATGTGTACACAAATTTCAAATGTAATTAGAAATAATTAGAATTTAGAAAATATGTACATCATATATGTATACACTTTACAAATATTTAAATTTAACGGTTTTAGAAGGACCTATTTGACGCGATAACATTGTATTTGAATATGTTCAAATTATCATGGAATCAATGTGTTGGTATTTGTACCTTCGGAGTAGCATCACTGGTGCTTGCATCGAGAAGTGTTTGTCATAAAGACAATGCCTAAAAAAATAAACTAAGTATTGGATCAAGTAGTTTCCATTGTTAACTTTATTAAAATGAAACCGATTAGAAGGCGAATTTTCAAACAACTTTGTGCATCTATGAACGTACATCACTTCTGTATAAAGAAGTAAGCATTCGTAACTTCTTTATACAGAAGTGATGTTGTTTAACAAAACAAAGCGCTAAACACATTATTATTATTTGCCACGTCACATTTTTGCGAAGCAGGATTTTTAACTATGATTAATATTAAAACAAAGAAACGGGAGCGCTTTGAAACTTTATTTTTAAGTATTGTAATTTTAAGTCATTTTTAAATAAACATGGTTAAATAAATGAATATCGGTATTATATTCATTTACAAAAGTAATAGTTTGAAGTAGGGCTTAATTTTAAGCTTATGTATTGCATAGGTGTTCCGTGCAAAAAAAATATTAGAGGTTAGTGATCCATGACTTGAAAAAGATTGAGAACTAAGGGCATATGGAACAAAATTAATGCACAAAGAATATTTTATATATTTCTTGGTTTTAAAAATAAATAATTATTATTACATATTATTAGTACAGTTAAAGAAAAAATTTATCCAAATACTTATGTACGTAAGAATATAAGATTTTTTAAATTATTTTTTTAGTGAATGGTATCACAATAAAATTTACATGTTTGAATAGTTACACAATTAATCTTGCTTTTCCATATAAATAGAAAATAAAATGAATAATTCAGAAAAACACAAGAGGGAAATGGGAAATAAATGTTGCATTTTGTTTTGCGGGTTGAGTAAACGTGTTTTAAAAAATCTGAAATTATTTTAATTCCTACAAAATGCGGATTCACTTCCTTTCTCGTTATCTTCAAGTAAGAAAATAGCTGCAGATGCTCCAAAAAAGAGAGTATGTGAAAAAGATTTCGAAATAAAATGGTTCAGAAAAAGAAAATTGAAAAATGGTACAAAACCTAAATTACTTTTGAGAGATAGTCTTGTGCAACAATCAAATAATGATGTATATGACTTTGATTTGACTGAATTAGAAGAACTTAATTATTATGAAAATCGATGTTCTCCTCCAGTTGAAACAAAAGTTTGTCTGGCATCAAGTGCTGATTTTTGCAATAATTGCATTCAGAAAATTAACAGAACAGAGAAATATTTATCAAAAGCTTTTAGCAGAAAAAACTGAATGTGTCAGAAAATTAAGCAAGAAGATTTTGAAATACAAAAGAATTATAATTGCTTTAAAAGCTAAGTTTAAAAATGAAAAAAAAAAAAAAGAAAAAAAGTAATCTTCAGCATTAAATTAACTAGTAATCTAAAAGATATTTCCTGTACCAAAACATTCTGTGATACGATTTTAAAACAAAAAAAATTAAATATTCAGAAGACGAAAAATCTTTTTCTCAAAGCATAAATTTAAGATCTCCTTGTAACTTCAAAATCTTCTTTACATAATTGGGCCCTCATAAATTTCCTGAAACCAGGTCTAAATGATTGCTTAATTGGAAATTTGAAAATCTTTCTCAAAGTAATGGACGAAAAATCTAAAAGTATTGTTTTCATGTTTGATGAAAGGATGGCTAAAAAGAATATGAACAGACATCATGATGAAATTCAAGGTTTAAAAGATAGCGGCCTAAAAAGGCAAAACTAATTGGTTAAATATGTTTGTATTTTTCAAGTAAGAGGATTATTTTCTAATTGGAAGTTCGTACTGGGCTATTCTACGTAACAAAACGGTTTATGTTGTGATGAACTAGTAAAAATAATTACAAATTATATATCAACCATTCTTTAAATGCTTGAATTTTTTAGTTTTGGTATTTTTTTTTTCCGATTATATTATTTATATAGTTTCAAACCTATTGTAGTTATTAATCATTGCCAATTTTAAAGTAAATTTTTGCAATGTTCGTGGTCTGCAGTCAAATTTTCTTGCCGCCCAAAATTATTTCAGTAAAACCAGCAATATTAGCATTATGTGAGACCTAGGTGGTTGGCCAAGACGACAACTTTGTCGTTGATAATTAGTTGTTTGTTTCTCATTTTGTGCCTCATAGGGGGAACGGTCTTCATGTTAGAAATGGTGTCGCTTACAGGGTTTTCCACAAATATAAATGTTCCAGCCAAATCTTCCACTACATTTGGATAAGAATCATTGTTGCTAGGCACGTCATTCATTTATGTTATTTATACAGGTCTCTAAACTCTAGTGAACTGGAGTCTATTTCGGAGATTGAAAATCTCACCAACCAGATTAATAAAATTTTGGAATTAAACCCAGAATCGGAAATTGTTGTGGCTGGTGATTTCAATATCCATAATACAAACTGGCTCCATTACTCTGGTGACAATTCTCTTAGTCAAAACCTAATTGGGAAACAAGTTGAGCTTTTCGCTTCTTTATTTCATCTTACTGAACTTGTTCAAAATCCCACTAGAACTCCTGACCATATAATAGACCAGGTTGGTCATCTCCTGGACCTGTTTCTGACTACACACCCTAAGAAATATAAGGTCTCAGTTAGCTTTGCTCTTAGTTGTTCCGAACAGTGCTTGATTAATACTAGTTTCGAGCTTAGCACTCAAACCAATCAATTCCCTGTCCCAAAAAAATAGTATGGCGTTATAGGGAGAAAATTTAAATGAATTTTTTAAAGCTTTTGATTGGTCTTTGCGCTTTAGTAACAGAAATATTGACTTTGCAACCAATGCGATTAGTGAAATAATTCTTCTAAGGATGAAAGCCGACATATCTAACTCTATGAAAAGCATTAAAAGACCATACAAATCTTGGTTTAATTGCGTTTGTGCAAATGCGACATCTTAAGAGTAGGAAACTTTTCAAACCGATCATAATATGGTGTAGGAGAGTTATCAACAAGCAAAAGTTCTTGCACAACAGACGGTTGAGAAGGCAATCTTCCAAAAAATTACAAATCCTTTTGTACCTTTGCTAAGAGCCTTAACGGTAAAAGTGGCGGTTCCTCGTTCCCGCCTTTGGTTGATAACAATGACGAAATTGTATCCGGGCCCAAAGGAAAAACAGATTTATTTGCCAAAAATTTCGCTTCCAACTCATCATTGCCCCAGCCAACACAAAGACCATGCATTTTTCCCCAAGGGTAACTGCTCCTCATGTAGAATTTCCTTCAGAACTCATGCAATTCTTAAAGTCCTTTATCCCTCCATTTGCTCCATTTATCCCTCTCTTTGGGTAGATATCCTACCCAGTGAAAGACAGTGCACATACATCCCATCCCCAAAGGGGAGAAATGGGATCCCTCAAACTACCGCCCTAATGCTATCACTTCGGTTCTTTCCAAAATAATGGAAAATTTAATAAATAGAAAGCTTCTGAAACATCTACATAACAAAGGATTAATTCATGATCGTCAATATGTGTTCCGAAACCATCGTCAACAGGTGATCTCATGACCTCTGTGAAAGGTTCAACGGGGGAGTCTGACGTAGTCGCTTTGGATATTTCTAAAGCTTTCGACCGAGTTTAGAATGATGCTTTAATTGCTAAATGCAAAGTGATGAGACTCGGTGGTGTATTTGTAAAGTGGATTCGAGATTCTCTTTCGAATCGTTCGATTCGTGTACTGGTCGATGGTTACTATTCAGACCTTCAATATTCTACTTCATTTAAGCTATATCTCGATTTGAACAAAATTTGAAATTCGGGCAAAATCAACAGAGTCGATTTTAACTCGTAAGAAAACTCAGTGGTGTTTAGTCTCTCAGCGAAGTTTTGCAACATGCAACATGAGCTCAACATCTTGGCCATGGAGCTAAATCAAAAATTAAGTTGGTCCAATCATATTTTTGGTACAGCTACAGATGCAGCTAGGTGTACGGGTTTCCTGTATCGTTGCAAAACCTTTTTCATCTTCTGATTTCCTTCATATCTATAAAACATATATAAGACCAAAGATGCACATATTTGGGGGGAGCCTCCAAAACGGCATGAGATTCCTCGATAAAGAGAAAAATAGAACAATTCGTTTAATTAACGATCCCAATGTCACCTCTACGCTCTTTCCACTCGGTCTCCGTCGACTAACAGGAACACACCCTGTTTTATAGATATCTTATAGGTTAGGGTTGCGTTCTAACGAGATTAAAAGTTTGATGCCTCTTCTCAAAGCATTCCAAAGAGAAACAAGGAGAGCTTTTGCTGCCGACGCCTATGTAGTTGAAATTCCCAAATGGCATAATTCGGCTTATGGAAATTATCGTAGTACGAACATCGCGAATGTAGAAGCATCTTCCACCTCATGTGTTCCCCAGAATTGGTGATGATTACATTTACAACGTGCAAAGATTCAAGGTCTTGGGATAACAACTTTGTTCACAATATGCCTGCCAATTTCAAATCTATTTGTACTAAAGGTCGTATAACCTATTGTTTGGTCAAAAAAGTGAGGTGGTGTTCAGTGAGTTAAAGTCGCACACACTTATAGATGACTCGTGCCCGTTTTTACTCTTCTTATAGTGTCTTTCGATGATTCCCACCTATCCTCGCAAAAAAAAAAACTTGCCAATAAGTGTGGGCTTAAATATTAAAATTATTAAAGGTTCTAGTACTAGAAGTTTGTTTAAGAAATTAGGTGTTTCAAAGCAATCTCCTTTTTTTTCATTGATAATCAGAAAATTTATGCCATATATGGTTATCCTCATTTGTTTAAATCCTTTAGAAATACTTTAAGAAAAAATGATATTACCTGATGGAAATGTTTCTTCGCATATAATAAAGCAAATGTTCAATTTATATTCAGCAAATACTATTAGAATGGTGCTAAGCTAACACTAAAACATATTTATCCCAACATTTTTTATAAAATGAGAGTGAGTTATGCCACACAAATTTTTAGTCTAACATGTTCAGCTGTAATTAAAACTATGATGAAAGCTGTAAAATTTATTAATAATGAAAGTTCTGCTGACGCTACGATGGAATTATGAATTTATCAACATCATATCACAAATTTTAACCATAAAGGCTTTAAAAGAATATTCATACTATGCTAATTGTTTTTACTAATGTTAATTGAAGATTCAGTTAATAATGACGTAGAAGATCAGAAAGACCTCAATCACTTAGTTAATCAAATAAGTCAAAAAGATACAACTATGTTTGATGAGAAGAGCTGATTTATGATATACCGGTTAATATCTCGAACAATATAATTAAAGAAAACTCAATGAAATACGTTTGTGGATATATAATTTTCAAAATATTAAATAAAATAAATTGCGAATCTTGTAAAAACATTTTAAAAGGAAAATCAAAATTATGAGCTCAATTCAGAATAGTTTTTATTTAATAAAAATTACTCAAAAACAAAATTCTCATTGCAAATACCGTCCGAATACTTTTTTGAGGTGTGTAAATATATTACATAAATTAAATATACTTACATATTTTCAATGAAATTTTCATTGCAAAATTTTCCACAAATTAAAATTAATTAGGTTTATAAAGTATAATTTCAATCTTTTAGGTATGTAAGTATCATGTGGAAACATTTAATAAATTTTTCGATACAAATTCATGAGATCATTGCATATATGCGACAAACAATTGTGAACATTTTAAAGATTTGTTTTCCGACAGGGTTTTTCTAAATCATCGAAAGCAAATTTTAGAATTTTTGATTTTAGTTTTGTTAAAAAATCATGCTACTTGGCTTTCGGAAAAATTAAATAATGAAAAGTATAATTAAAAAAAAAAACGCAAGAATAAAACGAAAATGAAAAGAAATAGAAAAAAAAATTATAGAAAACTGAAAATTATTAAAACTTAGTAAGTATAAAGTATAAATTAAAGTAAAAGAAACTATGTATATATTGATTTATAAATTGTATTTTTTCCATACAACCAAATATAATCTACCAAATTACCGAAACCACCATCAAAAATCATCATTTTTGAATTTTTTATTTAATTTTAATTTTTTTTTTCAATTTTATATTATTGGTTGCTAGTGTAAATATTTATAATAAAGTGGTTTAGGCTTCTTGGGGTTACCAAAAAAAAAAAACTAGCCTAGTTCTTTACCTCAGCGGTGGTGCGGAAAAAAGGAAATTTTATTAAATTTTGAAATTCATTTTATACCGTTATCCTAATAAAAAATTTGAATTAATGAAATTAGTTTTAATAAGATCAATATTAAATTAAGATTCAATAAATGATCACACGTACAGATTTATTGTTTAAGATATTTATTTATTTTTTAATGCAATTTGTTCGATATCAAAAAAAACTCTTGACAGTTTCTTTTATTATTAAACAAAATAAAGAAAATTCAACAATAACGTATATTTATTTATACTATTTTATTTCTAATTCAAAATTCTAATGTTTATCACACTCCCCTAATACACTAATATATTATCAGCGAATCTATGAATTTTGATTGTATTTATAATAATTTGTTTACACATAAATATTGTCAAACTATATGTACCACTTGCGTCTGTTCAACAACTTGATGGCTTAAATTTTTATGCAATTTTATTTAAAAAATATGATATAAGTAGATATATACGTACATAGGTAAAAGCAATACATTACTAATTTTCAATTTGATTCTTTTGTACGCATACACTTATAATAGGGCCAATCGATCGACATTTATTTATAGTCATAATTTCTTAACATTAACTACTTAAGATAAACCAAATTTGCTTCAATTTTATTTATATTCATTAATTAATTTCGATTTAATTTTATTTAAAAAAAAAAAGCATTTTTCACATGTTTTGTCACAATTGTCACAAAAATTATTCTTAATTAATATTCAGTAATCTAAGAAATAATGCTCTCTTTCATTTAATAAAAAAGTAGTTGGAAGACATTTTAAAAATTAATTTTTATGAAAGAAAAAAATTAAAATTTTTAAAATTTGTTTTTACCAAAAGAAGTAAAAACAATGAAATATTAACACCCCTTTGGACGAACTTCAAAAAACTTCATAGTTTTTAAATTATTTCGAGAGTTTATTTGGGTCGCTTTTTTTTCATAAGACTATGTACGTCTACTTTCATCAAAAATTAACTCCTATATCCATATGCTGTTTTTCATTATTGCCCAGATATTTTATTATTGTTTGCCGTGCTTGAGATTTTTTTTTGTTAAAATTATAAAATATAAAAAATGATATATCTACATATGTATGTATGTATGCATGTATAATATTATACAATACAATTATAATATGCACATAATATGAATAATTGAGCCTAAAACTAAATTTTTTTTTTTTTTTATTTATGTACCCTGCCATAACGTACATTAATTTTTAGGAGGTCTTTAGTCTGGACATCGAAATACTTAAATGTGTTTGTACAAATTGTATTGTAATGTATTGTCAGAAAAAACTTCGAAAAATTACATTTCATAAAGATTTTTTGTTCTTTTATTTTTGTTTAAGAAAAATTCCCATTTTTAACAATTTACTTTTCGAGTTTTCGATATGTTATTCAATCAAAAATGTCGAATTTTATATTAAAATAAAATCGAAACTCGAAATATTCAACAATTTTTCAACTAAATAAAATTTAGTTTTATTCTAGCATTTTATATCGCCCCCATTTAATATTCCATAACCTACATTAATTTTTAAAAGGTCTGAACACTGAGAGAGAAAAGCCAAATGGTAGTCCTCTTCAAAAAAAAATACACGTAGTCTTATGAAAAATGTATTAGTCCTCCTATAAAATCTGGAAATAACACAAAAACTACAGACTTTCAACTTCGTCCTAAGGGAGCATTAAAGTTCCATCTTTTTTACGCCTGTTAGTAAAAGGAAATTTTAGTTTATGTTAACTTATATATAATTTTTATCAATACAATGAAATAATTTAATATTATAAGTTATTCACCTTTCCACACCACCTTTGAGTTAGGGAATGTGACGCGTTTTTTTTAAAGTGGTATCCCCTGAAAGCCTAGTCCACTTACGCTAAAATAATAAAAAAAAATGTATTAATATATACAAAAAATATTTCATTTGAATATAGTAATAAAATAAATATTTTTTTAACAAAAAACAAACAATATAATATAATATAATTCATATTTAACAACGAAATTAAATTAATTAATTAAAACAATATAAAATAATTCATTTGTAACAAAACAATATTAAAACAAAAAAATAAAACAAATATATCAAAGATATTGTCCTTTTTATTTAAATTTATTTAATTTTCTATTTTCCTTATTACTTTTTAAAACGTCATTTTATACTTCAACGATATTATTTAATAAAATATTTGAAAAAATTTTGTCAATTTTGAAAATATCGGAACTTTTTATACCTCACTTACACGTCGATTTCATAGATCTGTCATATTGAGCTAGGCCAAGACTAATAAATGTCAGTTTAATTAATAATCGTGTTAAGCAAAGCTTCTTCTAAAAGAATGGAAGATTTAAGAAGAAGCTTTTAAGATTTTCTAAAAGAATGGAAGATTATTATTTTCAGAGTTTGATTCACACTATTAAAAAGCGATATTTCCTATCTAAGCTAAGACCAAAATACGAGGCTCGTATTTTCCGATAAAACCTTTTGAAATTGTTTTGTTTCTGTATTACATATGAAGTAGGTTACTGATAGATTGTTATTAATTATTATTCTAAATTTAAAATCACATTCAATAAACAAAATGTTGAACTTTATATAATTTCCAGGCATTTAAACCTACTTTTTTACTAATATTTGAAACTTCATTAGGAAATTTAAAATTAAATTATCATCGCATAAATTTCTATTATTCGTTTCTATAAAATTTACCAAGTTATTGGTGAAAATACTTGGAACGGCATTAAATGCAGTCTTTGACCAATATTTAATTTAAAACAAGATTCTGAAAAATGTAATTTATATATGGAACTATAGGCTGTTGGTTGCCTGTCTTATCTTTATACCGCGCTTATCCATAATGTTCTCAAAGGCTCTTTATCCAAAAATTTAAAAGTACCGCAGATATCGTGCTATTATTATAATTGGATTTACATAAAGAACCGAATATTTTCGACCCATTATTTAATGAAATTGGCAAAATTTTTTGAAATATAATATAAAAATTAAATTTTTCAAATATAATACAAAATAATTTCGTTAAAGATAGAAATGACGTTTTAAAAAATAATAAGGAAAATAGAAAAATAGGGGCTTCGGTGGTCTAGTGGGTAAAATCACTAAAAAAAATGCAGAGAAATGCACTAAAACAAAAAAAATAAAAATTGAAAAATAAATAAATTTAATTAAAAAAGGCAATATTTTTGTGATATTTGTTTTGTTTTTTAGTTTTAATATTGTTTTGTTATAAATGAATTATTTTATATTATTTTTATTTAATTTATTTAACTTCGTTGTTAAATATGAATTACCTACCTATATTGCTTTTTTTTTTTTGTTAAAAAATTAATTTATTACTAAATGAAATATTTTTTGTATATATTATATTTTTTTTCATTATTTTAGTTTAAGTGGATTGCGCCTTCAGGGGATACCACTTTAAAACAAAACACGTCATATTTGCTGCTGCAAAGGTGGTGTGTGTTAATATAATTTATTTCGTTATATTAATAAAAATTAATCGCGCGATTTTTTTCATAAAAATGTTGATGTAAGAAAAAAAAATTTTTTGGAATAAATAATACAAAAAAGTTAATTTTTTCGGCCAATTTATATTCTAATGGTAAAAGACTATCGGTTTTCGGCCTAATTTGGGAGAATTAATATTAAAATATTGCATGAAAAGTTGGAAATTTTAAACTAAAAAATCGGCAAATATAAACTAAAAAATTTTAAAAAAATGACACCCATCGAACAAGAAAAGGCCAAAGAATTATTTCAAAAAATATATTAACGATCACACCATTACAGAGCATTTTACGGGCATTAGATGTTGACCCACCTATAACCGACATTGCCCCTTTTTTTGTTGAAAAGTAGTTGAAAGAAATTTTTTAAAATGCACATTTGAATGAAAATTTACTATTTTTTAAAATTTCGTTATACTAAAACACGTAAAAAAAGATGGAAATTTTATGCTCTTAAGACGAAATTGAAAGTATTTGTGTTATTTCCAGATTTCTAGTAGAACTCTGCTTCTCAATATAATTTTTAAACAAAATTATGTCTTACTGCAATAAGAACACTAGTAATCTTTTGATGTGTCGCTCTACGGTTTCCAAAAGCTCTTCGTCCAATAACATGCAAATTTGAATATGTACATACATATACATATATAAATACAAAATCCCGAATAAGTAAACATTTTAAAGGAATTGCATTGCACCCGGTTCATGTTAAAATAGTAAATATACTTATAAATATGATAATCATAATATGTAGACATATACGTATGTGTAAAACAATATTGTTTTTGATTTTATTTTTTCCTTCCTTCAAATGACAGTTTTCTTCCAAGAACTTTTTTTAGTTGGGAGAAATTTATCGCCTCAGCAAATAGAAAAGGTCGAAATCATGTTGAGATAATCAAAAAGTAATTTTTATATGAACATATAGTATATACATATATAAGCTTTTTCAATATCTTTATTATAATTCTAAAATGATTTTTATAAAACCTGTTTATTTATTTTTCAAATTAGAAGTCATACATACTTATGTACATATTACCTCATATTGAATTTCAACTTACTTTTTCTTAAAACTTAAGTCCCTCTTTTGATTAGCCCATTATGAGCACCATGATGAAAATAACAATCCCAATATTAACTAATACAATTTTTTAGCTTAACTTATTTAATGGTATTTATTAATACAAGCCGAAAGTTTTAACAGATGTACGTAAATTCTTTTCATTGAGTATATGATATATGTACCTACAGATATTTTCCCAAATAATATTACATTTAGCATTATTTTATTTTTTTTATTCATCTATATTTAGAAATTTTTCTAAGAAACTCTAAACTAAAAATTTCACTTCGACAAATCTGTATGCATACGTATGTAGCAACTTTCAACTTTCTCATTGAGACCAAATGATTGATATTGCTAAAGAGAAATCATACTTATTTAGGAATGCATCGTTTCACATTTATTCACTAATTCTAATTGTTTAAACTCGAATTTTAACAATTTTATCTAATTGTGATTAAAAATACTTTGTGTAACCTAGAATCAAAGTCATTCAATCTTTTAAATTTATATTCAATAATAGACGAGTCTTACATTATGTAAATTAGAAAATTTAGTTACATAAATCATTTAAACTTTTTGCAACACTTTTTAAGTACATACATTTTTAAAAAAAACATTAATAGTTATCAAAAATTTTAAATCAGAAGAATATACATATGTAATCAATAACCATTAGTAAAAACGGTATTAAAGCATTTACGTATTTTGAAAATCCCTTTTTAAACAAACTATAAATTCCAACCTACAACGCTTCCAAATATTAATAGTTAGAATTACACACTAAAGTTTCATAATAAATATATTTGTTTACTTTAATATTGTTCTGATCAGTTCTGATAATAAATGCTGACATTGGACAATCATTTATTATGCAGCATTAGAACCAGTTTATCTATTAAAAAAAAAATGTCAACTCAGAAGTCAGATATATTATGATGGTTTGAATATTGACTGCAGTTTACTTTCAACTTGGTTTCAAACTTTCAATTATGGCCGCCGCAGGGCTGTCGTTTGTACTCCGATCGGAGTATCTGAGTACATTAAGTCATACTCCGCAACTACCCCTCTGGACAAAATACTCCGATTTACGTTAAAGGTTTTTCAGATTAATTTTTAATAATTTAACCTGATAATATTCTATTATAATGTTATCAAATGAATCAAATTTAAATTTTATATATCTACAATGAATATTTTAAATTAGGATTATAAATATGAATTAGGTATATTAGGATTATGAATGTGACTTCTTTTTATTTTTAGATTTTATTTTTTATTACCTTTGTTTTGTCGTTTTTATGTTTTTTAATTGTTATGTTAAAAGAAATGTTATGTTAAATATGAATAAAGAAATCTTAATTAAATTAGTTAAAGTTAAAAATACTTGTGTTTGTTTCAAATAATTTAGTTATAAGAACTTTCGCGTGCAAATTTTAAGTAGAAAAATATATAAATACATATTTATATTTTTGTTTAAATTTAATGTACTTCGTTTTTGTGTAAAAACTCCGTTTTAAATTCTGGCGTTAAATTAAAGCCAGCGCTTTATACTACCATTACCCCGTTTCACACTAGAGGAAACGCAGCTGCAACACAAATAATATACTGGTTCTTCGTAGTTCGTACACTAAAGGAGTACACAGTTGCAGACTATCTTTTATTCTTCATTTCAGTTCAAAACTGTCATCTAAACTGTGTGTATTGGTAGGAATGAAGGAATTACATTTTGTGATGAAACTTTGATGAAAGATCAATTTTTTTTTATTTGGACTGAAAATTTTGATAGGAATGACATTTTAAATTATGGTAGGTCTGTTTGGTATGTGAAAAAATTTTTAAACTTTTTAAAACTTTAAAAAGTCTTACAAGTTTTCTGTTTGCTATCCAAAAACTTTTTAGTTTTTAAAATTTAAAGAGAGAAAAATGTGATGTCACGATGACGTATCCATTTAAGTTTTAAAAAGTAAAATTTTCTACTTTTAAAAAGAATGAAAAGTGTCCAAACTTGTTTCTTAATTGTCAAAAATTTTGAACAGTTTGGGGTTAGAAATTTGATTAATAATAAAAAATTTTTAATTGTTTATTTTGGAGAGTATGATATTATTTATTTTCATGTTAATTTTAAAATTAATTTAAAAACTTGTAATTAAGAGGAAAGGACAGTTTTATATAAATTATATCTCCTTTTTTCGTGTGACGTCATATTGCTCTCTTTTTAAAGTTTTTGCGAGTTTTTTACCAAACAGACCTGGTGTTGTAAAATTGCATCATTTGTCATAGGGGTAGGAAGAACCATATATTTTGGTTATGTTTATGTGTATGTATATTGGAATAAAAATAGAAAACTAGTTTTTTTCTTATTTTTAATGTAAATTTAATTTCTAGCTGGCATGGTTAGGCATGTTTAGCTACTAAGAATATTTTTTCTAACGAAAATAGAAAACAAATTTTTTAAATATATTTAGGTAAATTTATTTGTATAAATAGTAAACACCACCAATTTGTATAAAAATCAGTTACTGATATTTAAAAACTAAAATAGATCAATTATCAATTAATTTTTTAATTTTTCTTCAGCTACTATGTTTACTGCTTGAAAATCTAATAGACAGAAAAACCAAAATAAAAATTTGAAGAATGATAGTTTTTTTTTATAGTGACTAGTGAGTGCGTTCTTATCAATTTAAATGACAATCTTGATAATGATAGAAAAAATTAACTTGATAGTGTGTACTTACTAGATTGCCAACTTAAAATTTGTGAGCAGTGGTGGCGCCATCTATGGAGTCAGAAACAATGTTTCACTTTAAAGTTACTAGATGTCACTAAATAGTTTTGCTTTAAGGTCACTAGATGCCTATAAACTCACTTTCCTTATCCTTTTTTCTCTATTTTTGGATTTTTTAAATTTGAAATAAAAAAAAGAAACTACTTATATTGTAATAACAAATTTGCTTAATTAAACAAAATATTAGTTTCAATATAAAAATAAAAGCTTTTCCTTTTATAAAATAGTTTTACATTAATTTAGTTAAATTAGCATTATGCTTTTGACACTGACAATAAATATACAGATGTAGCATTTCTTAAAAAAAAATAATTCCCTTGTTTTTATTAACCGACATCTATTAACTGACAAAAGCTTTCAGAAAAAGGAAAAAATAAAAACAAAAAAAAAGCTTTCCTAGTTATAAAATGTTTTATTATTACAGCTTTTATTTTGTTGTTGTTCCTTCTTTAAAATTGTCTTCAAATAGAAATGATAGAAATTTTATGTGTATTCGCTTCGCACATACATATGTAAATAAAAAATAAAGAAGGGTTAATTAATAAGATTTTTATTTTAAAGGAAAAAAATTAAGTGCAATGTTATTAAATAGACATACATATGAAACTTAAAAATCTTATCTTAACTTAAAAATATTTCGTTTTTAGAATTAAATTAAACTCCTTTTTTTACTTTAGTTTAGTTAGGGGAAGGAAGTTTTTTAAATTTTTATGGCTTTAAATTAAAGTAACGACTTTTGTATAAATAGAAAAATATTTTAAATTTTATGTTACATAAAGATTTTGAATTTTGTTTATTTTTTTTATAATTTGTAAAGTAATGCTGAATAACTTAATCTAAAAAATTCATTTTCCCTTAACCTAGTTTTAATATTAAAATTCATTGTTTTATTACATACGTATTTTTGTTGTGTTTTTTTTTATTTTAACTTAATCTAAAAAATTTTGTTTTCCTTAATCTATTTTCTGTAGTAAGTATAATTAATAATTTTGAGCCAATTTGATTTAGGTCATCTTTTGAAATATTTATTGAATATATTTATTTTTTTGGAACTGGAGTCAACCTACCAAAAAGGTTCTGGGTCAATTTCCCACCGCAACCCCTTTCCTCTTTCCATCATCACACTTATGTAACATGTAGTTTTGACCCAGGAAAAAATAAGGAAGTGTTAATTTATAAGATTTTTATTTTAAAGTCGAAAAATCAAGTACCAATACGTACGTTATTTAAAAATGTATGAAAAATATCTTAACTTAAAAATATTTCGTTTTTCGAATTTAAATATAACCATAAAGTAACTATATACATAGAGAACTCACGTAGAAGAATAATTCGTAGTCAATTTCATTGATTTGAAATCTTCTCAAGATCGTATTTGGAGATATTTCGTAAAAAGATGACCGTATTTTTGGTACACCATCAAAGAACACAAGAAAAACAAAACAAAAAAATATTTTTTCATTCAATCAGTTCATAATTCATTTTCTTCGAACTGATTTTTTGTTTCTCTAAAAATTGATTTTATATTGTCCCATACGTACATACATATTTATCTATGCATCACAAACAAATGTTCTTATAATTTTAAAATGGAATTTTGTAGATCTCATAAAGAATAACTCTACACAACACATAGATAATATTTGAAGGCCAACAAAATTTTGTAATAATATTGCGAGTGTAATGTAAATTGTAACGGAGATCTATTTGTTTTTATTTTTTCTTTTTTGTTTAGAATATTTCTTCTAAAAATTAAAAAATATTTTTGGATGGAATATTGAAATTTTCTAAAATATTGGTATTAACCTTTGTGGACCCACAAAGGTATAGTTAAAATCAAATTTACTGAATGTATAATTACATATGTATATTAAAGCTGGTTTTCATTAGACCAATATATCCACGAAAATGTTAGAGCATTGGCAGAACATACAAAAGTAATATGTGTTTGAAAGAGATTAAGCTAAAAAAAATAACCATGAAACATTTGAAAATATCCAAGAAAGTAATCATAAATATCCACGAATTACATACATAGTATGCAAAAATTGTATATCTTACAAAAAAATTTCTACTAGGTACCATGGCATTTAAATTTTGAAGTGTCAAAAAAATAAACAAATATTCAAATTTTATTTTTTAGTGAGAAACTAACTATATTAAAATGACTATATTATCGGTATAAAAATATTATTAATAAACTATGTATATTATTTTTAACAACTTTATAAATAAAAAATTTTAATTTTTTTAACTAAATATGAATATAAACATTAATAAATTAGGTTATGTACAATTTTAACTGCCAAAGTGTTGCTGTAATATTTTTTAATAATATAATTTTTTTTCTCACTCTTTCCCACTGGTAGTGCACTATATTTTTCTCTTTCTAAAGTTGCGACAATATCCATGAAATTTCTCATGGAAACCAGCCTTTATGTCTATAGATAGATATGTAATTCTTTCTAGATAGCAGAATTTTTAAAAGTATTTTTTGATATTGTATAAGGTAAGGTATTTGTGTACAAAATAAATTGAGTGTTCCGATCCGGCTTGTAAGACATTTAGGCTTTGATATAAAATATTTTAAAATTTTTTATGAATATTTTTTTTGTAACTGTAAAGTAACGACATTTGCATAAATAGAAAAATGTTTTAATTTTTTTGTTACATAAAGATTTTGAATTTTGTTTATTTTTTTTTATAATTTGTAAAGTTATGCTGAATAATTTAAATCTAAAAAATTCATTTTCCCTTAATATATTAAATTTCCCTATTTTTAATATTAAAATCCATTGTTTTTTTTTATGTAGTTTTTGTAGTGTTATATATACATATGTACATATATACATTTTATTTTTACATATATAATTACACATAAATAGACTGATCAGAGAGTGATCAGGTGAATAGAGAATATAATGCATTTTCATAAACAAAAATTAATAGCAAGCGATCGATAGCCAATAAAGCTCTTAACTGATTTTGTGCAGCTATTAGGCCAAAATACACGGTTCTGCGTGCAAAACGCTTTACACGTCATTGCATTTCCATTACAAATGTACATTATTCCGATTGGTTAGGTAGGTTGACTCCAGTTCCAAAAAAATAAATATCTCCAAAAATATTTTAAAAAGATGACCCAAATCAAATTGGCTCAAAATTATTAATTATACTTACTATAGAAAATAGATTAAGGAAAACAGAATGTTTTAGATTAAGTTAAAATAAAAAAAAAACACAACAACAAATATACGTATGTAATAAAACAATGAATTTTAATATTAAAACTAGGTTAACATAAAATGAAATTTTTAGATTAAGTTATTCAGCATTACTTTACAAATTATAAAAAAAATAAACAAAATTCAAAATCTTTATGTAACATAAAAATTAAAATATTTTTCTATTTATACAAAAGTCGTTACTTTAATTTAAAGCCATAAAAATTTAAAAAACTTCCTTCTCCTAACTAAACTAAAGTAAAAAAAGGAGTTTATTTTAATTCTAAAAACGAAATATTTTTAAGTTAAGATAAGATTTTTAAGTTTCATATGTATGTCTATTTAATAACATTGCACTTGATTTTTTTCCTTTAAAATAAAAATCTTTTTAATTAATACTTCTTTATTTTCTATTTACATATGTATGTGCGAAGCGAATACACATAAAATTTCTATCATTTCTATTTGAAGAGAATTTTAAAGAAGGAACAACAACAAAATAAAAGCTGTAATAATAAAACATTTTATAACTAGGAAAGCTTTTTTTTTGTTTTTTTATTTTTTTCTTTTTCTGCTTTTGTCAGTTAATAGATGTCCATTGATAGAAAAAAAGGGAATATTTTTTTAATTAGAAATGCTACATCTGTGGATTTATTGTCTGTGCGTTTGACTATGTATTTCTTTTTAATATTCTTATTCTTAGATTAATATTATTAAATTAACAAATCAAATATTAATATAATAAAAAGAAAACCAAATATTTAGTTTTAACTTTTTATTTTATAAAACCGAATGCATTTCAATATGTATTTATTTTTTTTAACATCATCATCATCATCATTATATAAATACGCCAGCATTGTTTTTTGGGTCCCTTTTCAGAGAAAACTACTGGACCGATTTACATGGTTTATGCATCATTAGGAAGAATGAGGGGAGGAAAAACAAAACATGTTTTTATCTTGTTGTTCGGGCTCGTAGTTTAGGAAATATAGCTTATCAAAATTTCTTGCCACATATGCATTTTTTTTTACCCGACTTTCTATGTATTTACATCTTAATGCTTTCTTTCTTTTTAGTACTTGCTTTTTATTAGTTCGTAAGTTGTAGTAGTATTTTGTGTGGTAGGTACTTATTTCTATATACTTCAGAATATAAATATGTATTTCTGTTTGCCTCTCGCATATATTATGATTTAGTATTGTATATTCACCACGGCTAACTATAATTTAGAAGGCCTGGACACTGAACGAAAAAAGCTGTATAGGGGTATATTTTTCATGAAAATACATGTAGTCTTATGGGAAAAAATTGGGGTCTATTAAAAATTTTGAAATAACTCAAAAACAATTATTTTTTTAAGTTCTTCCAAAGGGAGTATTTAAATTTAATCTTTTTACATTATTTGGTAAAAAATAATTTTAAAAAATTTAATTTTTTCATTGATAAATATTAATTTTAAAAAATTGCTTCCAATTACTTTTTTATTTAAAAAAGTTTTTTAAAAGCTTTGAGAGAGAGCATTTATTTCGTACAATACTGAGCAAAAAAATTATTGCAAGCAACATAATTTTTATGACAATTGAAATTTAATAAGTTCAGTAAAATCTGAATTTATATGAATTTTATACATGTGGAATATATTTTATATGTATGTAGTAAAATTGTAATAATTTAAACAATTAGATAATTAACTTAATATTTTTTTTAAAATCGTACCCCTAGTCCACTTCAGCTAAGAAATGAAAAATATATTAATATACGTATGTATATCCAACACTAATATTTTTCATTCAAATTATTTTAAATAAAAAATAAAAAATATCACAAATTAAAAAAAAAAATAACTAAAATTATAAAACAAAACAATTCATTAAAATTAGATGGAAGAGAAAGAAATTTAGAAATAATGGAATAAACAGATCTTGAATGGGGGGGAAATAAAAATTACATTACGATGGTTTACAACAATATTTTTGAGTTATTAAACGTAAAAGTTGAATTTGTTCAATAATTAATTAACAGATCGTTATTAATAGTTATTCTAAATTTAAAATCTATTAAATATTTAAATTAATAGTTATTCTAAAATAAAAATTACTAAATTATTTATTCTAAAATAAAATTATATTGTTGTTTTTAGCTTTGTATAAATTTCAGCCATTTAAATTTTTTTTTTCAATTTTTAAAATTAAATTTTGAAAGTTTAAAATTAAATCATCATCGCCTGTTTCGGTTTTCTTTTTAAATAAACATTCAGGGTAATTGGAGAAAATTCTAGAAACTGCATTTGATATTAAACGCAGCCTTTGAGCGTTATTTAAAGAAAAACATAATTTCGAAAAATGTAATTTACTATTTATGGAACTATACGCCTTCGGTTCCCAACCCGAATACGGCCCTTATCCATTATGTTCTCAAAGGTTTTTTTTTGGCAAAAACACAAAAAGTCAAAGACTGTTTAGTACAATTATTTCACATTTTTTAAACAACTTATTTAAATTAATTAAAAACGGCAATATAAGATGTTAATAACTAAATAATTTAATTCTTTAAAATTATTATTTATTTAATTCTTTAAAGTAAAATTTTTAAAAATAAATACCTACAGTTTATACTCATAACTAATATACAATTAATTTTTTCTTATTAACTGTATCCTAAAAAACGAAAATTGTTTACCCAGAATTTGGTAATCAAGATTTTCAATTTATCAATATAGCATTAAAAAATATGAGTAGAAAGTTAATTTTTTTACAAGAATAAAGATAAAATTTCAAACTTTCTTTTTATATATATTTTATCTATTTTTATTTAAATTAAAATTATAAAAACTTGATTTTAATTCAAATATACTAACCAAATTTGTGCACAATTTATTGTAAAGCTTTTGAATTGTTAGGTTATGTTCACTAAATTATGAAAAATTTTTACTCTCATTCTTTTTTGATAGTGTTAAAATGGTTGTCATGTTAAAATGCTTAAAAAACCTATTCCTATATTTTTTATGGAAAATATATTAAAAATTTTGAGTTGAAAGCTGAAATTTTGTGAGATGGTAGCAGATATTCTAAACTTTAATTTGAATTAAAATTCGACATTTTTGGGCAAGTATTTTATAACGAAAACTTAATATACGTTTTCGTAAAAAATCATATTTTTGATGGGTAAAAAAAATTTTTTTGAAAGAAATGTCATTTTTTGAGCTTTCCGCTCATTTTTTTTGTATGTATTTTACTAACACAAACAAATATTTCAGTGCCCAGGTATAACCTACATTACTTTTTAGAAGGCCTGGACATTGACAGAGGAAAGCTAAATAGTAGTCCTTTTTTTCAAAAAAAATACACGTAGTCTTATGGAAAAAAATAGTAGTCCTCCTAGAAATCTGGAAATAACACAAAAACTACAGATTTTTTTTAATTTCGTTCTAAGGGAGCATTAAAGTTCCATCTTTTTTACGTTTTTTAGTAAAAAGAAATTTTTAAAAATTTTAAATTTTCATTCATAAATATGCATTTTAAAAAATGTCTTCCAACTACTTTTCAACAAAAAAAAGCTTCTTAAAAACTTTTTAAAAGAGCATTAATTTGGTACATTACTGAGCAAAAAAAAATGTTGAAAACTAATTTTTATTGCAATATTGATTTGCTTTAATAAATATTGTAAATTTTTTAGAATGCATATAAAATTAAGTGGAAAAAATAAACTATATAATTATTTTTACAATAAGTTAATTTATGTTAACTTATTTAAAATTTTTATTACTATAATAAAATAAATTAATATTATAAGTTATTCGCCTTTTCCTTTGAGGTAGGGGATATGGCGATTATTTTTAAAGTGGTATCGCCTGAAGACTAGGCCGTAAACTAAAATAATAAAAAAAAATATATTAATACATACAAATAATATATAAATAATTTTTTAACTAAATAATATGATATATTTAAAATAAAATTTAATAAAACAAAATAAAGTAGTTAATTTACAACAAAACAATATTAAAAAAAGTAAAAAACAAAAAAAATATCACAAAAATCAATATTTTCCGACCGGATAGTAATAATAGATCTTGAGTGGGCAAAAATGAAAAATGATATGACGATTGTATCCGAACTATATATAGGTACTATATATAAAACTATATATAGATTCATATCAAAAAGGTTAATTTAGTCAATAATACTATTTCATTTTTTGCGTTTTTCAATATCGTTCAATATTTTGAAATTGTTTTATTTCTGTATTACCTATCAAATAGGTAACTTAGATCGTTATTAATTATTATTATAAATTTAAAATCACATTTAAAGTAATTATTTTCTATTAAAATATATAATTTCCAGTATTTTAAATTTATTTTTTTACTAAAATTTAAAACTATATTAGAGAAATTTAAAATTATATTATCATCGCGTAAGTTTTTATCATTCGTTTCTATTAAATTTACCAAGTAATTGGTGAATATACTTGGAACTGCATCTGGTATTAAACGCGGACTTTTATCATTATTTAATTTAAAACACAATTCTGAAAAATGCAATTTACATATGGAACTATAAGCTGTTGGTTGCCAGTCTGATCTTTGTACAAAGCTCTTTTAAGCTTCTCAAAGGCTCTTTATTCGGAAATTTAAAAGTAGTTACAGATATCGTGCTATTATTATAATTGGATTTACACCCAACAACCGAATATTTTCCACCCACTTTATTTAAGAAAATTATTAAAAAAGGCAATATTAGGCACTAAATAATTGAATTAATTTTTTTAAATAGGTATTCATACAATAAAATCTTTTAAAAATAATAATTCAATTCAAAAATTTAACTCTACAAAAATATGACTATATAAAATAAAATATTACTAAAATTTACAGTTATTTAAAACAAAATATTACCTAATTTTTTTGTCTAATACTTTTCAAATATAATTGCAATGTAAAATTTTATTCATAAAAAGATTATTATATTTCATGTCAGTACATGAATATTCTATTTACAATAATTTTTCTTTTTATAGACTGTATAGAAAAACACGAAAATTGCTTAACCAGAATTTGGTACTTCTTTTTTTCTTTTCTTTAAAATATTGCTGAAAAATATGATTTGAAAGTTAATTTTTTTATTGACATAAAGATAAAACTTCAAACTTTATTTTTATATAAATTTTATAATTTTTTAATATAATTAAAAATATAAAAACTTAGTTTGAACTAAAATATATTTTCCAAATTTGCAGTACAATTTATTAGAAAGCTTTTAAATTATTAGGTTATGTTCACTAATTTATTATAATTGTGTACTCTCATAATTTTTTGAGAGTCCATAACGCTATATCTTTCAACTTTCGAATCGATAAGGATGAATTAATCGCAAGTACAGTTCCTGAAGATTTTAAATTTCAGGTCAAAGACCCAAATTGGAATAAATTTAAAAAAGAATTGGACAAAAACTTTAACACAGCATATGAAAATGATAGCTACAAATTAAAAGATAATTGTAATCTGACCGTGGCGAACATTGACTATCACTTAAATAAAATTGATAATATAATTATAAAAATAATAAACAAAACAGTACCCAAAATACATAACAGAAATAACCTCAACAAAATCTTCTCGCCAATAATTAAAAAAGTAAATTACTCAATGATATACATAAAATCCGGAAACTGAATTTGAATATTACCACACAACAACTGCAATTATTAAAAAGCCTTTTAAACAATATTAATACTCTAATTAAACAGCAAATTAAAAATCATATCAATAGATACTGGTACAATAGAATAAGTAAAATTAAACCACAAAATCGCAAATGTTTACTGAAATAAACAAAATCTTTAAAAACAAGTCAAACTCTAACATCTGTACGTTGCACATTGACTCTAATCAATTAATTTTAGATAATAATATAGACCCTTCGAAATTAAAAAATACTAACGACAATACATTTATATTGAAAGATCAGAAAGATATCTACGATATATTGAGCTTATTCATTGAAAACACACATAAAATAAACTTGCCAAATAACACCTTTCATAATAGAATTAAAATGAAAATAAAATCATTCCAGACTAATAACAAAAGAAAACAAGATAACAACATCACCTTATGCACATTTAACGAAAACAATAAAGCCTCACACCAAAATATTGTAAATAGCTACTTTACAAACTTTGAGGAATTTAAAGGGAAACTAAGTAGGTTAAAAAACAAAACTTCGTATGGAAGTAATGGCATATCGAACATAATACTAAAAATTTTAAGTGACAAAATCAGTTCCAACTATGTAATTATTTTCAATAACGCACTTAACTTGTCTTACTTTCCAAACGTATGGAAGAAAACAAGGGTTATAGTAATTAGGAAAGCTGGAAAGGATCCAACCAATCCGAATAATTATCGTCCTATAAGCTTATTACCAAGTATTAGCAAAATCGATGAAGCTATTATCAATGATAAAATCACAAACGTCATCAAAGAAAAGAACATTGTACCAGAAAACCAATTCGGATTCTGGCACAAACACAGTATGACACATGCTATCACGAAGTTAACCTCGGACATTTGCTGGTATATTAACAAAGGTTTCGGAGTGGGGGCTTGCAGCGTTGACCTTGAGAAAGCCTTTAACTCAGTTTGGATAGATGGTCTAATTTATAAACTCTTAAAATTGAATTTTCCGAACCATTTAGTAAGTTTAATCCAAGATATGTTAACTGGAAATAAATTTTATATCGCAACAAACAATAAAATTGACTCCAAAACAAGAAATATTTCTAATGGATTACAACAAGGTGCTATCAATTCACCACTCCAAAATCGTTATATATAACTGAACTCCTCAATATGTTAAACTTGTTAAAATATCAATGCTACACAATTGCAAAATATCAATTGCCTTTGCAGATGATATAATAGTTTATTCAACTGAATCTCAAGTCGAAACAATACAGTATAACCTGCAAAAAATGTTTAATTTAATAATAAATTATTGTAAAGTGTGGTTGTTAAAAATAAATTATGAAAAGTGTCAAACAATTTTATTTAGAAATACATATAGTCACTTAAACCAAAATATTAAAGATATTTGGAAAAACTTTAAAATTAAAGATCCTAATAATACAGTATTATTAAACAGTGATACGGTTAAATATATAGGTGTTTACTTCCAACGCAACCTTAAGTACATAGAGCACGTAAAAAAAGCAATACAGAAAGACAACAAAGCATTCCATGCTTGCAAAAAACGCTTTTACAATAAAATAATAAGTAACAGAATAAAAGTAATAGCTTATCAGTCATTAATAAGACCAACCATGACATATGGTGTGTCTGTTTGGTACAATATAAGCGCAAGCTTGATGGAAAAATTCAGAAAATTTGAAGGAAAGTGTATAAGAGTATGCATTAACAAAAACAGAAAACCCGAATCTGAGTATAAATATTTCTATTCCAATAAATATTTGTACAAAGAAGCAAACATAAATAGAATCGACAGTTTTATGATAAAACTAATTCGAAATCATTATGAGAGAGCATTAAACACTCCTGAAAATGGTTTAATATCACATATATTCTACCACAATGAGGAGTACATTAGAAAGACTTTGCTCACGGGATTCATTGCTCCTCAGCATTTTATCTTTCCTGACAAAAATGTTTTTATACTAACAGAAAATCATGTCCCTCTACTATATCATTATAGCTGACGGGCTACATGTAAAAAAGTTGAATATAATCCGGGTAATATAAACGGGGATAGATTAAAATTTGATACAAACATGCCATTTAGAGATACAAGTCTTAGAAAAAACTATTGGTGGTTAAATAGGTCATAAATAAGGTTTTGAACCAATATTAGGTATAAGCTAGGGTAATTAGGTTAAGATAGGCTAAATTAGGGTAGGAACTTTATTATAAAAAAAAAAATAAATGAGAAACATTGTTTTTCTAGTTTTCAATGTTAAATCATTATAAATTAATCCTCAAAAATAGATATAAGAAAATGCAAAAAAAATTTTAAAACATATGAAAAAAATTTAACAAAAAAAAAAATATCGTATTTTTATATGTTAATTAATATTTTGAAAATAAACCTGTTTTTGTAGTAACTTTTTTTAGGTTAAATTAGAATGTAAATTATTAAATAAAACTTAAATAAAAAAAAAAATCTATTTTAATTTTTAAATAATTTTAAAATTTTTATTAGAAATAAGAATACATACATACATAATATGCAATATCAATTAATTTTTTTTGTTCCCTAAATTTCTTTTTTAATTTTATATTATTATTACATATATAAAATGCCAAATGTGTTTTCAAATTTTTTAATAATGTTTTACAGATTAGAAATATAGTACATACTTAAATTTGAAAAAAAAATTATTGATTTATATATTCTTTTAACAGCTCTCTTAAAGAAAAGCGTCTCTAGGAGCATTAAACCGACAGAAAAATCTATGCTGTGGGAGAGGTTTGTCCACTTCTTGTCGCCAAGTTCCTTTCACTAATTGATTTTGATCATTGTATATAGTGGTCAACATAACTTGGGGGACAGTAGTTTTTGTCATGCATTTTTACAAAATTGTGTAACACTACTGTTGCTTTTACTATTTTTTCAGCGTTTAATGGAAAACAATTTATAGAGTTTAAAAGAACTCTCCACCTAGCCGTTAGAATGCCAAAAGTGTTTTCAATTGTAACTCGGGCGCTTGAAAGTTTTTTATTAAGTTTTTCTTTATCTTCTGATAACAATCTTCCTGAATATGGACGCATAATATTTTTTCTCAAAGGAAAAGCCGCACTTCCTGCAAAATAATATGGGAATTCCACTGTAGAATTTGGTAGCGTTTTACTTTTAGGTATATTTATTTTTTCTTCTAAAATTAGCTTTCCAAAACCACTACTTTTCAAAGTTCCACCATCGCTTTGACTTCCGTAACCACCTATATCCACAGCTGTGAACATGTAGTTAGAACCACATGCAGCTAGCAATACAATACTAAAATATTGTTTGTAATTAAAATATACTGTTCCGGAATTTGGAGGACATTTTATCTCAATTTGTTTGCCATCAATTGCTTCAACAACATTAGGCATTCCGTTTTTTTTTATAAAAATCCTCAGCAATCTCTTACCATTCTGATATATTTGGCTGTGCAAGATATATGCCACTTAGTTCTTCCAATATTGCATTACAAGTTTCTAAAATTATTCCACGAACTGTTGAAACTCCAACACGGAAAGACCATGATAGCATTTACCAGCATACACCTTGTGATAAATAACTACAACAAAAATTATAATAAAATATTAACTTAGTATGTACGTTTATTTTTATTATTATATATACTAACACCAATGTTATTGCTAGACGGCACTCTGCAGGAATTGCATTTCTTATGAAATTTTCTTTTTGAATTCGTTTTGTTAACTGTTTACAAAGCAATTCAAACTGTTCAATTCCCATTCGTGTAGCTTTTCGGAATTCTTCTTCATTTTTCTCTTTAGTTGTTAAAAATAATTGTGTGAAAATTTCATGTAATTCCCTTTCAATGTAAATCTCTCTCATCCACACCCTTGCTTTTCTTTTATTTTTTCCACAGTTATAATTATAATATATTTCACACAAATTTAATAAATTGCAATATGCAACATAAACACAGTAAACTACCATTAAAATTTTAAAATAATTAAATTTTACAAGAATCATTTTTCGAATATATATATAGTTTATTTAGTCTGTGTATCTACGTATAATCAATTATTATTTATATAATTACGTGTAAGTAAATCTTTCAGAAGTATTTATTTTTTATTTTTTTTTTAAGCTCATAACTTTCACTTATTATCGTTGTATTGTATTAATATATTGTGTATTTTAACATAGACTTCAAGTTCTATTTTCGGTATTAGAAAGTATAAATTCTAAAATTAATTTTTTAAATTTTGAAATACTATCGACCTCTTTCAAATAACTAGGCAATTCATTCAACTTTTTCAAGCAAATGTATAAACAATTATTTTTCTGCCTGCTAGATTTAAAGAGAGATAGGTAGAAATTTGTCTTATTCCTCGTATTATAAGTATGAATATCTATCATCCTATTCAAAATGAAATTGTGTTTAATTAAATTATTAGTAATCTTATATGATAGGATATATATTTCACGCTCGCAAATAGTAGAGAAACTTAAGTATTTTTGGGAATATAACATGCTAGTGGGAAACAGTAATGGATATTTGTGTATAACTTTAATCGATTTTTTAAAAGAATATCTAATTTAATGAGCATAAAAGCTGAGGTATTGTTCCAGATAGGATTTAGGTAAATTATATTAGAGAAAATATAAGAAGAATGAATGGAAAACAAAGCGGATTTGGATAAACAATTTCGAAGCCGTTTGACGATAAAAATTTAGGGCTAATTCTCCTAGCTACATGATCAATATGCTCGAACCATTTCAACTTATTATCTATGATCAACCCCAAGTAGTTGAAAGATTTTACAGAATCAATAGTATGGCTGCCGTAGGAAATGGTAGTGTTGTTATACTTTTTATTATTAAATAATATTACTTTAGTTTTTTGAAAGTTTAGTAATAGCACAAATTAACTATATACAGATAAATCATCCAGTACAACTAAAATGTTTCTTTCGAAATTTTTTATTAAAACCCATATTTCGTTAAACCACGTTAAATATATAATTTTGCCAAAAAATATGCAATTTTTTTAAAGAAAACGTATGCAATTTTTAACTACTGTTAAAATTTAAACGAAACTGTCTTTGTTCTTTCTACACATCTAAATACGAACCGCTCCAGCCTCCTCCCTTCAACGTGCTTCAACTGAATCAGTGTTGTTATAAAATTTTTTTTCAAATGGTACACTAAATCGTTTCAAAATCGTATTTATCGTATTTTGTATTTTGCAATGGCTACCAGTGTTACCACTTCAAAATTTTCAATCCGGTCAAATTTGATCTTTTGACTGGAAAAAATTTAAAAAAATCTGGTCAAAAAATTCAGTTAACAACTTTTGGTGTAAAATCCTGTCAAAAAACCGGTCAAAATAAAAACTTTATTAAGAAAACGGGCTAAACTTTTGTTGCTGTATTTTCTTAAATAAAAGAAAAATAATTTTAAAAATAAACAATATGTATTTTATAAAATAAACAAAAAAAATTACGTCATAAATTCAACAAAAATCTTATTTCATAAATATAAATATAATTACACTTTGGGCATTGCAAAAAATAATTTAACTTGAGCTTGGTAACTTAACTATATAATATACATATATCATTAAATATAAGAACATAATAAACAAACATTTTATTTCATAAATAAAACAACGTACCTTATTTGCGAGAAGGTACTTTCTACATTTGCAGATGAATGGGACAAGAATAATAAATGAAAAATAATTTTTGACATTAACGGAAATGAATACTGCCCATCATTTCTCTTAATTTGAGAAATTTGCTTCCAAAACTCTTCAACTCAATTTTTTCGAGAGATTCGCCAAATATATTTACAAAATCAAGATTTCTAATTTCCAGAAATCCTGAATCAATTGTTTGCAAATATGATGGCGAAACTATATTTGGAAATAAAAATAGACTCGTACCAACCCTTATTAAAATTTAGAAAATAAACTTTCTTTGACATATTGAAATATTGAATTATTGAATATTGATGAAACTTGTATATTATATAGTTGTACTTGTAATAATATTATTGTAACTATATAAACATATTTTTTTTTGTTTTGGGTCAAAATCATATTTTTCCTTGTTTTGGGTCAAAATCGTATTTTTTTCTCAAAATAAGACTAAAAATCGTACATCGTATTTTCCCTTTGAAATTCATACAAAATACGATAAATACGACGAACTGAATAATTGTTGTTGTTTACTTTCTATACTTACATAAATTAGCACGTAATCGTATGTACACATTTATTTTTATATATATGCCGTGTCTTGTGTATAAATATATTTACAAAAGTAAAAATTAAAAATTAGTTGCAGGTGGTTGTAGTTGTTTACCTTAAATAAAATAAAAATTATATATAAATTGCATTGTTGTCGAACTTTTTTTTGGTTTTGGTATATATTTTTGATAGATAAATGAAAAAGTAAATCCTATTGTATTTTTGCTCATACAATAAAATTATAAATACATACAATCATAAAGAAACTATATATATAGAGTATTTATCCAGTACAAAATTTTCTAGTCAATTTCTTAAAAACGTTTTGTACCCAAAATTACTCAATATACATCATATTGTACCCAAATTTCCTCAATACTCAAAATATTTTCACTTATAAATTATGAGCATTTTGTAAATGAGAATAACTTATTTTTTACACTCGTAAATGTACTCGTAAATGTACACTTAAATGTATTTATATTACTTATGAAAATAATATGAATGTGTAAAATGTAAATAAAGAATTTATTTAACATAAAGAATAGAAACTAATTTGAATAATATATAAATGGTATAATATCATTGTTGAATGTATTAATGTTTGAATGTGTGAATTATATTAATAATTATAGTTACTCTTATAATAATTTTTATAATAAAAACCGTTAGTACTTTTTTCTTACGTTAACAATTTTTAAATAAATATAATTCATATGATTTTCGTAATTGCATGATTTTTTATTTTAAATTGCTAGCACTCTTAACTCTTACAGGTATTATGGTAGGGTGGTGACATCGGTTCGCGGACGAATAACTTTTTTTAAACTTTGGTTACTCGTAATTTTGTAAATCCTATAGCTATACAAAGTTTTTTTTTCTTGTTAATTTGGAATATTTTAAATACAAATTATTTTATTTTAAAACATTGGAATAAAAAATAAGATAAAATTGAAAAATAAATAAAAAAGTATTCGATTTCTTTAGTTTTCGGACACTAAAATTCAGTTTACGGACAAAAAAATTCACTTTCCGGACAAAGAATCTCTGAAATATTTTAATAATATAATTTTAAATAAAAATACTTTTTTATTTCATTTTTGTTTGTTTTTGTTGAAAAATAATTATTTATGTACATATATACGTACCTATTCTAAATTTTTGCCCTAAATTTTACTTACTAAAATTAAATTAAAATTGACGGCAACGATTTAGAATAGCAACCGCGCCCAATTGTTATGAAAAATTGAAATACAATCGGGTGTGGTATCGGGATACTCCGGGCGCCCACAATAGAGTGTGGTATCGGCTCGGGCGATCGAGTGTCGGACTACTTTCTCAATTTTACCAAAAATTAAATATACCATTTATATATACCTACTTCAATAAAATCATTTTCTGAAATAAAACTTTATGAAAACCAGATAAAAAATTTTCAAAAACTTTTAAGCATTTAGCATGATTAAATACTATGACCAAATTTTTTTAACATCAATAAAAATTTTGTTAAAATCAATCAAATCATGTTTAAAGAAAATTTTTACAAAGATCAATCAAATCCAGTTTAAAGAAAATTTGGACAAAGAACTTCCAGAAGCTAACTATTTGTTAAAAAGGGATTTTATTGATGCAGTGTACAGTATTTAATTTTAATAGAAAGTACATATTATTTTTTAAAAGTATAAATAATTATTGACATACATAATATGATCTTTAAAAATGATAATACATATATATGTACATATCAAAATAATTATTAATTAATAAAAATTAGGTTTAATTCTAAAACTTTTCTTGAATAAACAATTGTAATTTAAATACATACATACATACATACATTTATGTATTACAAAAATGTAAATCGTGCCTTTATTAAAAATCATACATAAAGTCAGGCAAAAATAAAATCTATGTCATATATAATATATAATAAATCAGTAAATCATATTTTCAGTCTATTGAAATACACGCTTTTCGCGCATTCTAAATTTAAATTCTTATTTTAATTTCTAAAATATACGAGTACCTAGTTATTGTTTACTTAGCGTTTTTACTTTAACTAAAGCTGTTAATAACCGTGCCAATAATAATTTTTTTGGAAACTTGATGTATTTGTTAATATTATATTAATTTAAACTTTTGATTTTATTGTTTTTATAAAGATTTAAGTTGTATTAAGTTAAATCAAAAAAAAAAAATTAATTATTAAACTCTTTGTGAAATTTGATACTCATTTTTTAAGTTAATTTAAATTTTTAATTCATTAATATCTGAACTATAAACTATTTTTTTTTTTTTCGTTTTGTTTTGGCTTGTGCCGGATTTTATATATAAAAAAAAAAAAAATGTAATTAAAGTGTAACTTGACCGACAGTCTTAAACAATTTATCGTTACTTATTTTTTTTTCCCATAAACTTATTTAAATTTAAAAAAAAGAAATTTTTTTAATAAATTTTGTTAAATATCAATTTTATTTTTGAACTTTAATTAATTGTCAAGTCAAAATGAGTTTTAAATGTAATTAGCAAAATTGTTTCGATAATGACAAAAAAAGTAAGTTTGTCATTTGCAGAGCTTTTTGCAAAAGAAAGTTACATGGTGTTTATATGGATCTTAGCAGAGATTGGTACCATCCATCTCTTGAATCATTTTTCATTTGTGAAGATTGTCAAAATTCTGAAGGCCTATTACAAAGTATGTTTGATAACATCCATAAAGTCATTGCAAATCTTGACAATGAAAAGTCTGCTCTGTTTGCAAAAACTAACCATGCAATCGTCAACAACTCGAACGCTTTTCAAGATATGGCGAAATCGTTTGACTCATTATGCAGTCGTGTTTCCGGTCAAAGCAGTGGTGTTCAGGGGAATGATATCTCGGTCACAATTAATAAAATCAAAAGTGATCTTCTTTCAGCTCTTCCTAGCCATTTCCAAAGTTTAGAGAACAAGATTAGAGATATTTTCAAAGCGGGTCCCAGTCACCGAAATATGTGTAGTGACCTGTCTTCGGTTAAGAAATTGCTGACATCACAGTATGACTCTTTTGTAGAGAAGATGGAGTCTTTACATAATTCCTCAAATATGTTTTTGTTAGATGTACTTTGTGAATACAAAAACTTGAAGACGCAAGGGGCTCCGGAAATACTTATGGAGAAATATAAAATATTCAGAAAACGTTTGAAATTGGAACTCATTGTATTTGGTACTAAATGGACTGAAGATGAATGGAATTTCAGACTTTCTAAATTATACAATTCTAATATTTCCTCAATTAATAAGGAGAAGTTATTAAATGCATCAATTCTCATCAAAGGTGCTCCATCTTCCTTTGATGTTGCTCAAATGCTTCAATTTATTAAAAAAGAGTTCCGGGTCATCACTGTTTCATGCCTTAGTGCTACTCCTAATTGGATAAAAAAAACAAATATAAAATATCGCTGCTTTAAATTAACTGGACCGTATAAAACTTTGGAGTTGTTGCAGGATCCTGATAATGCATACGTTTGGAACAAAATTGGTGCAGTTACAACCTGGTGGTCCTCCAGTTCAAGTCTAGTTCTCAAATTAATTAAGCCAAAAGCTAAAGGTAACCTTAAGTATCCATTAAGTTTAACAGATGCCAATGCTGATTCTTCTGAATTTCTTACTAATATATCTAACCACTCCGCTATTGATACTAATAAAACAAATCTTACCGCAAATAAAATTACTAATAACAAGGATTTAATTAGTCTACCGGACTTACCAATAATTACACCTCCTAGTGCTAGTAACTCTAGCCATACAATTAGCAATAATTAATAATGATTCAGTCAGTCTTTTTTACTTGCCAAAAATTGCACCTCCTACTAATTTTAATAAATATAATCATACTAATGACATAAATAATAGTCAAAATAATATAAATAACCTTCTCGACCTACCAACAGTTATTTCACCTTCATTTAATAAAATTAACCATTTTAATACTACTAATTCCTTTAATAATAATTTATCTTTAATGACTACTAACAAAACTAATCATACTCAGTATTCTTCTAACAATAAAATGAAATTTAAATATAAATCTAACAATAGTACACTCTCTAAAGAACACTCTAAATCCTCCCTAAATAAACATGTTAGTGATTCTTTTTTTAAAACTAAAATTTCTAAATTTAAACGATCCATTTCTAACTCTCTGACAAAATATCAAAATATTGTTCAAAGTGAAACCTTAAATCCTAATAACTAACCGTCAATATTACCTAAAAATTACCACGTATAGATATCATGAAACATTTAATATTTCACCGGATAATGCTTTAACGGATCTTGAATCATAGCCTCCCACATTTCTTCTAACAGAATTATCAATTTTTAAAGGGTAAGAGAAAATCATGATAAGTACTTTCGTCCCCTCCCAAGTCAGAGAAAATTTAGTTAATATCAATCTATATCAACATACTTGAGCTAACCCTTGTACTACCTCTTCTAAATTATCTATTTATTATCAAAATGTACGAGCCTGCGTACTAAAACTAAAACTGTTTTCTCTAATTTTTCACTTTTAGAGTTTGACATTTTTATTCTAACAGAAACGTGGCTCACTTCTTCAATTAATAACATAGAACTTTTCTCATCATCTTTTAATGTCTTTAGACAGAAAGACAGATATGGGACGCTATTTCCTGATAATCTTTCAAAAGGTGGAGGCATATTAATTGCTATAAAAAATTCCATTTGTTCTTCAGAAGTGATTTGTTCTCAGTGCGAATTAATTAAAGATACCGAATTATAGCTATAAAAGTTAAACTGCAATCTAATAATTTAATCATCATTAACTGTTATATTCCACCTGCTTCTAGTTTTTTCCTGCTCTAGTTCTAGTTTTGAACTTTATTCTCAATATTTATTAATAATTGAATCGTTCATTAGTAATATTAACGCAGATGACGATATTTTATGATGTGGTGATTTTAATTTACCTAATATTAGTTGGGTTGGCCATGATGAAGAACCTTACTTTGTGCCGAAGGAACTGATCAGCAATATTGAATGCTTAGTTATCGATTCCTTAAACTCCTTTAATCTTTAACAAGTGTCTTCGATTTATAATTATCGGGGTAATCAATTGGACCTTATTTTCACCACAAACTGGAATCACCTAGTTATTCTTGATTGTCCTATGGAATTAGTAAAAATAGATCCTTATCACCCGCCTATCTGCTTTTTTTTTTGTTCTTTCTCCTCTGTACATGTCGATTCTGCTCTTTCATATCGTTTTAACTTTTTAAAAGCTAATTTTGCTGACATTAATAATTTTTTAAATTCTTAAGATTTTTCATTCATTAGTTCTTCTGATTTAAATTCCTTAGTTAATAGCTTCTATGAAGTTATCTTGTTATCTATTTCTCGATTTCTTCCTCTAGTAGTTGATACTAGTAATGTTTCTAGTCCGCCTTGGTTTACTATAAATCTGAAAACTTTAAAAAATAACAAAAAAACAAAGCTTGGCGTAAATTTGTCAAAAGTAATTTGAACCACGATTATAATAATTTTTTGATCTTGTTTAATGAATTTAAATTAATGGCTGATAATCTTTACGCAAATTATGTTTCTTATATGTCCTCGAATATCAAAGATAACCCGAAACTCTTTTAGAAATTTGTGAATTCTAAGAGAAAGAGTGATCAATACCCTGCTTTCTTTAAATATTTATAAGAATACTGTCAGCAATGATTCTAAAGTTATTTCTGAATTCTTTCGCGATTTTTTTGCATCTAGTTACGCTACTCCAGTTTTTCTACTCCAGATCTGTAAACGAAACAAATTTCCATCATTTTCATAATTTTTCGAAAACTACACTTACTAATATTAGTATAAATTCTAATTTGATTTGCAACTATTTGAATAAAATTGACGATAATCCTAGTCCTGGTAGTGATGGTATTCCTAATTTATTTTAAAAAAATTGTTCTGCATCCCGCTTTCGACTATATTTAATTTTTCATTAGCTTGTGGAGTTTTCCCTTCAATTTAGAAGACTACTCTTATTAGACCTATTCATAAAAAAGATCAAAAAAATGACGAACTAATTATCATCCAATAGCTAAACTATCAGCAATTCCAAAACTCTTTGAACTAATTGTTTTTGATTCTATTTATGATCATTGCACGAATTTCTTGTCGCCATTCCAACATGGCTACGAAAAATAGATCCACTGTCACCAATCTGGTTGAGTCAATATCAACTTTTCTCAAAAATATGGAGGATGGTTTTCAAACAGATGTAATTTACACTGACTTTAGTAAAGCTTTCGATCTTCTTCCTCATAATATCATTATTTTTAAGTTACAAAAAATTTTATAAATTTGATATGCTCCTATCTTTCTGATCGTAGCTACTCTGTTTTATTTCATTCTAGAACTTCTGCTCCATTTCTAGCTTCTACTGGTGTTCTTCAAGGTAGTCATCTTGGTCGTTTATTGTTCATTATTTCGATTAATGACATCACCTCTTTAATTTTAAATAGTCATATTAAAATTTATGCCGATGATATGAAATTTAAAAAAAAAATTAATTCGTTAAATGATTCATTAGCATTGCAAGAAGATTTAAATCGTTTCCAGAATTGGTGCATTAACAATAATCTCCTCCTTAATATTAACAAATGTGCATTTATTACTTTTACGCGCCGTTCAAACCCTTTATTCTATATTTATTCTTTTAATAATCAACCTATTACATCTGTCTTTTCAAGTGAAGATTTAGCAGTACTTTAAACTTTCACTTCAGCTTCATTATACCTATATATTAAATAAAGCAAATTCAATGCTCGGTTTTATTAAACTTTGGGCAAGAGAATTTCAAGACCCTTATGTGTTTAAATCGCTTTATACTTGCTTGATAAGACCCAATTTAGAATATGCCAGTCAGGTGTGGAGCCCATTATACAGAGTACATATTAATAGGGTTGAATCTGTTAAAAAAAATTTCTCAGATTTGTCCTTCCTTAACCTTTCTTGGGAAGACCAGCATAATCTCCCACCGTAGGAGCATCGTTTAAACTTATTAAATCTTTCTACCCTTGAAAAACGTCGGGATGTTGCCGATATAATATTCTTAACAGAATTGCTAAAAGGTAATATTGTGTCTTCACCGTTACTTGATAGAATTGACTTTTGTCCAGTTTCAAGATTAAGATCACATAACATATTTTATGTTCAATTTCATAGAACTAACTTTGGAAAACACGAACCTCTAAATAGAATGATGTCTTTATCTAATAAGTATAAACAAACTATTAATTTTGAACTTTCTAAACTTACTTTAAAGAGGAATCTTTATTTGCATCATTGAAATTTAAGGACTACCTTTAGCTTGTTACTCATTTTAATTAATTTTTATTGTTTTTTTTATTTCTTTTCTCTTTTTTATTATTAAAATTGTGTGCTACATTTTGTTAAAAATTGTTAATTATTTAAAGTTTAATTTAATATTATTAATATAAATTTGTATTTTTTGATTTATTTTTAATAGTTTTGTAATTAATTCTTGTTACTTAATACATGTTAATACTTTATTAGTTTTTAAATTTATACTTTGTAACGTGTTTGAGTTAAGCATTAGTCAGTTAAATAAATAAATAATATATATATGAAGTATATTCTATGTATGCAAATGCACTATATACATACAAAAACACTCTGACATTAAAAAAGAACGCTTTTTAATTGACTTATGACTAAAATAATAACTTAAACTATTAATTTATTACTGACATATTGACGGTTTAAGAAATAAAAAGTAAAATAAAAACATATTTATAAATTATATAAAGAATATAATGTGCGTATGTTGTGCGTTGTTATAATTTTGTAGCATTGTGTAGATAAGTAGGTAGTTCTTCAAACTTGATAAAAAAACATCTTTAAATTTTTCTTATTGAATTTTTATTTTAAAAAGGGAAAAAACCAAGTGGAAATTATTAATAATTATCGGTTTAAGTTAAGTATTCATTTTGGGGTAAAAACCCGTTTTATTTTTTGATAATTGTTAAATTAATATATAATATGTACATACATATGTATTTACAAACTCCATTAATAAATAAAAAATAGCAAATAAAAAAAATTAAAAAAATACAATTCATTAAAACAAAATTAAAATAAATAGTCATCACTCATCACTCATCAGTCATCATAAATTAAAAGTCTCAAAAAAAAAAAATTAAATATACATATTTGTGTACATATACATATGTATGTACATATATGTATGTACATATGTGCTTGATAGACCAAATTTGAAACATATTAATTCAAGAGTAATGTGCCTTAATAATGGTGCCTTAATAAACATTTTAAAATTATTTTTACCCAATGAGATATACATACATAGATATTATTATAATATAAAGACATACAAATACACTTACAGACAAACTGAAATACGGAAAGACAGACGAACTTAAGGATGGACCGCGAGTCGGACAGACAGACATACACAAAGACCAATAGACAGACAGACTGACATATAAAAAGACAGACTGACAGACAAACTTATGGAGAGACGGTGAGACGGACAGACAGACACACTGAGTGAAACTAATAATCCCATTTTCAACACAAATTTGAACTTATAATATTTGGCCACAAAGCTTATAATTCTAACAAAAATTGGAAAAGTTTTGAAAACAGACATACGATTACGGAGAAACGAACAGAGCTAGTTTTTGTTTCGTTTCTCTTTTTCTTCATTTAGTAATCTTTCTTTTAACCATTTTGAATTTTTCTTTAATAAAAGAATTATCATTAACTCCAAAAATTTAGACTTATGGCCATAACATTCATCACTTTTCGAAAACCAATCGAAATATTTAATTGATTTTTTTGTAGATTCCAAGCAACAAAATATAATATTTTTCAATAATTTTGTTTTATAATAATTTTTTGAGAAATAGTCGTCAAATATTTTCATATGAAACTTTGCTATTTCAAAAATTTTTTCGGTAGGAGCTTTTAAATGAAAGATTTCAGAATTTGTATTCTAATTTTTTTGGAAAAGAAATTTTTCAGATTCTAGCATTAAAATTTTATTAGATTGTTTTTTTTTTTTTTTTTCTTTATTTATAAACAAAATAATAATAATTATAATTCATTTTTAAAACAATTTCATATAAGTATCTGATTTTCATAAAGACCCTAGCCTTAGCTGTTTGGTCACATAATTTATTATAAATCTTTTGAAGTTGTCAAATTTTATTTATACAAATTTGATTTATTTAAAACTAATTTTCTAGTTTATTTCATTGTTTAATTTTAATTTTAACTTAAATTTTTTAATTTTAATTTTAATTTTAATTTTAATTTTAATTTTAATTTTAATTTTAATTTTAATTTTAATTTTAATTTTAATTTTAATTTTAATTTTAATTTTAATTTAAATTTAAATTTTAATTTTAATTTTAATTTTAATTTTAATTTTAATTTTAATTTTAATTTTAATTTTAATTTTAATTTTAATTTTAATTTTAATTTTAATTTTAATTTTAATTTTAATTTTTAATTTTAATCTTAATTTTAATTTTAATCTACTTTTAATTCAATTCAACTTTTGATATTAATTCAATTCAATTTTCGGTTTACATTTGCTTAACACTTAATTACCAAACCTATGTTTCAGTTGTAATATATTCCTTTATTTTCTTTTTGAATTGGCAAATATTACTAATTATTTTAATTTCATTCGGTAGTTCATTATATAATTTTAAACAGTTGTAGAGACAGTTTCTTTTTTGATTTTCTGTTTTGAAAAACGTTAGGTAAAAGTTGGACTTGTTTCTGGTATTGTAATTATGAATATCAACCATTCTGTTCAATATAAAGTTATGCCTTATTTCATTATTTATAATTTTAAAAGCAATAATATACAACTCTCTTTTGCAAATATTTTCGAAACTTAAGTATTGGTCTGAATATAACAAACTGGTTGGAAATCTCCTTGTGTGTCCGTGAATTACTTTAATTGCTTTTTTATGTGCAATAACTATTCTATTTAGCGCGATTTGAGGAGCCTTACACCATATGGGGTTCAGATAAGTTAAATGAGATAGAATATAAAACGAATATATAGAGCGTAATACACTGCTGGTGAAAAATTTTCGAAGCCGTCTTAAGATAAATATGTAGGGGCTTATTTTTTTGATAATATGTTCCGTATGATCATACCATTTCATTTTGCTATCTAAGATTAGTCCTAAGTAATTAAAATTCTTGACTATCTCTATTGACACGCTTTTATAAAAAAAGTCATAGTTGCTACAGATTTTGTAATCAAATAACAAAATTTTGGTTTTTTTGGTGTTAAGTAAGAGGCGATTATTACTCAGCCATTTTTCGATCATTGTTAGATCATGATAGATATTATTTCTCAGATGCTCCTCACTTATTTCTGAATATTTTAAGACAGCGTCGTCGGCATAAAGTTGCATAGATCCTTTCAAAAAAAGGCGTGAAATGTCATCAATATAAAGTTTGAAGAGAAGTGGACCTAAAATTGATCCTTGAGGAACTCCCTTTTTAATTAATTTCGAATCACTGAGTTTATCATTTATTCTTACTTTTTGCTCACGATTTGATAGGTATGATTTAAAAAAGGTAATTTGATCTTCAGAAAAGCTTAGTAACCGTAGTTTGTGTATTAGAATTTGGTGATCAACACAGTCAAACGCTTTCTGAAGATCAAGAAAGACACAAGAAACATATTTGCTGTTATCAAAATTTTTAGAAATAAAATCGGTTAGACTGAGGCAAGCAGCTGTGGTATTAGAGTTCTTTTCGAATCCGTATTGCTCATTGTGAACTATATTGTTGCTTCTGAGAAAAATGTCTAATATGTTCTTAATAATACATTCGAAGATTTTGGACATAGCACTCAAAATTGAAATGGGGCGATAATTAGACTTATCCAAAGAACAACCACTTTTATAAATTGGTGTAACAATAGCTATTTTTAAGCATTGTGGAAACGTGAAGGTTTCAAATGAAATATTTACGAATTTAGCTATTAGAGGAGCTAGGAGTTCAGAAAATCTTTTTATAAAATTGGAAGAGATCTTGTCATACCCAGTGGCCGCTCTTGGTTTCAACATTTTGATCGTCTCCAGAACTTCCTCAGTGTTCGTTGAGATTAAATTAAAATTTGTATAAATATTCTTTGGAAATTGCTCAAGATAAGCATAATCAACCTGATTCTTCGGAATATTTAGTTCATCTGTGACATTTATAAAGAAATTATTCATAAAATTTGCTATGTCTTGCTCTTCACTTATAGTTTGATTGTTGTCTTTCAGAACTTTAATATTATTTGATTTACTAGAATTTTTATTAAACATAATTCTTTTATATAAGTCCCACAATTTTTTACTATCATCCGAAATTCGCGAAAATTCATTAGAATAAAAGTTTTTCTTTCCTAAAGTGATTAGGTTCTTAACCTCATTTCTGCAATCAACAAATAATTTTTTGATCTGGGCATCATTAGGATATTTTTTAGTAAACTTATAATAAGATTCACGGATTCTCATTTTATTAATTATGTCGTTAGTCATCCACTCTTTCCTTTTTTTAGTATTTATCAGAATTGTTTGTGTGTTTTTCTCTATTAACAAACCTAAATCATAAACCAAATCATCGAAAGTACTATAAGAATGAATTCTTGTCCAAAAGGAATCTCTTTCTATACTTTCGTAATTTAAATTGTTTTTGTTTCTTTTATTTTGTCTTTAACAGGTTTTTGATCAATACTAATAAAGAAACGTTGATGGTCTGAGAGTGAAGTGTCTAGTATATAAAAAAAGTATTTAAACTTAACCATATCCGTAATGAAATGATTGATTACCGTTTTAGCCGATCTACAAATTCTAGTTGCATAATTTTCAGAGATTATATTATATACAACAAAACCATTGTTAAGCAAAATATTATTATAAGTTACAATGTCCCTGCTATTTGTGTTGAGCAGATTTAAATTGAAATCTCCTAGTATTATTGAGTTTATATATTCAGTAGTAATAGTGTCTACTTTAGAAAGAAATTCATTGACATTTGTTTCATGTGATCTATAGATACCTAATATATTGAAACCTTGCTTTGGTAGTTTTACACATAAGAAGTTTGATTTATCAAATTCTTCTTCGAATATTAAGGTGCTGCAAATTTTTTCACTAATATAAATTGCAACTCCACCATAAGATTTTTGCCGGTTTGAGAAAAACGCATTATATCCAGGTAAGTTAAAAAATTTATTTTCCATCCGATTTAGCCAAATTTCTGATAATACCACAGCATGTATTTCATAAGTGTAAGAGTTAATTAGTAATTCTAAATTATTTAGTTTATTCCGCAAGCTCTGAATATTTAAATACAGTATATTAAAGTTATTGTAATATTGAACATTTGTTAAATGGTTAGCAAGCCCTGTAAAATAATTAACTCTTTAATTCATCAATTAATCATTAATATTATTAAATTAATATTATTAAATTCATCAATTGATTCCATGTTATCCATAATATTTGTGAGCATAGACATTTAAAGTAAATTCAGCAACAAGTAGAATGTTATTAGAATATAAAATAGAGAGAAAACAAAACAAAAAAAAAAAAAAAAATTCTGGTTTTGGTTTATCAAAATAATATGTATGTAGTATGTACATCCAAAATCATATGTAAAAACCACATGGCAGAAACTGTCTTTTACATATCCGGTAAAAATATATAATGAGAAAGCTTAAGTAATAAACTAATCGTGTACTGGATTGAAAAATTAAATAAATAAATTTTGTGTTAAAAATATATAATTTGTTAAAAAAAAAATTAAGGAAAGTATGTATAATTAAGTAATAAAGTAATAAGTGTGCAATATTATTATTTAAAAAAAAAAAAAAAAAAAATCATTAGATATAATTAAATAAAAATGTAAAAATATAATTTTCTTAAAAAAAAAAAAATAAAAAAGGTTTCCAAATAAAAAATAAAGAAAGACATTAAGTAATCATTTGGAACATATTTCATATTATTATCTAGGTTAATAATTAAATATAAATTAAATATAATTTTATGTAGATAAGTGTATTTTATGTAATTATAAGATGAGCTATGAAAAATTGGTATATTGAATGAATATAAAAAGTGTATATGTAAAAATATTATCAAAAAATAGTATATTAAAAATAAAAAAAATAAAAAAATTAAAAATAAAGAAAATTTATTATTGTTAATCAGTGAGTTATGTAATATTATTATCTTTTCTAACTTAATATTATAATCTTTGCTAATTTTGTTGGAGCATTTGTAAATCATTAAATGATAAAATCTTATAAACTTTACTAACCTCATTATGACGGAGCAGTATTTGATTATCTTTAACCCAAAGAAATTCAAATTTGAGTGAATTCTTAATCTTTTGAGCATCATTGTACAATTTTGCTTGATATGGTGTAAAATGATTGCGAAAAAATATTTCATTTGTACGTGATGTGTCTAAAATAATTTGAGCAGTAAAAAGATGTTTGTGATTTCGTTTTTTTTTCATTAATTCATTTTTTGCCTCTATAGACTTCATTTGCACAAGATACAGCGGGCTATTTGCATTTACACAGTTTGATTTTGTTTTTCTTTTTGTTTTATTATTGATATTTTTAGAATATCATCTGTTGAAACATTGGCGCTTATTTTTTTTGATATGTCCATGATAGTGCTGGTTGGATCACTTATATCAGCTGGAAGTCCTGCAATAATTATAATGTTCTTATTTTTTTCTTGTTGGGCTTCATCTAAGATAGATTCAAGTTTGTTTATTTTGTACTCTAAATCAGTGCTTTTTTTTCCGCCAATTCTAAACGATCGTGTAACAGTGTATTTTCTTGCATGATTTTTTTATATTGGTTTAAAGCATCATTCATCTGGGTGTTGAAAAATATTTGTGATTTCTGTATTTCAATTATAACAGCTCCCAAGGTTTTTAAATATTGCGCCATTTTTTCGATGGTACAATTACTCAAATCAAAGGATGATAATTCATCTGTTGCATTACATTCTATATCAAAATCAGCTGCTTTGTTTTCTTCACCACAATCAGAATCACTTGCATCATTCTCAGAATTTAAAACTGAAACATTATTAGCGCCAATATCACTGGGGAGACAAAATGAGCATTTCCAGGTCAAAGAACCAGATTTAATGAAATCGAAGACCTCATTTGATACATTTGCACATCTCGTATGATAAAATCTTTGACATAGACCAGTACATAGTACTCCTCTTTTTCTTCCTACGATACTTTTTTTGCATAATTCACATTGTTTGTTAGACATTTTTTTTTTTTTTTTTCTTTTCTTTGTCCTTACTTTCTTTCAATTTTTTTTTTTTTTGTTTTTTTTTAATTTTTTTTCCCTTTTTTACTTCTTGTTATTTCTATTTTTAATAATTTTTGGCAATAGATTCATGTGTTGAAATTTCTGTATTTTATTTATTTATTTCGTTTTGGATTAACAATATGTTAAAAATATATTTGTATAATTAAAATTTAATAAAAAAGTAAAAAAAAAAAAAATTTTTTTTTTTTTTTTTTTTTTCGGATTGAAAAATGAACACGTCCGTTCGTTTTGACAACTTTGACAACTTTTTCAATTTGTTTTAAAAATAAATTATTTTCGCATTTCTTACAAGAATATTTTTTTAACAACTTAAAAATAATGTAGCCGCAAATATATCTTTCGGAATTACATAAAATAGGATTATTAGTCACACTGATATAATTATTTATATTTTCAGCTGCTTCAGTTATTATTATATTAGTAACAGTTTCATCTATTTCTTTAAAGAGATCACTATCATTTAAAATTTTATTTGTATCTTCAGAAATCAAATTTTTCAAATCTTTATGTAGAAAATCTACATCATCATTTTCACAGTTAGAATTTTCAAATTCATTATTTATTAATTTAACTGAAACTATTTTAGCTAAAATTTTATTTAATTCCATTACTGATGGATTAATGTTACAACCATTTCTGTAACGAATTGAAGCAAATAAATTTTCTATTACATCTTGATTTAGTCTAGATAATAATAAGTAAAATCAATCAGTCTTATTATAAGTAGAAAACATGTCCTTGCTTAGTTGAATAATAACAGTTAAACTTTGTAACATTCTATGGATGCAATAAATTTTTTGTGACGTACATGGAATTATTTCTTTGAAATATTTTCTCATCTCAGCTAAATATTAGAAAATATTGTTATTTTCTTATATAGCTGAACGATAAGGATTTTTATCATAAAGTTTTCTGCTATTCAGACAGTCAAACAACTTATCCATTTTAGAAATAAATTCAGCAGTGGATAAAGCACATATTTTTCGACCCACAAATTTCTTAATTTCAACAATTGTTCTGATTGCAGCAGCAACTGATTTACTAAATATCTGCGAAGCCAAGCGTACATTAATTTTTTCAAATGTGTTTGGAAAAATATGTTTTTTGGAAAGTCTTGGACACATTTTTTTTGTATTATTGCACTCGAAGAGATATAGAGATCGAATTATTTTAAATGAAATTTGTCCGTCTTTAGTATTAATATCATATTTGAGTAGAGTATTCCGAATAGACTTAACTAAATGTATTGGGTCAAAAATTAAATATATTTTTTTTTATTATCATTGAAATTGTATAAAAAGTAGGGTTCCTTTGTGTACAAAAGTAGGGTTCCTAACAAACTAAAACACTATTTACTTTAAAGTGTTGTGTTGAATGTGTTCTAGTAGAGAAAAAAAAATATATATAGCTATAATGTATACAGTATAGATAAAATTTCTAAATATGATAACTATTACTATAATGTAAAAAAAAACCTCGATTTTATATCGATTTTACACAGTACGTATTATGACATTCGCTAAGTTTTGAATACAAATCCATATATTTTTTGATACGATTTTTCTATTACAGAACCTATAAATTAAATTATAATAATCATCTCATATTAAGAGTATGTTTCAGAGCATTAACAATTAAGTAATCTATAACTGTAAACTTATGTTTTTATTCTATAATAAAAAGTCCACTTTAAAAAATATATATATAGCTAAATGTATATTCTATATATATACTTTGGCTTATGTTTGATTGTAGCAAATTGAAATAAAAACAAGTAAATGTAACAGTAAGTCGATGCAACCGACTTATTAATACCCTACACCTGAATAATTCGAATTAAATTAAAAATCCATAAGTGTTTTTGGCAGCTGCTTGAACTTCTTCCCTTTTCTGTCTTATTCAACTCGAATTTCAAGAACGTAAAAGAGGCATCCGCTTGGGATATGCTTGACACCCTTGTATAAAATTTTAAGTTTCTATCTTAATTATTTTCGAAGATTGGTAGTCCTTGGGAGGTTTGTGTCAGCTACCCGAATTGCCACTCCAATTCATCGAATCCATCTCAGGAACATAAAGAAAACATGCCAGAACACCATTCTATTAAATTTAAAGGTTCTACTTTTGTTGGTTTTGGAGATATGCTCGTTGCTCTTGTGCTCGTCCGGAAGTTTCCAAAATACGAACCCATGGTTCAAATTCTTTCAAATGTCAGTTTCCAATTTTACAGAAAAGGAAACATAACAGAACACCTATGTACTAAAAATAAAAGTTCTATCTTTGTTGGTTGTGGAGATATACTCGTTTCCTCTGGGGCTCGTTCGGAAGCTTCCAAAACCAAACCCATGGACCAAATCCTCTTAAATTTCAGAGACATAAATCAAACACGAAAGAACACCATTGTACCAAATTCAAAGGTTCTACCTTTGTTCGTATTGGATATAATCTCATTTGCTCTGCGGCTCGTTCGGAAGCTTCCAAAACCCGAATCCACGGTTCAAATCCTTTCAAATTTAAACCCATGGCCAAATCCTCTCAAATTTCAGAGACCTAAATCAAACATGAAAAAACACCATTCGGCCAAATTTAAAGGTTATATATTTCTTATATATGAACGGGAAGGAACATCATTGTACAAAATTTAAAGGTTCTATCTTTGTTGGTTTTGGAGATAATCTCGTTTGCTCCCGAATCATTCGGAAGCTTCCAGAATCCGAACCCATGGACGGATTTTGTCCAGATTCGAACTTAGCCTTTCTTTCGTAATTAGTAACCTACTATATAAATTTCATCAAGAAAGCTTCATTAATTTTTGAGTTATCGTGTAAACGGACGGACGGACGGACATCGTTAAATGGACTCAGGAGGTGATCCTGATTCAGAATATATATGCATGTCTATATCTAACTCGCTTCCTTTTGGTGGTTACAAAAACCATACCAAAGTTAATATACCCTATACTTTAGGTGTAGGGTATAAAAAAACATTCCACTTTGAAAAAAATATATAAAGCTAAATGCAATACTATAATATATACTTTGGCTTATGTTTGATTGTTAGGAAATTGAAATAAAAAAAAAAATTTTTTAAATTTATAAAATAAATTTGAAAAAAAATTTATTAGCTAACCAAATATGTAAATTAACTAAGTAACTAATTGTAAAATTGTTTCAATCAAATAAATAAATAAATATATTAAATTGTTTTTCATATTTTGTTTTATTTTTAATAAATAATAATTTTTCGGTGATTCGGAAGTTTTTTATGTTTTTGAGTGAATTTTGTTTTTTTGTTTTTCGTCATTTTTTGGCTTTCACGTTTTCATTCATTTTCAAGTATGATGTTTTTTTAGTTCTAGTGCTTCGCAACAATAGGGGGTGTTTTAGTCAGTAGTTTGATAGCAATATCGAGAGCCTGACACGACGGGTCGGTAAAAACCGATCTAAGTGCGTAAATGCATTTCACCTCATAAAAAAAAAAAAAAAAAACAAAAATCAGTAAGTTCTACTCATATAAAATTAAATTTTATAAATTAAAGTAATTTTTTCTCTTTATAAATTTTTTTTGAATATGGAAAATACATAGTAATATAGTTTATAGTAATAAAAATACTATTTCGCCAGTCACTAAATTTTATTTTTATATAAAATTAGAATTCATTACTTGTTTTATTTTGTTTAAGAAATTGGTATGTATGTGGTAAAACGATTTTTCATTTCGTTAAATTTATTTTTTTTTTTTAGAAATTATAGATAACAAAATTATTTTGTTCATTTTTTGTCAAGAGGGGATTTTATTTTAAGCAAAATAAAACGATCATAAAATTTGTACTGGATGATTTATCTGTATATAGTTAATTTATGGTAACCAAGAACCGATGATTTACCAAGAATTTCCCTATTCTTTCTAGATCTTCTTTGATTGAATGTATTATATCATCTTCAGTTTGTTCAGCGTATTTCAGAACAGCGTCGTCTGCATAGAGCTGAAGAGAGCCTCTTAAATTTATTTGCGCCATGCCGTTGATATAAATCTTAAAGAAATCTGGGCCCAAGATGGATCCCTGCGGTACTCCGCTTTTAATACATCTCGGCCGACTTACCGCTGTATTTATACGAACTATTTGCTGTCTGTGTGATAAGTAGCTTTTAAAGAAATTTAATTGATTTTGATTTAGTTTAGTCAACACAGTCAAACGCTTTCTGAATATCCAAAAAAACACAAGCTACATATTTTTGGTTATCTATGCCTTTAGAAATAAAGTCAGTTAAGCTGAGGCATGCAGCACTGGTATTCGAATATTTCTCAAAACCGAACTGCTCTTTAGCTAAAATTGGATTAATAGATAGAAAATTGTGCAGTCTGTTTCTTATAATGATTTCGAATATTTTGGAAAAAGCTGGTAAGATCGAAATAGGGCGATAATTAGAGCAATTATCGGTTCTCCCGCTTTTAAATATTGGAGTTACTATTGCTATTATTAAAGATTGGGGAAACATTGAGGAAACGAAAGCCAGATTTACAAACTTAACTAAAATTGTGATATAAAGTCAGTAACTTCTTGAATATCTGTACTATGTAGGTGAAAAGGCGATTGAATAGTATATGAAAAACCACTGAAAAATGTTTGATTAATTTGAGTTTTATTATGATATCGGCAATATCATGATCATTCTCTACAATTTTGTTGTCATAGTCAAGAACCCTGATTTGTGAATTAGACTTCATCACTATTAATTGTTTTATACATATTCCAAAGATTCCTCACGTTGCTTGGATTTCGTGTGATTTGATTCGAATAAAAACTGAATTTTGCTTGTCTGATTATTGATTAAATTTCTTACTTCATGTTTGCTTTTATCATATAGATCAGAAATGTGAGAATCGTTCGGGTACTTTTTTTGAACCTGAACTACGAGTCGCTTATTTTGATTTTACTAAGAATATAATTATTTATCCAAGAATTTTTATTCTTACTGCCAGCTATTGGGATCTTTCTTGTGTTTTCCCTAATAACTAAACCTAAGTCTGATACAATATCGTCAAAGTTTGTATAAGAATCTAAGTTAGACCATATTATAATGTTAGATATTTTTTCATAATTTAACACTGTTTTGAATTTAATTTGTGAGTTTTTACTAAGCTTGCAGTCAAAGCTAATCCGAAACATTTGATGATCAGACAAAGTTGTATTTAGTATATGGAAAAAATAACTATACCTCACTAAATCTGTGATAAAATGATCTATTATCTTGTTCGAAGTTTTTCCTTTACGGGTAGCGAATCGCTCAGATATTTTAAGATAAGATATCCGTTACTAAGCAAATCATTAGTGTAGGTTTTAACATCGCGGTTATTTTGGTTCAATAAATTAATATTTAAATCACCAAGAATTAAGGTATTATTAAACCTACTAGTCCATTCATTAATTCTTTCTAGAAATTCAGGAATACTAGTTTACGGAGATCTATATATAGACATTATGTTTACGTTTTCCTTCAATAATTTAACCACTAACATATTGGATTTACCAAATATTTCCTCATGAATGGCAGTGCTATCTATACTATTATGTATGTATATACCAACTCCACCATATGAATCAAAACGATTTCAGAAATAGCTACGGTATCCAGGAATGTTAAAATATTTATTTTCATTTTCACCTAGCCATATTTCAGTAGGTACAACAATGTGTACCTGAAAATTATAACTACTCACAAATTGTTCTAAGTCATACAATTTATTTTTTAAACTTTGCATATTTATGTACACAACATTGCAATTATCACTAAAGTTGCACGTAGTTATCCAACCTAATATAATAATTAACTTTCATACAGTCTTCAATATTTAGTTCATCATCTAAATCTATAATAAAAGCTTTTAATACAATTATGTAAGTGAATAATGTTTGTGATTGAATGCAATTTGTTGATTGATTTAATACTGTTGATTGATTTAATACTGTTGATTGTGGTGCAAAAAAAAATTATTGAAGTTAGTTACATATAAAAAAATTATTTTTGTGATGAAACAATTGATTCATATTATTAATTATTTCATATTTAATGAGAAATAATAACTCGGGGCTTTATTTCTTAAGAAGTCGAAGATTCAATAGAAAGAGAAACAACACCCCGGCGTTTTATTTCTCATAGAAGTCGTAGTTCAACTTAAAAGAGAAATAAAACCATGGGCTTTATTTCCCATATTTTGGGGGCTTTATTTCTCAATTACTATGAGAAATAAAAGCCCAGGGCGTTATTTCTCATTAAATGGGAAATAACACCCCGGGGGCTTTATTTCGCAGGGCCTTAATTCAGGTCACCGAATTTTGTAATGAAATTGTAAATATCAAACTTATTGTAACTACTTAAAATTTTGGTGTACTGCTTTAGATAATTTGGCTTAAAACATAGTATTCAGGTTATATCTCAGCTCAAAAAAATGTAATTTTATGTCAAAATTTTTATCGGCAAAAACTTTTTAATAAATTTTTCAATTTTTTCTCAAATAGTACGCTGCTTAGTACACCAAGAAAAATATGTAATCTAAGACACAAACCGAGAAAAAATATGATTTTTCTCGATATTTTTCTACCTAGGTATAAAAAAATTTTAATTTTTCTCATATCTGTCAAAAAATATTTTGAAATTCGTTTTTGTTTTTAAATAAAATTATTTATTTACGTTTTTGGAATTAAATTTTATTTCAAAACAAACAATTGTTTACAAAATTTAATATTTTAATATTAAACAATTTAAACAAAAAAAATTTTTATCTGTAAAGTTTTTATTCAAATTGTCAAAATTTTATATACCCGAAAAATTTTCATATTTTTCATGTTTTTGTCTTTGAGCTGAGATATAATCTGAATATTATGCTTAAGATAATAAAGAATAAAACTTAAATTTAAATTAAAAGAATAAAAAATAAAAATTTTAAAGTTCAGGAAATTATGACAATATATTAAATGTGTTTTTAATGAAAGTAATGTCATTGAAAGATATAATTTTATATACTTTACTTGTGGTATCCATTCTAAGGAGAATTTGTCCATTTTGAACCCATAAAAATTTAAAATTGTGAGCAGTTTTGATTTGCTTGGCCTCATAATAAAGTCTTGATTGCAGTGCCGATAAGTGATGGCGAAAAAATATTTCTTTATTACCTTCGCCCAGAATATTTAGTTCTTCCGTAAACAGGTGCTTGAAATTGGTTGAAAATTGTATTCGTAATTCTTTACTTAAATAATTTTACTCAAATACTTTAAAACAAATATTTTTATTTGGAAAACGGTTTCATTTATTTTATTTATTTGGAAAACGGTTTTTATTTATTTGTAAAAAGGTTTCATTTACTTTACAAAAAGTTTCATTTATTTTGAAAAATATTTCATTCAATTGAAAAATAGTTTAATTTTATTAAAAAATAGTTTTATTCAATTGAGAAATACTTTCATTTTATTATAAAATAGTTTTATTCAGTTGAAAAATAGTTTCATTTTATTGAAAAAAAGGTTTCATTCAATTGAAAAATAGTTTCATTTAATTGAAAAAAGGTTTAATTTATCGGAAAATGTTATGTAATATGTTTTTTATATTTACATACATATATAATATCCACATTTTTATATAATTATTTATTTTTGCAATGATAGGAAACTCTTTGATTTTGATGGCAACAGTTTTAATTGATGAATTAAAGGAGAGTAATTCAACGGAAAATGAACAGAGGAAAAAGAAAAAATATTGGGTGAGGCCATATAAGGAAAGAAATGAATCCGGATCATACATCAATATTTTTGAATCCCTGTGGCAAGATTAATGATAAGGAAGGAATACATGCGAATGAGTACAACTCAATTGGAACAGCTTTTATTATTGGTTGGGCCATTCATAAAAAACAGAAAATTGTTAGGGTCCCAATTAGTATTAACATTCGTCTTGTAATTACATTGAGGTAAGTTAAAAATTTTACATTTTTTTTTGCAATTCTTATTTTGTTTGTTTTTAGATTATTATTTATTTTAGATTATTAGCTACTGGAGAATCTTAAAGGAGCTTATCATTAGCATACAAGGTTTCGCCCACAGCAGTGCATTTTATTATTCGGGAAACAACAAAAGCAATTGAGTGTGTTTTAAAGAATATAGTTTTCACAAAAATGAATGAAAATACATTCAAAACAATTGCTGAATGCTTCAAGAAGTAGTGGAATTTTCCTCATTTCCTCAATTCAAAAATGAAAGCTTTTGGAGGTTAGAGCCAAAAATTTTTCAGCCCTTGATAAAAAAATATATATTTTATGTTGATAGAAAATCTAAATTTTTTTTTATTTTTAGGAACGGACTTAACTACAACGAGCGGATGATTTACAGCATTTTTTCTAAAGCATTATTTAAATAATTTAATTATCTAATCTCTGTTAAATATTGTTTTATATGTCAATCTCTGTTAAATATTGTTTTATATGTAATTAAAATATTGTTCTCAAAAGCTGTTAAATATTTTCTGTAATATTAAATTTGTTATCAAATAAAAACTAATGTAATGTTATTTAATGAAAATAATTTTTTTATTTATTTCAATTTTATTTAAATTTTTAAAAAATTAAAAAGTATGATTAAAACCAAATAATAAAGGAAATGCATAGGATATAAAAACAAAAAAAAAAAGTTCATAGAATATAAAAATAAACAAAAACGAATTCATAGAATATAAAAACATAATAAAATTATTCATAGAATAAAATATTCAAATACATAACAGAAAATAAAAAATTGCGTAAAATAGTATAAAATATAAAGAATATTTACATAAAATAAAGAATATAATAAAGAATAAAGGATATAAAAAATATTTACATATAGAAAGAATAAAGATAAAATAAAAAAAGTAGATGTTCTTTTAAAAACAAACACATATTAAAGATATTAAAAAATAGAAATATTACTGATCCATACTCAATCATAAAATCCGTAAGCAATTGCATTAATTACCTTTCCCTGGGCTATTGTAGGGAATAAATAATTCTGTTTCACTCTCTTCGGTTTTCTAAATACACTTTTTTTTTTAAATATAGTACTCACAATCTCGGCTTCCTCATTTGCGTTGCTTATTTTTTCCATCATTTGGAAACACTGGTCTATTAAAACTATATTCTCACCATCATTATTCTTCTTCCTTTTTTTTCTTGTATATGTCGTGTTGATGTTGATGGCAGCAATGTTGGTGACTCTGGTGCTGGTGACTCTGCTGGATTCTTCAATAGGTGTGATCTTAAATGAAAGTAAGATTTATAATTCGATAGTTTATAAAAAAACATTTATATATACATATATAAGAATTTATATATATATAAATAAGTTTAAAAGAAAAAAACATTTCTGACGCTGAGTAGTAGACGTGCTAATTTTAAATTTTAAATTCTTTTAATTTCTTTAATTTTTTACCTATAGTCATAATTTAAATAAAAAAAAAAATATATATATATATGAACAAAGCAATAAAAACAAAAAAGTTAATTACATCAAAAATAAAAAAATTTAAAAGAACTTGAACTCATTATTATTTTTTTTTTCTTTAAAAAAAAACTAGAAAACTGTGCTGTGTTTTTGTGTTAAATATAACAATTACAATATTTGCTGATACAATATTTTAAATCTTTAGAATTAAAAATAAAATTTTTTATTTTTTTAACTAAATTTAAAAAAAAAAATAAATAAGTAAACGTGAATACAAATAAATGTGACAGCTCTATCTGTACAGATTTCGATGCAAAAACTGAATTTGTAACATACAATAGTTTTTGCAAGAAACGCTTCCACGGAATCTGCCTAAATGCTCCTAGAGGGTAGTATTCCAGGTTCTTGGCTCAGTATTTTGTTTGTGAATCATGCTTGGATTATCATGCCAGTATGAATATGTTATTGAACGAAGTCAAAACAACCTTCAATAACATTAAAGAAGAATACACTGGACTTGCAGCTAAATGTCATGACACTATAAAATGTAACTCAGCATCTTTTAATGAAATGACAAAAGACTACGAGTCACTGAATATGACACTGAGCAGTACATCTGACAAACAAAAAGATCAACTGAAGCAGAATTTGGTTTTTAAAGATAATTAGTTTCTCTCCGCACTAAATAGATTAAATGAATCTTTAAATACGTTGACTAGTGAGTTAATGTCATCTATTAACTTACAGCTACAGAAACTTTTTGATTCAAAGCTAAATAGTCAACCTTTAAATATTGCAGATAAACTGACTGATCAAATAGGTTCTCTTAAAAAGGAAATAGTGAATATGGGGGTTAAGTTAGATGCTAGTTTGGATACATCTTTCGACGTTTTAGATACAATCATATGTATCTTAGTCAAAATTCAAAGGACATTTGGACTCAAACTGACGAATCGTTCAGCTACAGTTCATTTAGTAATTCCTTTTTGTTAAGCCTCTCAAACGGTGGAATTCACTAATAAAGTGACTAATGATGCTTTGGATTCAAAATCAAATACATCATCTAATAACACCAATGACAATTCATTACTTAGTGAAAATCTACAACGTAGTAACAATTTGGCTATCTTACCACCTTCATTCTCAACTTTGGCATCAACAGAAGAAGTTCAACATAGTTCTACTGCAAAGAAAGTTCGGTTTATTCTTCCAAATATTAAAGATATTAATACTGTCATCGATCAGAAATCAACTAAGGAATATCACGAACCTGTAACTATCTTATACATTTCCAATTTTGCAGCGTCAACAACCAAAGTTTGCGATATAATTAATTACAAGCGATGGAAAAAAGGTACAATAATAAAAAAATTTGTATGCAATACTAATTTAGAGATTTCACCTACTAACACCAACACGAAGTTTAACACTGACAAAAATAAAATGATATTAAATCCTTTTGCTATTCCGTTTTCTAGCACAAACAACAATAAATAACTTGCAACATCAACATCAACTAAAGGTTCTAAATGTCCTAACTTTGTTCAAGGGGGAATTTTAAAACCAGGAGCCGCTAGCTCGACCAATCTAATTAATAATAATAATGGAAATTATATTAATTATAATAGCATTAAAAATAATAATAAAAATAATAAATATAGAAATGAACTAAGTAATAATAATTATAATACTAATAATATTAATAATAATAATAATAATAAAAATATTAAAAAAAATACTACTAATAAGATTAACAATAATAATAACAATATTAAAAGCAATAACAAAAGTAAAAAAAAAATCGCTAATAATAATATTAATCAGAATAATAATAATAATAATATTAATAATAATAACAACAATAACAATAATAACGATATTAATAATAACAATAACAATAATAATGATATCAATAATGATAATCTTGCTATTAACAACATTGATAATTAAATTGATAACAACAATAACAATATTACTAGTAATGATAATAATAATAATAATAATAATAATAATAATAATAATAATAATAATAATAATAATAATAATAATAATAATAATAATAATAATAATAATAATAATAATAATAATAATAATAATATTAATAACAATGATAATAATAAAATTAATATAAATAAATGATATATAAATTATCAATAAATCCGCTAATACCCCCTATTGTTAGAATGACAAAACAATCACTAACAGAGGATTGCCAATACGCTTTATCAAGATTTAGAGATGAGAAAATTCTTCATAATATAAGACTTTTTCTTGCTTATTTACATAACGATTCACATAATCGCGTTATAGAAGGTAAAACAAGAACTCATTTATTTGTTCTCATCCACAATGAGGGCCTACCATCTAACTTCAAAGATTTGTATAATCTTTACCTTAGATACCACAAAGATATAGGCTTCACAACAAAAGAGGTTGAAGAGGACCTTAAGGCTTATCGTAGTCATTGCGGCAGTAACTACTATAATCACTTAAATCAATCTCGTGAGAACTATAACCAGTTTTTTCGTTCGAACTCCAAGTAAATATGCAAATCTCATCACTTGATCTAACTCGATAAATAAAATAGAAATCTCTTAAAATACTAACCAGATAAATAATATTAAATTTTTTTATCATAACTGTAGTGGTATGAGAGGAAAGCTTAAAAAACTTTATATTGATGCTAAGCCATGTAATTTTAATGTACTAGCTCTAACTGAAACATGGCTTAACGAATCGGTTAGAAACGAAGAAATTCTTGATGGTAATTGATCCATTTACAGGAGGGATTGTAACTATCAGTTTACTAATAATTCGCGAGGTGGTGGTGTATTATTTGCCTTATGTAATAACTTACCTAGTGTACTTGTAATTACTAATACTTTTCAATCATTTGAACACCAATTTATTAAAATTAATTTAGGTACGAGTAATTTATACCTAGGTATTGTTTATTTCCCTCCGAACTCTGACAATTCCTCTTATTCTGAATTTTATAGTGCATATCATAATATCATTTTAAATATGAATGAGGAGGACTTTTTCGATTTTTGTCTTTGACGATTTCAATCGCCCGGCTCTTTCTTTTGTTGTTGATCATTCTGACGATTTGTTATTACCAATTAACTTCCAGGACGAGATTGATTTCGGTCTCATTAGTGAGTTTTATGGCAATGATTTACAGCAGATTATTAGTTATCCCAACAACAATAATAAATGGTTAGATCTTGCATTTTCAAATGCATATGATAGAGTGGTAGTAAAGCTCTCTGATGATGCAGATAACCTTTTTACTAACACTAATCATCATAACGCAATCATCTTTGAGTTCTCTACTTTCATTCCACTCTCGAGTAAAACTTACAATAATGAAATTGTATATGATTTCCGAAATGCTGACTACCAAAGCATTAATAATGCTTTATCATCTACTAACTGGGACGAACTGTTAGCACAACAAGATATCACCTCAATAATCTCTATCTTTTATTTAAAAATTTTTGAAATTATAAATGTTTTTGTACCTAAAATCCGTAAGAAAAACAAAACAACGGAACCATGGTTAGATAGAGAACTTAGAACTTTGCGTAACCAGCGCAATAAAATATACAAGAAAACAAACACACAATAGCACCACACGATAACTTATTGAATTCGTACAAACTACTTGCAAATGAATTCAAACTGAAAGCTCATACAGCCTAAGAAAACTATGTCATTAGTATAGGCAACAAATTAATTAGTGATCCCAAAAAATTTTTCGAATTTGTCAACATAAAACGAAAAATATTCGGCTACCCTAATTCAATGTCTAAGGACAATACTTTTTCCTATTGCCCGAAAACAATTTGTAGCTTTTTTTCCGACAGTTTTCAAAAAGTTTATCGTCCAAAAAAACAATTTGATATCTCTGCTATTTCTTCATCTAATAGTCCAAATTTGTTAATAACAGATCTGTATCTTTCCGAAAGGGACATTTATAAAGCTATTATGAGCCTTGACACAAAGAAGGGTGCCGGACCTGACCTAATCCCTCCACTCTTCTTATATAGCTGTGCTCATTATCTAATTACTCCTCTTCATTTCATTTTAAATAAATCGCTTTCGAATGGTGTTTTTCCACATGTGTGGAAATCCTCTAATTTAACTCCCATCTACAAAAAAGGTGAAAGATCATCAGTAGAAAACTATCGAGGTATAGCCATCCTATCGACTATTCCAAAATTATTTGAAAAAATTGTCGATAAAATTACTCCTGTAATAAATGCCAAACTTAATGAACAAGAACACGGTTTCAGAAAAGATCGTTCCACTACAACGAACCTTATGTTATACACTTGAAAAATTAATCGAGCTAGTTAAAAAATATCCCATATTATACGATCTATCAAACAAAGATTATAAAAATATAAGAAAAAAAGATCAAATATGGCATGAAATAGGGATTGAATTAAATGAAAATGGTAAGAAATAAGAAATATTTTTTGCAATTGTATTATTTTATAAACTATTGTGTAATTGTGTAATTTAAAAAATTATGTTATTTTTAGCTGATGATTTACGAAAAAAATGGAAAAATTTAAGGGCCAGTCAGGATTTCAAGTAGCCAGTTTTAAAAATAAATGGATATGGGCAGACCAAACGGAATTTTTTAAACCTTTTTTTAAATTTGCGAAAGCCAGTTCCAATGTCGCAAATCTGGATATAACCTATTGTGATTTAACTAATAGCAATAGCGAGAATAGGGATGAAAGTAGTTTGGAATTAGATATCACATCACCACCTATTGCTGAATCTTGTAAGATTATTTATTTATTTGTAAATATGTTCAAATAATAAGAGTTTGTGTTATCATTTATATAGCTTTATTGAATAATCAAACAGAAGAGTTACAATTTGTTTTTGAGACACCATCATCTTCTAAAATACCCGTAACAATTCAAGCCTGTGACAAGTCTGCTATAAATCAACCATCTGCATTTGTTCCTGGAAGAAAAGCCAAGAAGAGTCGTCCACCATCACCATCTTCAAATATAGGCAGAGTAATTAATTATTTAGAAGAAAAAAAAAAAAAAAAGAAAATGGAATTGATTGCCTTATGTTGGCCCATGCAAAAACCATAAAAAAATTTTCAAAAAAAAGGCAGATTATTACCAAAATGAAAATAGCAGAATTAATTATGCAGCAAGAGCTATTAAATTTGGAAGAAAGCACCCGTGATAGCACATCATATGCAAGTGATATATGCTCATCTGAAATATCTATTTTATCTGAGACACCAAATTTTTCTCAATGCTTTAGTTTAGATAATTTTAAAAATTAATAATAAGTTTAAATTTTACCTTTTTTTATTGTTCTCGATAATTACAAATATATATAATTCATTTTATTCTTTTTATAATTCATTATAACAACTTAAAAAAAATAAAAAATATAATATAAATGAAATTTTTTACTTTTACTGGATTTTGTATTACTAGATTGTATACTAATGTCTTGAAAATAAATGACTCAATTGAAGTAATTGACAAATTTGTCTCTAGTTTCAAATGCTATATTTGTTGCTCGTCTTGGATCATTCGTGATATTCGTAAAAGCTCCCAGTTCTGACTCTGGTGGATCTAGATATTCAAAAAAATTATCATCACTTTTTTTTGTTCGTAAAAAATTGTGTAAGACACATGCTGTTTTTATAATTAAAATTGTTGTTGTTGTTTTGGTTTCTATGGGTCTATAAAATATTCGCCATTTTTGAGCCAATATTCCAAATGCATTTTCGACAACTCTTCTTGCAGCACAAAGTCTTTCATTATAATTTTTTTTTGTTGGATCATTTCTTGATTGACGATAAGCAAATGGTCTCATTAAATATGGTTTTAGTTCAAAAGCTTCATCTCCAATTACAACGTGTGGACATCGTTCATTTTGTCCAGGCAAATTTTTAGATTCAGGAACATTCATCATTTTGCTTCAAATTTTCTTCCCATATTGGATTCTTCGAAAATACCGCCATCACTATTTTTGCCATACCCACCAATATCTACACATATAAATTTGTAATCTGGACCAACAATAGCCATGAGCACCATAGAAAATTTATGCAAGTAGCACCAATAATTCGATCCAGTATTATCTGGACACTTGATAGACACGTGTTTACCATCAATACTTCCAATACAATTTGGAAAACGCCATAAATTCATGTACCCTTCAGAAGATTCTTTCCAAATTTCCATTGTTGGTTCTGGTAGATAAATACTTTGCAGTTTATTGCAAATAGCTTCACAAACTTCTACAACAATTGCACTAACTGTTGAAAAACCAACACGAAAACTATGTCCAATTGTGTAGAAACTATCACCAGTAGCAAGAAATCTGTAAAATTATACATATCAAATTTGTAAAAATTGTTTTCATAAACATATTATGTTACAATTTCTCACCTTAATGTAATAACAAGTCTTTCCTCAGATGAAATAGCTTCCCGATAATTTGTATCTACTTTTCGAATATCGCTGTCTATTAAGCTTAAAATTTCATCGAAACACTTACTTGTCATTCTAAAATATATATAAAAACGTTTTTCATCGTTTCGAAGTTGTGGCATCAATGTATGATATTTTCCATACTTTAACCGATCTAGGTTAATATCATGCACCCACTTTCTTTTTCTCCTTAAAAAAAATATACATATTATATATGAGGAGGTAAGTTTCAAAAACAAAAATAATTATTTTCACATTTACCTATTTTCTTCGTCTTCTAGTAAGGCAAATAACAAAAGTGCTTCTTCTTCATCTGACGACATAATTATTTTGTTATTTTGTTTAGATAAAATCAAAAGTATTATTTTTTTTGTAAACAAACACAGGTCACTCGATGTAAACAAAATTTATTTTTTTTAAATTTATTGACAATACAATAATTTTTTATTTTCTGTTTGACATCTATTACGAATTTTTAAATTTTCAGTGTGGGCACATATGCGGATTCCGCGCGATTTCCGCGCGATTTTTATTCCGCACCGCAACCGCGCCGCTGCCGCAAAACAAAACGCGTCGGTCTGGGGAAGGCTTTAAATCTGCACTATGATCACTTAATTTCAAGATCAAATAAAATGTTAGGTTTCATTAAGAGAAGAGCTAAACAATTTAGTGACTTAGCTGTGACAAAAGCTCTATGTTGGTGGCTAGTTCGTTCTATATTAGAATACGGTGGCATTATATGCGATCCAGCTTTTCAGGTTCATTCTAACAAAATTGATTCAGTTCAAAAACAGTTTCTTCTATTTGCATTAAGAAACCAATATAACCCTTCAGACTTTTTAAATCTTCCTAGCTACACAACAAGACTTAAATTATTAAACATGCCCCCCTTGTCAATTCATAAATATACTTTTCATAAATTTATTCAAATGCATAATTTTTTTTTTTGTATTAATTTTCACAAAAAAGTTTTTGTAATTTAATTTCATAATTATATTCGTACATTCATAATTCTACATTAAGTATTTAAAGCATATTTTGATTATGTCATCAAGTTTTATTTTTCTTTTTTTTTTTCTTTTTGGTAGTACTGTTTATGGTTTACATACTTACATATCATTAAGAATTATAAAGTTTACTTAAGAATTTTAGTTTTTATGTAGGTAATCAAATTTTGTATTGTGTAACTTCTATTTTTTAAGTCTGAAATATATTTTTAATATTATACATATTAATTAGTCATTAAGAATTGCAATCATATTTTCAATATCAATGTTATAATGTCTGTTATTTTTTGTCTTTTTTTTTTTTTTAAACATGTACATACCTTGCTTTGGTAATTAAAATAAAATAAAATAAATAATAACGTTTTTCGTACTTACTAGGTTCATTTGAATCATCCAAAAACGACAATATCCTACTATAGAATAGTTATATTCCTTTTTCTTATTAGTCGTAGTTGCAGATCCAATTGCGCCATATTTTTTTGATCTAATGTACATAGTCAGTTTTTAAATGCTGCCATCTTAACTTTGCACTTTTTGTCTCCTTTTCTGAATCTAAAAATTTAAATTTATTATTAAAGGAAACTTACAATGAATTTAACGAAATTAATTACTCAGCTTCAGCAAAATTTACTCCCACAGCCTTAATTTACAATTTCTGTTTTTGTAGCCTTGATGTCTGACATCCCAGATTTCTGGTCTAGCCCTAACAGCTTCTATTAACTGTTCTAAAAATCATGCCCGAATTAACCTCTTCGCACTTTTACCTTTAACCCTATCGAATAGTTTTTTTACCAGTATTCCTAATGAAGTCAGCTGTGGTTTATTTTTAAAATGCGTTAATTTAATTCCAAAGTGTTTTTGTTTAACAACACTTTATTTAAATAACAAAGTTTAGTTTCATTCCATATTGGTTTATTTTATGAATGTTATTTTGTGAATATTATATTGGTGCCTTTATTTCGCTTTATAACGTTTTTCTACTACTGCTGTGGCTGTGCAGGAAGCGAAATCTTTAATAAAAAAGCTGAACAATTTTGAAACAGCATTAATGTGTGTTATTTGGAATGATTTATTACAAAATATTAATATTGTCATTAAAGCTCTGCAGGAGAATGGCATAGAATTATGCACTATTGTAAAATTCTTTGATACTCTCATAGCTTACTTTCATGATATTTGTTTAGAGTTTGATAAATTTGAAACCATGGCAAAAAAGCTTACATACTCCGAATATAAAGAATATACACAACGTAAACGAACACGAAATAGATTTTTTGATGAAGTTTTAGACAACACACATCCTAGCTTGAGGCTAAGTGCAAGTGACAAATTTCGTATAGAATCTTTTTATATAATAGTAGATAGACTTATAATTGAAATGCGTAAGCGACTTGGAGCATATCAAATGTTATATGAAAGGTTTAATTTTTTGGTGGACAGAAGTTTAACAAATAATGAAATAGTTTCGAAAGCAAACCAGTTAGTGCAAATATATCCTTCAGATGTTGAAGATGTATTTGTTGACGAGTTTTTATTATTTTCACGAATGTATGGGAATAAAAAATCAGTGAAGCAAATGATAATTGCACAAATAAATGATAAACTAGTCACCAGTTCCTAATGTAAATATTGTGTTAAGAATTTATTTATCGATATTTGGAACGAATGCGGAAGGGGAGCGGACCTTTTCAAAGCTTAAAAGAATAAAAAATTGTCTCCGATCAATTATGGGACAGGAACGATTATCATCTCTTACGCTTTTATCAATTGAAAGTGATTTAATGAGAAAAATTAGTTTCGATGATGTTATTGTCGAATTCGCCATTAAAAAATGTAGGAAGGTTAGTTTAGGTAATAATTAAATAAATTGTTTACTAAATTAATGATTTTTTTTTGGTTTTTTGAAAATCAATTTTGAATTATTTTGGATTAAGTGAAGTTTTTCTTTTCATGCTTTGGTTGAATATTTATTATATAAATTTTTCGTAAATAATAATATGTATACATTTTCGTAGGCCATTTACAGTTCGTAGGCCCTAGGCACTGTGCCTATTGTGCCTATGGGATAATGCGGGTGTGCTAAAAATGCATAATAAAAATTATATAACAAACATTTTAATTATAATTACAATTAGTATTATTACCATTTGCTAGTTCTTTGCTGAATGTATCGTTTGGGGATGGAATAATAATTTCTCTGCCCAGTTCAAATACAAAAAAAAAATTTAATTAATATAATATTTTAGCCTTATTAATAACCTACAAAACAAACCTTCTTCCTATTTATTTATCCTAATTATTTTTAACTGAAACATACCATCATAATGTCCAACAATATTTATGAAAAACCTGACAGCAGTCCAACAATATACATAAATAAATATCTAATATATATATAATGAAGAAATTCTGTTTATTTGTTTGTGCACTTTTCACGTAAAAACCACCAGTCCGATTGCAACCAAATTTTGCAAGAACATTTCTACGACCCCGGAAAGTGTTATAGGCTATATCACGCTTCCGTTCATTAACCCATTGCAGCCCTAGAGCCATTTAAAGCTTTTTCGTTTTTTCGTTGTCCTGCCTAAACGGTTTGAACGATTGAGTTGAAAATTTGTACAAATGTTCTTCTTAGGTTTGGGCAGGTACCAAATATTTGGATGCAATATGAATTTGGATGCAATATGTTACCCGGATTCGGCCCGGCGGGCTTCCAAAAACTTTTTTGTTTCCGATTTATGTCCAATTTTGTATGGTATTTTTATGTTCTAAAAAAAGCCTGTGGCAAATTTTTATGAAGTTCCGGTAATCCGTTTGGGCACGATAGAGAAGTTCTTTAAATTTTTCTGTTGTCGTGATTAAACGATTTAATCAATTGATTTGAAAATTCAAATTCTTGCTTTTTAGCAGAAAAGCTCACCAGGTTAATTTGGTTACGATCCATTAACCCCTTTCGCCACAAGAGATCAGTGAAGTATTGTAATTTACTTTGTTGTCGCACTTAAACGGTTTGACCAATTGAGTTGCAAATTTATCAAAGAGTTGCTCTTTACCACAGATGCTAATTGAGCTTATATGGTTATGATCCGTTAATCCATTTTGGCACCAAGGCCCAATGAAGCATTTTAATTTCTTTGTTGTAGCGCTTAAACGTTTTTACTAATTGAGTGGAAAATTTACAAAAGTATAGGTTTTTATCACAAAAGGTTTCTGAGTTGATTTGGTTACTTTGGCACACAAATTCATTCAATCAATTTTGTCGTGATACATTAACACATTTCGGCACGATAGGATGTCAAAAAAAATTTTTGTTTCTAATTTCGCAGGATGAATTTATGGTTCTAAATAAAGCCTGTGACAAAATGTTTGTTAACGTTTATTAACCTATTTCCGCACGAGCAACTATTAAAAATATTCTGCCTAATTTTTTGTATTGTTATTATTATTAAAAAGATATTTCCAACACTCTTTACTTTTATCTAAACTGCTTTTAATTTCCCATAAAAACCTTTCAATGCAAATGCATTAATTTAATTAATGTAGAATTATTATTATTGAATTATTATTTATAGAAGAAAAAGATTTATTTTGTAGATATAAGTTAGTTAATGTTAGATTTATATTTTTGTTGTAATAGAATTTTATGTAGATACAAGCACTCCACATTTCATTGGAAACAGGGTTATAGCTACCTGGTACATTAAGGTGCCACGGTACCTTCAAATAAATAAATAAATAAATAAATATGTATAATAAGAATGTTATCTATACGATTAAATCATATATTTGTCATTCTTTCATTCTTTTCATTCTTTTTTTATTTATTTGTGTTGTTTTTGTTTTACTTTGGTTGCTTTTAATTGAATTCAGATAAATAAAAAGAAAAAATCAAAATTTATTTGGTTTAGAATTTAGAGTCAATATTTGGTTAATATTTTTAATAGAGAACTTATATGTATTATTATATGCACACATATGAATTATTAAGTTTATTTACTTTTGCAAAATATTTCTTTTGGTACCCTGATAATCCAGAAGTAGTGCAGAAGTACTGTACTGAATGGAAGTACTGAATTTACTACTGAATTTAATATGAGTGGTGGGAAAAAATTTATCAGTTTTGCACTAATACATTGAAAGTTTTTCTACTCCCATTCACTACTTTTTCAATACTTTTTCAGGAGTGAATGGAAGTAGTTTTTCAGCACTTTTTCAGGGGTAAATGTAAGTTGTTTTTCAGCACTTTTTCAGTGGTGAATAGAAGTAGTTTTTCATTACTTTTTCAGAACAATAACAAATAAAAAGACATATTAAATAAGTTATTAATTTTATATTTTTATTATAATGAATTAATTCACAGCATTTCAGTCTTTACATTAAAATAAGTTTAAGTAGGCACATGAGTTAAAAAATAAAAAAATAATGTTATTAATAAAAAAAATAGTCTCATAATAATTGTATCTGATGAGTGATGACTAAATATTTATTTGGTGATTGCTGGAATAAAGTATCACTCGATTTTGTATAAAAAGAGAGCGATATAGAGAGTAGGTAAAGGTGGCTGCCAAAAAGGCACACTTAGACCGTATTTGGTCCATTGTGATACCATATAGAAGCTTTTCTATCCTACTCGTTAAAACCAATTGGAGCTTTTTGCAAAGCAAAGAATACTCTTCACATTTTTACCTGCCAGATCGCTAAGGCTGTAGAAGAGATATTGCCCCAAATGGGTGTTCCTTCTTACCGACAAGGCCGGGCATGTGCAAAGGAGATGGAGAGTAGTTTACTCCTCTTCTTCATCCTTGAAGGCTCTACAATAGTCGTTTGCCGATAAGCCAAGTCTCCTGGCATGCTTCCCTATTAGACAGTAATTATACCCATTGTCATTCCAATGTCTGCCCTTTTGGGAGAAAGCAGATCATTGAATCGTCTTAAATCGGTTTTGGGCCAAATCAATCTTGTGGTATTGCACGAGGTCAAGTTTGACCATTTGTAATTTACCATATCCGTTATTTCCTTTCGAAATAACGTTTTGCTTGTGGATAGAGGTACCCCTAGTCCTGCCGTATCCGGCAAAATTTGTAGGGTTGTACCAATTCTTGCGAGTTCATCAGCTTTTTCTCGTTAAGAAGTTTTCGGCAGTTTATTACAGTCTTCGAGGTTGTGCATGTTGATTCCAGAGATTTTAACGCAGCCTGACTGTCTGACAGAATACGTACTTGCTTCACAGTTAAAACGCTTCTATTCAGTAGAATCAAAGCTTCTTGAATTGCTATAATTTCCGCTTGGAAGACACTACAATGGTCTGGTAATCGGAAATTATGACTGATATTCAGATTATCTGAGTAGACTCCGCATCCTACACTGCTGTTCATTTTTGAACCATCAGTGTAGAATTGTACTACTTCGAAGGTCATCACTGTGTTCGAGTTCCAACTATCACGGCTTGGTATGCTCGTCCCATGAGATTTCCCGAAGAAGTAAGTTGGGGACGTATAGTCCACCAAGGCGGGAGTGGACTTGAATTGGTTCATGATATCCGAGTGACCTTCTCGTGAATTGATCCACTGGGATGTAACTTTTAATCTCACAGCTGTATTTGCGGCTGCAAATTTACTATAATATTCTACAGGCATCAGATTAAGCATGATGTCTAATGCCGCAGAAGGGGTTGTTATTAAAGAGCCACTAATACATAGTGTGACAGTTCTTTGGACCCTAGCGATTGCCTTGCGGTTGACCTTTTTATCGATTGCCTTCCACCGTACTAGGACTCCATACATAAGAATGGGTCTTACTACAGATGTGTATAGGCAGTAAGTTATGTATGGCTGAAGCCCCCATTTCCTACAAATGGATGTTAACCCGAGCAGAGTGCTATTGAGGCCTTCTTTACTCTTTCTGAGATGTTAGCCTTCCAGCTTAACTTCCTGTCTAGAGTTAGACCCAAAAATTTCGCCGTTTCGCCAAAGACAAGAGTGGAGCCATTTAACGAAGGCGGTTTTATTTTAAGAATTTTATATTTCCTTATAAAAAGGACCAGTTCGGTTTTCTGTGGATTTACTGACAGTCCACAGTCTGTAGCCCATGTTGTGATTTTGTTTAGTGCAAGTTGCAAAACGTCCCTGAGACTGTCAGGGAACTTGCCACTGACCACGACAGCAACATCGTCCGCATAGGCAAGTGTTGTGCAGCCCGTCTCTTCCAGGATTTTAAGCAGTTTATTTATCACCATATTCTAAAGAAGGGGAGATAGCACCCCTCCTTGCGGAGTCCCTCTTTTCACAAACCTTTTTGCTGAAGCGTTGCCTAAGTTGGCACTCATGGCCCTGCGATTTAGCATATTAGCTATTAGCGCTCTTAGCTCCGGTTCAACTCCTAGACTTATGAGTGCATCTACAATTGCTGCCTGATTGAGGTTATTAAACGCTCCCTCAATGTCTATAAAAGCTGCAAGAGTATACTCTTTGCAATTTAAAGATCTTTCAATCGAGCTTGTCAAAGTGTGAAGTGCAGTATCCACTGACTTCCCTTTACAGTAAGCATGTTGAGAGGTTGACAACAGATTTTTATCTAAGTTACAGCGGATATGGATGTCGATCAATCTTTTTAAGGTTTTTAGAAGGAAGGATGACATGCTTATAGGCCGAAAGTCCTTCTCATAGACGTGCCTACTTTTGCCGGCCTTGGGTATGAACACTACTCTGACCTGTTTCCATTTATCCGGGATAAGCCCCATATTAAGACGCCCACAGAAAATGCTTTTTAGCCAAGCCAAGGTGGTACATGCAGTTTGCTGGATCTCAGCGGGTATAATTCCATCCGGTCCGCTTGACTGGAATGGTTTGAAACTATATATCTATAGCCCATTGTAGTTTGTCTGCTGTAACCACCACCTCTGAAATAGTAGGAGGATGATTCAGAACACAAGCCACCTATGAGCTGTTATTTGTGCACCCAGAAAAATGGGTTAAAAGTAATTCCAACGACTCCTCGCTTGTGGTAGCCCAGCTGCCATCCTCTTTTTTAAGAAGACTGGGGACCATGGGGTTTGTCGATAGAATTTTCCTAAGTCTAGATGCCTCGGAGACGTTTTCTATACCTCCGCAGAATAGTCTCCAGGTGTCTCTTTTCGCCTTTTTAAGTGCTTTTTTGTACTGACTAAGAGCCGTTTTATAAGAGCTCCAGTCCTGTACCTCATTCGTTTTTTTTTGCATTATTAAAAGCGCTTCTACTATCTTTCCTTAGAGTTTTGATTTTATCATTCCACCAAGGTGGTGAATAATATAGAGAGAAGCTGTGCTATATCGTTGTTCCATTCATTGTGCGGAACTTTAGTAGTGATTCAGTACTTCTTCAGTAGTGAATGATCATGGTTTAAAATTACGTACACAAAGACAATTTTTTTATTCTATAAAAATGTAAAAATTCATTTGTATATAATCGTAACTGCTGAACTCAGGTTATCAGGGTAGTTAAAATTTAATATTTGTAAGTAGTTTTAATTGTTAGTTATTTTAAAATTTTTAGCTATACCAATAAAATTAGTTTTTAAATGGGTTTTAAGTGTTTTATTGTTCGTTGTCGAAGGACAAAATTCAAAAACTCTGAAGCAAAGTTCGTTAAATTTCCGTAAAAGGGAAAATCTTTCATTTGTGATTTTCATTTTCCTAAATCATTTTTTGTATTAAAAAAATTAACAAATTCTTTTTATGCTAAAATTTAACATTATCCGATAATATTCTTAATCCAGAAGCAGAGTTTAATCCACTTACAAACGGCTCTTCAAATAATTATGAAAAATATATTGAAAAATTTGCAATCCCTCAAAAAGAAAATTGTGATCCTAATCTTAATACGTCTACTTTATTAAGCCAATCTTCCGTCTAAGCCGTTCTTGGACAGTTGGTAAAAAAGAAGTACTCACAAATTTTAAAAATAAAAACATAAAACCTTAACTTATTTTTAGTGTTGAAATGAGTTTTGGTTTTTTGTAAATGTTTTACTTAATAAGTTTAATAAAAAATATTAAAAACTTAGAATATTTATCTACTCCTTTTCTTTGAATAGTATAATTTAAAGCAGATTTTTACTCCTTCTTATTTCAATAAAACGAAAAACTGTTCCCAATTAAAAGAAACATTGAAGAACATACATACAGCAACATACAACATGGGGTACATTACATATGTACTTACATATAAATTTTTTCTAATCTTTCACCGCTTTCTAAGAACGCCTCATTGGTTGCTCTAATCATTTTTGTTATTGGCTGCTCTAACCTAGTTTTTGAGTTATGACAAAATGATTTCGGGTAGAATGATTAAACTATTTCCCCTTAAAAATATTGTAAAATTAAATTTTTAGTATATGTACATTTAAATTTAAATTATTGGCTAGATTAAACATTTGACACAAACATATACATAATATATCATATCACAGGCAAAAATAAAAGAACTTAATAATTCACTGTATGCATACACATAATATTATTTTATTCTGCGTATACAAAATTTTTTTGCTAAAAACCAGAGTACTAACGTTGCAATCAGCAAAGATGCAATATTTCCTATACTTTTTTATACATTACATAAATACACATAAATCCTCTATTAAAAATATTAACCAAATATTAACTCTAAAATAAATGTAAATAATATTTGATTTTTTTCTTTTTATTTATCTGTATTCAATTCAAAGCAATCAAATTAAAACAAAAACAACACAACTAAATAAAAAAGGAATGAAAAATATGTACATACAACCATAAAGTAACTATATACATAGAGAACTCACGCAGAAGAAAAACTTGCAGTCAATTTCATTGATTTGAAATCACCCCAAGATCGTATTTGGCGTTATTTCGTAAAAAGATGACCGTATTTTTGGTATACCATCAAATTTTTTTCTAAAAATTAAAAAATATTTTTGGATGGAATATTGAAATTTTCTAAAATATTGGTATTAACCTTTGCGGACCCACAACGGTATAGTAAGTTAAGATCAAATTTACTGAATGTATAATTACATACATATATTAAGTCTGGTTTTCATTAGACCGATATATCCACGAAAATGTTAGAGCATAAGCAGAACATATTAAAATGATATGGTTTGAAAGAGATTAAGCTAAAAAAATTAATATGAAGCATTTGAAAATATCCAAGAAAGTAATCATAAATATCCACGGATTACGTATGTATGCAAAAATTATATATCTTACAAAACAATTTCTACTACCATGGATTTAAATTTTGAAGTGTCAAAAAAAAATAAACAAATGTTCAAATTTTAGTTTTTTAGTGAGAAACTATATTAAAATGACTATATTATCTGTATAAAAATATTATTAATAAACTATGTACATATATTATTTTTGACAACTTTATAAATAAAAAATTTTAAATTTTGAACTAAATATGAATATAAACATTAATAAATTAGGTTATGTACAATTTTAACTGTCAAAGTGTTGCTGTAATATTTTTAATAATATAATTTTTTTTCTTCCTCTTTCCCTATATTTTTCTCTCTCTAAAGTTGCATCAAAATCCATGAAATTTCCAGCCTTTATGACTGTAGATAGATATGTAATTCTTTCAAGATAGCAGAATTCTTAAAAGTATTTTTTGATATTGAATAAGGTAGCTACAAATAGTTAGTCATATTAAAAAACAGCATTTAAAAATTTTAAAAATTAAGAAGGTAATTTTTAAAAGAAAAGATATTCGGCACGAAGGGGTTAAACTACTTACCATATCTTTACAAAAAAATTTAATTAAGAAGAAACAACTACATGTACAACAAAAAAGTTATTTTAATGCACGATATTTGTATCAATACACTTACAAGCCGAAACATTCAACGAAAACTTTGAGAAAAAAGGCTATTTGTGTACAAAACAAATTGAGTGTTCCGATCCGGCTTGTAAGATATTTAGGCGTTGTTTATAAAATATTTTAAAATTTTTTGTAAATATTTTTTTTTGTAACTGATGTATGGATATACATACATATCTATACAGATATTCCTCTCGTAACACTTTTAAATTTTATTTTTAGAATATAAAATATAGAAAACAGATATTCGTCTTATAATACTTGTAGAAATTATTAAAAAAATTTGAGAAGTTTGTTCAATATTGGTATTATAATACGGGAAATTACTTGTGACCGAGCTTTAGCCAAAGTTTTTTCGTTGCTAGAAATAACACCTGATAAACCATTTTGTAATTATAATAATAAAACATTTTTTGCTTATTCGATATTCCCCATTTAATTAAATCTCTTAGAAATACATTAATGGATTCCGATTTAATAAACAGATATAATAGATGGTATTATAAGCTTTAAAGTACTTATAGAATTATGGGAAGTTCAAATAAATTAAAAAACTAAGATGTGTATCAAATTAACTAGATAACATATTAATCTGCATACTTTTCAAAAAATTAGAGTTAAATTAGCAACACAAATATTTAGTAGAACAGTGAGTGCCGCTATTAGAACAATAATTGAAACGTCTGGTTTTAAAAGTATTAGTAAAGAAGTTGCAAACATTTTGTATTAGTGTTTGATCAACTCTTTGATTGTCTCAACAGTAGATCATTATATTCTGATAATAAATATCGATCTGATATTAAACTAAATAGCTTGTAGTTTGAATTTTTAAAATATTGTAAGATTGACTAAAAAGAAAAAATATATTTTTAGAGGGAATGAAAATTACTTTAAATTTATATTAATATATACACATTTTTTCATATGTTATACTTTTACAATAATAATTCTTGTACCTATAGTTGGGTTATGAAAATAATAAAATTGATTGAAAAAAAATTTAGGTAGAATCGAGGTTTTTCTTTTTTTAAGAAGTTGGAAAAGTTATATGAAGAAATATATACAAATGTACATACATCAATTGATATACAAACAAAAAAAAAAGAAAAACTAAAATACGATCAAGTTGATTTTACGAAATTAAAAAAACTGTCTAACTTTTTTCTTTCATGTGAATACTCTATGTATATAGTTATTAGTTACTTTATGATACAACCATAGCCCAATGTACGGTTTAGTCGTATCTATTCTATTCATTCTTATTATACATATTTTGATTATACATTTTATTAACATTATTTTTATACCCGTACGATAGGATCGGGTATAATAAAATTATAATTAATTACAGTGAAGTTTTGTAATTTTCTTTGTTGTCGCGCTTAAACGGTTTGACCAATTGAGTTGAAATTTTATCAAAGTTTAGCTTTTTAACACAGAAGCTCACTGAGTTGATTTGCTTACAATTCATTAACCTGTTTAAGCACCAGGGCTCAATGAAATTTTTTAATTTCGTTGTTGTCGCGCTTAAACGCTTTTACCAATTGAGTTGAAAATTTACAAAAGAGTAGGTTTTTATCACAAAAGTTTTCTGAGTTGATTTGGTTACGATACATTAACCCGTTTCAGGCTTTAGGCCATGAAGTTTCTCATTTTTTTCTCATTTTAAACGATTTGACCAATTGAAAATTTGCATAAGTATTGCACTTTGGTACACAAACTCATTCAATAAATTTTGTCGAGATACATTAACACATTTCGGCACGATAGACTGTCAAAAAAACTTTTTGTTTTAAATTGTGTCTAATTTGGCAGGATGAATTTCTGGTTCTAAATAAAGCCTGTGAAATGTTGTTAACTTTCGTTAACCCATTTCCGCACGAACACCTATTAAAAATATTCTGCCTAATTTTTTGTATTACTTTTATTATTAAAAAGATATTTCTAACACTCTTTACTTTTATCTATACTGTTTTTAATACTCTATAAAAACCTTTCAATGCAAATTTCTAATATATAACAGTAATTAAAATAACCTTATTAAGTATCTTAAGAATACTGTGTTTAAGTCTTAACAACATAACATTTTCGACCGTTGTTAAAAAACGGAAATAATCTCCTACATACGACAATCATCATGAAACAAAAGTTATTCATTTTTATTTCATAAAGCCAATAAAATACTCCGGGTAACGCCAGGTACTCTGCTAGTATATATATAAATATTGTAGTGCACACTCTACTTCATACATTTATTACAATTTTACTCATTTATTTATATTACAATACTTAACGATATTATAGCAGAAATACTACACTCACCTTTAAATACATTTTACTTTACTTTTAAATATTCTAAAATAATAACATACCTTCATAAAAGTTGACACAGCACTTTTTGCATACAATATGACATAGTACTTAGAGTAATAAAAAACAATAACAATAATACCTATAGTACATAATATGTTTATAAATATTATTATAAAATATGGAACTTAAATTGTAATTGTACAAAAAATGCACATGTGAGGAATTCCCGTGCGCTGCATTTAAAAAAAAAAGAAATTTTTTTTAAATTTTTAAAACAAAGAAAGGTAAACAGATCTTAAAATAAGAATAGTATTTTTAACTTTCTTTACATTTTATTGTTTCTTTAGAAATTGTCCATCTGGCATTTTATTAGTTTGGAAATATTTAATGAATTGTAAATAAAAATTGTAACAAAAATTAATATAAATGCTTGGTAATTTTCAATAAAGAAAAAGATCTATTCTTGACTTAACAGAGTCAAGACCAACTTAAGTAAAGTATTTTTATTTTATTTAGACTTGGACAGAGCTCCTAATATTGCTTTGCAATTAGAGAATTTAAAGTCATGAACGAGCTTTTAAGCTTACGTGCTTTAAAAGACAAAACTCAGTACGTCTTAGTACGTAAGACGAGCTAAAGGAAGATCCTGCTCAACCAGACGAACTAAAACAAAATCCTGCTCAACCAGACGAGCAAAAGGAAGAACTTGCTTCCTGAAGATTCTGTCCAACTAACCTGTAAGAAGAAGAATGAAGAACATAGCAAAAAAAAAAACAAGAGAAAACAATAATAATGCTCTTTCAAAAAAAAATCTAATGTCAAGATATAATGACAATATAGTATTAAAAACCTATGTTGAAAAAATAAAATTATTGAACATAATAATAAATAAAGAAAAATTAACAACAAACCCTATAATAAAAAAAACAAGTAAAAATAACAGTAAGTCGATGCAACCGACTTATTTATACCCTACACTTAAAAAATTCAAATTAAATTAAAAATCCATAAGTTATTTTAGTTAGGTATTTAATACAAGCTAAAAAAAATAAATGGTGTTACAACCTTTGTACAAAATTTCAGGTTTCTATCTTTATTAAATTCGAAAATATGATTGCTAGGTCTTGGGAAGTGTGTGAAGGCACGCGGACCACCACCCCAATTCATCTCACATTTTAGAGACATCAAGAGGGTAGAACATTCTTATATCAAATTTCAAGTTTATATATTTATTAATTTCGAAGATATGCTTGTTTGGTCTTAGGAGTTGTCTGGCAGATACCCGAACAACCATTCTAATTCATCTTAAATTTTGGACAAATCAGGGATTCAAGAAACAACACCCTTGTACCAAATTTGAAGTTTCTGTCTTTATTAATTTCGAAGATATGCTTGTTCGGTTTTGGGAGTTGTATGGGAGGTACTCGAACGACCACTCCAATTCATCTCAAATTTTAGGCAAATCAGGGATTTAGGAAACAGCATCCTCGTATCAAATTTGAAGTTCCTATCTTTATTAATTTCGAAGATATGCCTGTTCGGTTTTGGGAGTTGTATGAGAGGTACCCGAACAGCTCCTCCAATTCATCTCAAATTTTGGACAAATCAGGAATTCAGGAAACAACACCCTAGTACCAAATTTGAAGTTCCTATCTTTATTAATTTCGAAGATATGCATGTTCGGTTTTGGAAGTTGTATGGGAAGTACCCGAACAACCACTCTTCTTCATCTCAAATTTTGGGGATATCAGGGATTCAGAAAAACACACCCTCGTACAAAATTTTAAGTTTCTATCTTTATTAATTTCGAAAATATGCGTATTAGGTTTTGGAAGTTGTATGGGAGGTACTCGAACGCATGGTCCGATTTCGCCCATTTACAATCCCCGCCTTACCTTAGTTATTGTTAACCTACAGTATAAATTTCATCAAGATAGCATCATTATTTTTTGAGTTAACGTGCGTACGAACGGACGGACATCGCTAAATCGACTCCGGCGGTGATCCTGATTCAGAATATATATACATGTCTATAACTAACTCGCTTCCTTTTGGTGGTTACAAACACCATACCACAGTTAATATACCCTATACTTAATGTGTAGGGTATAAAAACCGTCAAGCTGATTATTTTAAAATAAAATTTTCAGAAAGATTAAAAACCGCTGCAATAACAGAAGCAAAAAAATAAACATAAGAATAATATTTTTAGGGTATTATAAACAAATAAAAGATAATTTATACAAGAAAAATTAAGAACTTATTAAAATGGATTTTGACATTGACAAAACCTTAAAAATTGTACCTTTATTTGACGGAGGCTTTACTTGATAGGTAACGAAAGACATACTTCCTAATTTTTTGAGTTTGACTAAATATCTTTATAATGCTACAAAAGAAGCAAACCAAGAAAAACTGATAGAATTTATATACAGTACCAGACTGACAGATAAGCCAAAGAACAAACTTGTAGACATTAGCGTACCAAAGATATTGACAGAATTCACAATGATGCAGTTTACAACACCATAATAAAAATATAATTGACGTATTTACAAGACTTAAAAAAACCAACTTAAAATTAAATCCAGCTAAATGCACATTTCTATAAACCGAAGTAACGTATCTCGGACATCTAATTACACAGAACAATGTAAAACGTGATCCTTCTAAATATGATACACTACAAAAATATCCAACTCCTACAAATGCTGACGATACCAGAAGATTCGTAGCATTCTGCAACTACTATCGCAGATTTATAAAGAATTTTGCCGAAATAGCGAAACCATTAAACAACTTATCTAAAAAAAATGTAACTTTTGTTTGGACTTCAGAATGTGAAGAAGGATTCAAAATGCTAAAAGAAAAGGTAATAAATCCACCAATTTTAAAATTCCCGAATTTTGATGAAGAATTTATAATAACGACTGCCTCATCTAATTTTGCGTTAGGCGCTGTTTTGTCACAAGGAGAAATAGGTAGCGACAGGCCAATTGCTTACGCTAGTAGATTCTTGAACAAACATGAACTAAATAAGCCAATAAATTTTAAAATAAATGATTTAGTTCTAATAAAAATTGAAACGAAAAATAAACTAGATAGTCCGTATGATGGACCATATAGAATAATAAAGACAAATAATGTAAATTCCATAATAAAAATAAAAAACAAAGAAAAAGGAATACATAATAATAGGTTAAAACTTTTTAAAACTAGCTAAATTTAACATTAAATACTATTTAAAAAAAAATACTTACCATGTAAATAAACTAGCAGAGTACCCGGCATTGCCCAGAGTATTTTTATTGGTTTTATGAAATAAAACTTATTAACTTTTGTTTCTGCGTTAATATAATTTAATTAATATAGTTAACTTATTACTATGCATTTACAGATGCTGGTAGTTTATATTCTATTTTTTATTAGATTTAGTTAAATTAAATAAACAGAGCCAAGAATTAGAAACAATTCTTCTACAAAAATTTTTTAAAGGAATCAATAATCTATTGACTACACAATGACGGCGAAGTGAATTTCCACAATATATTCTTTAATACCGAGACATAATATCGCATTTCAATTATGACCATAATGTGGTACATTTTTTTTTCGTAAGTAATGTCACTTCATGTTTTGATGAATTATCCTTTTAAGCACATTTTGAAAAATTTGTTATTAAGTTCGCTCTGTCCCTCCGTCTGTTAAAACTTATATACTGTTTAATAAAGAGCAATGACATATTAACTATTCATAGGTCTCTTAAAAGAGTAATGTTGTAGAACAACGTTTTTATGTACCCTCACCGTTGGAGATCCTACAGCACCGACAGATCTTCAAATTTTGAAAAAACTTCTATTTAAATGCATACATTTCAGGTTCTGTTTAACATGTCTTCAATATAAAAAATACATGATTGTTTTTTACCTTTATAAATCAACCAGAATTTTGTTTTCGTTTAGTTTTTCAAATTATGTTTCCAAATTGATTGGCTAAAAATATGTGTAAAAATTGTATATGGATAAGAATGTAAGGTTTTCTGTTCTTTAAATATGTATGTACTCATTTTTGATTAAATGATGTACAGAAATGTGAATATGTTTTCTAATTTAATTGATTAAGTTTATAGTATTTTTAAATATACGAATATTATACATACTATATGTACATATTTCAATGATATTTTATGGGAAACATGTTATACACATGCATCTTATATACGTAGACCACATGTAAAGACCACATTTAAGTAATGCATTTCTGAATGATGACATGATGATTGCCTAATGTAGGAGATTGTTTCTGTTTTTTAACAACGGCCGAAAATGTTATGTTGTTAAAACTTAAAAACAGTATTCTTAAGATACTTAATAAGGTTACTTTAATTACTGTTTTATATTAGAAATTTGCATTGAAAGGTTTTTATGGAATATTAGAAACAGTATAGATAAAAGTAAAGAGTGTTGGAAATATCTTTTTAATAATAATAACACTATACAAAATTAGGCAAAATATTATTAATAAGTGCTCGTGCGGAAATGGATTAACAAACGTTAACAAACATTTTGATACAGGCTTTATTTAGAACCATAAATTCATCCTCCCAAATAGACCGAAATTAGAAACAAAATTTTTTTTTTGACAGTCTATCGTGTCGAAATGTGTTAATGTATCACAACAAAATTTATTGAATGAGTTTGTGTGCCAAAGTGCAATACTTGTGCAAATTTTCAATTGGTTAAATCGTTTAAGCATAACAACAAAAAATGAGACACTTCATGGCCTGAAGCCTGATGGGTTAATGTACCGTAACCAAATCAACTCAGAAAGCTTTTGTTATAAAGACCTACACTTTTGTAAATTTTCAACCCAATTGGTAAAACCGTTTAAGTGCGACGACAAAGAAATTAAAAATTTTTATTGAGCCCTGGTACCGAAACGGGTTAATGGATCGTAACCAAATCTTCTCAGTGAGCTCCTGTGGTAAAGAGCTACACTTTGATAAATTTTTAACTCAATTGGCCAAACAGTTTAAGTGCGACACCTAAGTAAATTACAAAACTCCACTGACCCCTGCTGCCAAAACGGGTTAATGGATCGAAACCAAATCAATTCAGTGAGCTCCTGTAGTAAAAAGCTACACTATTGTAAATTTTCAACTCAATTGGTCAAACCGTTTAAGCAGGACAACAGAAAAATTTAATGAACTTCGTTCGGCTCTCCTGCCCAAACGGAGAAGCCCGTCGGGCCTAATCCGGGTAATATATCTTCGGCAGCCGTCCAAAGGTAAGAAGAACATTTATACAAATTTTCAACTCAATCGATCAAACCGTTTAGGCAGGACAATGAAAAAACGAAAAAGCTTTAAATGGCTCTCGGGCCGCAATGGGTTAATGAACCAAAACACCATATAGCCTATAACACTTTCCGGGGTCGTAGAAATGTTCCTGCAAAATTTGGTTGCAATCGGACTTGTGGTTTTTACGTGAAAAGGGCGCAAACAAACAAACAAACAGAATTTCTGCTTTATATATTAGATTTCTTTTAATTTATAAATTAAGCATGAAAAGATTTCTTTTAACATATAAAATTACAAAATGAGTACCTACCTATATTTTATTATACCCGTACGATAAGTATCGAGTATAATAAAATTACTCCTCCGTTTGTAACACCGCGAAATAAGCGAGCTAGATATACCTTCAAAGGTATGGATCGAATCAGAATCAAATCCGTCCGTCAGCACGCTAACTCAAAAACTAAGAAAGCTAGAATCTTCAAATTTACACAAAATATTCTGGGAGGAATTTGTAGGTTCCCTATTTTTTTTGGTTGAGTTCCGACCAAAACTTCGGGTAGCTCCCGAACAACTAACTTTTAGATCTTTAGAATCTTTAGAATTTTTTTTGAAATAGAGCCATGAAATTTTAACTGCTGATAGATATCATAAAAATATTAATTTTATGTTAATATTAATTTTTCTGTAGCCCCACCCGTTACGGAGCAACAGCCCCCCAAACTTCGAAAAATCTCTATATTTAAATTGTCATAACACAAGCTTTATAAGGTATATCTTCAATCTGAAAAGTCCAAACGATAGGTACTATTATGAGCTTTACAAACATGTATATAGTAAGTAGATACTTGTGCTATACGGTGTCTTAATTTACAGGTACGCGAAACTGAATTATTGCAAAAATCCTTCAACCCTTCTATTTTCTAAATGGTTTAAGTTGAAAACTTGAAATTTTGACAGAAGTTAGATCTTTGAAAATAAGTATGAGTCATTTCAGAAATTTTTTTTGTATCCCCCCCATTTAGGAGCTGTAAGGAGTCAAAAACTGAAAATTTCCTATTTTTAAACACCTGTTAACATTTTTTTGAAGTAATACATAAAAATTAAAGCTTTAACATTATACTCTTATTTCTGTTAACAACTTTTTTTAATGATTTTTAATAATATAGTTCGGTTCAGTTCGGTTTTCTGTGGATTTACTGACAGTCCACAGTCTGTAGCCCATGTTGTGATTTTGTTTAGTGCAAGTTGCAAAACGTCCCTGAGACTGTCAGGGAACTTGCCACTGACCACGGCAGCAACATCGTCCGCATAGGCAAGTGTTGTGCAGCCCGTCTCTTCCAGGATTTTAAGCAGTTTATTTATCACCATATTCCAAAGAAGGGGAGATAGCACTCCTTCTTGCGGAGTCCCTCTTTTCACAAACCTTTTTGCTGAAGCGTTGCCTAAGTTGGCACTCATGGCCCTGCGATTTAGCATATTAGCTATCAGCGCTCTTAGCTCCGGTTCAACTCCTAGGCTTATGAGTGCATCTACAATTGCTGCCTGATTGACGTTATTAAACGCTCCCTCAATGTCTATAAAAGCTGCAAGAGTATACTCTTTGCAATTTAAAGATCTTTCAATCGAGCTTGTCAAAGTGTGAAGTGCAGTATCCACTGACTTCCCTTTACAGTAAGCATGTTGAGAGGTTGACAACAGATTTTTATCTAAGTTACAGCGGATATGGATGTCGATCAATCTTTCTAAGGTTTTTAGAAGGAAGGATGACATGCTTATAGGCCGAAAGTCCTTCTCATAGACGTGCCTACTTTTGCCGGCCTTGGGTATGAACACTACTCTGACCTGTTTCCATTTATCCGGGATAAGCCCCAAATTAAGACATCCACAGAAAATGCTTTTTAGCCTAGCCAAGGTGGTACATGCAGTTTGCTGGATCTCAGCGGGTATAATTCCATCCGGTCCGCTTGACTGGAATGGTTTGAAACTATATATCTATAGCCCATTGTAGTTTGTCTGCTGTAACCACCACCTCTGAAATAGTAGGGGGATGATTCAGAACACAAGCCACCTATGAGCTGTTATTTGTGCACCCAGGAAAATGGGTTAAAAGTAATTCCAACGATTCCTCGCTTGTGGTAGCCCAGCTGCCATCCTCTTTTTTAAGAAGACTGGGGACCATGGGGTTTGTCGATAGAATTTTCCTAAGTCTAGATGCCTCGGAGACGTTTTCTATACCTCCGCAGAATAGTCTCCAGGTGTCTCTTTTCGCCTTTTTAAGTGCTTTTTTGTACTGACTAAGAGCCGTTTTATAAGAGCTCCAGTCCTGTACCTCATTCGTTTTTTTTTGCATTATTAAAAGCGCTTCTACTATCTTTCCTTAGAGTTTTGATTTTATCATTCCACCAAGGTGGTGAATAATATAGAGAGAAGCTGTGCTATATCGTTGTTTCATTCATTGTGCGGAACTTTAGTAGTGATTCAGTACTTCTTCAGTAGTGAATGATCATGGTTTAAAATTACGTACACAAAGACAATTTTTTTATTCTATAAAAGTGTAAAAATTCATTTGTATATAATCGTAACTGCTGAACTCAAGTTATCAGGGTAGTTAAAATTTAATATTTGTAAGTAGTTTTAATTGTTAGTTATTTTAATATTTTTAGTATACCAATAAAATTAGTTTTTAAATGGGTTTTAAGTGTTTTATTGTTCGTTGTCGAAGGACAAAATTCAAAAACTCTGAAGCAAAGTTCGTTAAATTTCCGTAAAAGGGAAAATCTTTCATTTGTGATTTTCATTTTCCTAAATCATTTTTTGTATTAAAAAAATTAACAAATTCTTTTTATGCTAAAATTTAACATTATCCGATAATATTCTTAATCCAGAAGCAGAGTTTAATCCACTTACAAACGGCTCTTCAAATAATTATGAAAAATATATTTGAAAAATTTGCAATCCCTCAAAAAGAAAATTGTGATCCTAATCTTAATACGTCTACTTTATTAAGCCAATCTTCCGTCTAAGCCGTTCTTGGAAAGTTAGTAAAAAAGAAGTACTCACAAATTTTAAAAATAAAAACATAAAACCTTAACTTATTTTTAGTGTTGAAATGAGTTTTGGTTTTTTGTAAATGTTTTACTTAATAAGTTTAATAAAAAATATTAAAAACTTAGAATACTTATCTACTCCTTTTCTTTGAATAGTATAATTTAAAGCAGATTTTTACTCCTTCTTATTTCAATAAAACGAAAAACTGTTCCCAATTAAAAGAAACATTGAAGAACATACATACAGCAACATACAACATGGGGTATATTACATATGTACTTACATATAAATTTTTTCTAATCTTTCACCGCTTTCTAAGAACCCCTCATTGGTTGCTCTAATCATTTTTGTTATTGGCTGCTCTAATCTAGTTTTTGAGTTATGACAAAATGATTTCGGGTAGAATGATTAAACTATTTCTCCTTAAAAATATTGTAAAATTAAATTTTTAGTATATGTACATTTAAATTTAAATTATTGGCCAGATTAAACATTTGACACAAACATATACATAATATATCATATCACGGGCAAAAATAAAAGAACTTAATAATTCACTGTATGCATACACATAATATTATTTTATTCTGCGTATACAAAATTTTTTTGCTAAAAACCAGAGTACTAACGTTGCAATCAGCAAAGATGCAATATTTCCTATACTTTTTTATACATTACATAAATACACATAAATCCTCTATTAAAAATATTAACCAAATATTAACTCTAAAATAAATGTAAATAATATTTGATTTTTTCTTTTTATTTATCTGTATTCAATTCAAAGCAATCAAATTAAAACAAAAACAACACAACTAAATAAAAAAGGAATGAAAAATATGTACATACAACCATAAAGTAACCATATACATAGAGAACTCACGCAGAAGAAAAAATCGCAATCAATTTCATTGATTTGAAATCACCCCAAGATCGTATTTGGCGTTATTTCGTAAAAAGATGACCGTATTTTTGGTATACCATCAAATAACATAAGAAAAAAAAAACAAAAATTTTTTTTTCATTCATTCAGTTCATAATTCATTTTCTTCGAACTGATTTTTTTTTTCTCTAAAAATTGATTTTATATGGTTCCATACATACTTACATATTTATCTATGTATGCCTATGTCTATGCATCACCACAAACAAATGTTCTTATAATTTTAAAATGTAATTTTATAGATCTCATAAAGAATAACTCTACACAAACATAGATAATATTTGAAGGCCAACAAAATTTTATTATAATATTGCAAGTGTGATGTAAATTGTAACGGAGATCTATTTGTTTTTATTTTTTTCTTTTTTGTTTAGAAAAATTTTTTTTCTAAAAATTAAAAAATATTTTTGGATGGAATATTGAAATTTTCTAAAATATTGGTATTAACCTTTGCGGACCCACAACGGTATAGTAAGTTAAGATCAAATTTACTGAATGTATAACTACATACATATATTAAGGCTGGTTTTCATTAGACCGATATATCCACGAAAATGTTAGATCATAAGCAGAACATATTAAAATGATATGGTTTGAAAGAGATTAAGCTAAAAAAATTAATATGAAGCATTTGAAAATATCCAAGAAAGTAATCATAAATATTACGTATGTATGCAAAAATTGTATATCTTACAAAACAATTTCTACTACCATGGATTTAAATTTTGAAGTGTCAAAAAAAAATAAACAAATGTTCAAATTTTAGTTTTTTAGTGAGAAACTATATTAAAATGACTATATTATCTGTATAAAAATATTATTAATAAACTATGTATATTATTTTTGACAACTTTATAAATAAAAAATTTTAAATTTTGAACTAAATATGAATATAAACATTAATAAATTAGGTTATGTACAATTTTAACTGTCAAAGTGTTGCTGTAATATTTTTAATAATATAATTTTTTTTCTTCCTCTTTCCCTATATTTTTCTCTCTCTAAAGTTGCATTAAAATCCATGAAATTTCCAGCCTTTATGACTATAGATAGATATGTAATTCTTTCAAGATAGCAGAATTCTTAAAAGAATTTTTTGATATTGAATAAGGTAGCTACAAATAGTTAGTCATATTAAAAAACAGCATTTAAAAATTTTAAAAATTAAGAAGGTATTTTTAAAAGAAAAGATATTCGGCACGAAGGGGTTAAACTACTTACCATATCTTTACAAAAAAATTTAATTAAGAAGAAACAACTACATGTACAACAAAAAAGTTATTTTAATGCACGATATTTATAACAATACACTTACAAGCCGAAACATTCAACGAAAACTTTGAGAAAAAAGGCTATTTGTGTACAAAACAAATTGAGTGTTCCGATCCGGCTTGTAAGATATTTAGGCGTTGTTTATAAAATATTTTAAAATTTTTTGTAAATATTTTTTTTTGTAACTGATGTATGGATATACATACATATCTATACAGATATTCCTCTCGTAACACTTTTAAATTTTATTTTTAGAATATAAAATATAGAAAACAGATATTCGTCTTATAATACTTGTAGAAATTATTAAAAAAATTTGAGAAGTTTGTTCAATATTGGTATTATAATGCGGGAAATTACTTGTGACCGAGCTTTAGCCAAAGTTTTTTCGTTGCTAGAAATAACACCTGATAAACCATTTTGTAATTATAATAATAAAACATTTTTTGCTTATTCGATATTCCCCATTTAATTAAATCTCTTAGAAATACATTAATGGATTCCGATTTAATAAACAGATATAATAGATGGTATTATAAGCTTTAAAGTACTCATAGAATTATGGGAAGTTCAAATAAATTAAAAAACTAAGATGTGTATCAAATTAACTAGATAACATATTAATCCGCATTCTTTTCAAAAAATTAGAGTTAAATTAGCAACACAAATATTTAGTAGAACAGTGAGTGCCGCTATTAGAACAATAATTGAAACGTCTGGTTTTAAAAGTATTAGTAAAGAAGTTGCAAACATTTTGTATTAGTGTTTGATCAACTTTTTGATTGTCTCAGCAGTAGATCATTATATTCTGATAATAAATATCGATCTGATATTAAACTAAATAGCTTGTAGGTTGAATTTTTAAAATATTGTAAGATTGACTAAAAAGAAAAAATATATTTTTAGAGGGAATGAAAATTACTTTAAATTTATATTAATATATACACATTTTTTCATATGTTATACTTTTACAATAATAATTCTTGTACCTATAGTTGGGTTATGAAAATAATAAAATTGATTGAAAAAAAATTGAGGTAGAATCGAGGTTTTTCTTTTTTTAAGAAGTTGGAAAAGTTATATGAAGAAATATATACAAATGTACATACATCAATTGATATACAAACAAAAAAAAAAGAAAAACTAAAATACGATCAAGTTGATTTTACGAAATTAAAACAACTGTCTAACTTTTTTCTTTCATGTGAATACTCTATATATATAGTTATTAGTTACTTTATGATACAACCATAGCCCAATGTACGGTTTAGTCGTATCTATTCTATTCATTCTTATTATACATATTTTGATTATACATTTTATTAACATTATTTTTATACCCGTACGATAGGATCGGGTATAATAAAATTACTCCTCCGTTTGTAACACCTCGAAATAAGCGAGCTAGATATACCTTCAAAGGTATGGATCGGATCAGAATCAAATTCTGAGTCGATTAAGCCAAGTCCGTCCGTCCGTCAGCACGCTAACTTAAAAATTAAGAAAGCTAGAATGACAAATGCCTGTGACAAATTTTTATGAAGTTCCGGTAACCCATTTGGGCACGAGAGCCGAATTAAATTCATTAAATTTTTCTGTTGTCCTGCTTAAATGGTTTAATTAATTGATTTGAAAATTCGCAAAATTCGTGCTCTTTAGCAAAAAAGCTCACTACGTTGATTTGGTTACGATTCATTAACACGTTTCGGCATCAGGGGTCAGTGAAGTTTTGTAATTTTCTTTGTTGTCGCGCTTAAACGGTTTGACCAATTGAGTTGAAATTTTATCAAAGTTTAGCTTTTTAACACAGAAGCTCACTGAGTTGATTTGCTTACAATTCATTAACCTGTTTAAGCACCAGGGCTCAATGAAATTTTTTAATTTCTTTGTTGTCGCGCTTAAACGCTTTTACCAATTGAGTAGAAAATTTACAAAAGAGTAGGTTTTTATCACAAAAGTTTTCTGAGTTGATTTGGTTACGATACATTAACCCGTTTCAGACTTTAGGCCATGAAGTTTCTCATTTTTTTGTTGTTGTGCTTAAACGATTTGACCAATTAAAAATTTGCATAAGTATTGCACCTTGGTACACAAACTCATTCAATAAATTTTGTCGAGATACACATTTCGGCACGATAGACTGTCAAAAAAACTTTTTGTTTTAAATTGTGTCTAATTTGGCAGAATGAATTTCTGATTCTAAATAAAGCCTGTGAAATGTTGTTAACTTTCGTTAACCCATTTCCGCACGAACACGTATTAAAAATATTCTGCCTAATTTTTTGTATTACTTTTATTATTAAAAAGATATTTCTAACACTCTTTACTTTTATCTATACTGTTTTTAATACTCTATAAAAACCTTTCAATGCAAATTTCTAATATATAACAGTAATTAAAATAACCTTATTAAGTATCTTAAGAATACTGTGTTTAAGTCTTAACAACATAACATTTTCGACCGTTGTTAAAAAACAGAAATAATCTCCTACATACGACAATCATCATGAAACAAAAGTTATTCATTTTTATTTCATAAAGCCAATAAAATACTCCGGGCAACGCCAGGTACTCTGCTAGTATATATATAAATATTGTAGTGCACACACTACTTCACACATTTATTACAATTTTACTCATTTATTTATATTACAATACTTAACGATATTATAGCAGAAATACAACACTTACCTTTAAATACATTTTACTTTACTTTTAAATATTCTAAAATAATAAAATACCTTCATAAAAGTTGACACAGCACTTTTTGCATACAATATGACTTAGTACTTAGTACTTAGAGTAATAAAAAACAATAACAATAATACCTATAGTACATAATATGTTTATAAATATTATTATAAAATATGGAACTTAAATTGTAATTGTACAAAAAATGCACATGTGAGGAATTCCCGTGCGCTGCATTTAAAATAAAAGAAATTTTTTTTAAATTGTTAAAACAAAGAAAGGTAAACAGATCATAAAATAAGAATAGTATTTTTAACTTTCTTTACATTTTATTGTTTCTTTAGAAATTGTCCATCTGGCATTTTATTAGTTTGGAAATATTTAATGAATTGTAAATAAAAATTGTAACAAAAATTAGTATAAATACTTGTTAATTTTCAATAAAGAAAAAGATCTATTCTTGACTTAACAGAGTCAAGACCAACTTAAGTAAAGTATTTTTATTTTATTTAGACTTGGACAGAGCTCCTAATATTGCTTTGCAATTACAGAATTTAAAGTCATGAACGAGCTTTTAAGCTTACATGCTTTAAAAGATAAAACTCAGTACGTCTCAGTACGTAAGACGAACTAAAGGAAGATCCTGCTCAACCAGACGAACTAAAACAAAATCCTGCTCAACCAGACGAGCAAAAGGAAGAATTTGCTTCCTGAAGATTATGCCAAACTAACCTGTAAGAAGAAGAATGAAGAACATAGCAAAAAAAAAAAAACAAGAGAAAACAATAATAATGCTCTTTCAAAAAAAAATCTAATGTCAAGATATAATGACAATATAGCATTAAAAACCTATGTTGAAAAAATAAAATTATTGAACATAATAATAAATAAAGGAAAATTAACAACAAACCCTATAATAAAAAAAAAACCGTCAAGCTGATTATTTTAAAATAAAATTTTCAGAAAGATTAATAACCGCTGAAAGATAAATAACCGAAGAAGCAAAAAAATAAACATAAGAATAATATTTTTAGGGTATTATAAACAAATAAAAGATAATTTATACAAGAAAAATTAAGAACTTATTAAAATGGATTTTGACATTGACAAAACCTTAAAAATTGTACCTTTATTTGACGGAGGCTTTACTTGATAGGTAACGAAAGACATACTTCCTAATTTTTTGAGTTTGACTAAATATCTTTATAATGCTACAAAAGAAGCAAACCAAGAAAAACTGATAGAATTTATATACAGTACCAGACTGACAGATAAGCCAAAGAACAAACTTGTAGACATTGGCGTATCAAAGATATTGACAGAATTCACAATGATGCAGTTTACAACACCATAATAAAAATATAATTGACGTATTTACAAGACTTAAAAAAACCAACTTAAAATTAAATCCAGCTAAATGCACATTTCTACAAACCGAAGTAACGTATCTCGGACATCTAATTACACAGAACAATGTAAAACGTGATCCTGCTAAATATGATACACTACAAAAATATCCAACTCCTACAAATGCTGACGATACCAGAAGATTCGTAGCATTCTGCAACTACTATCGCAGATTTATAAAGAATTTTGCCGAAATAGCGAAACCATTAAACAACTTATCTAAAAAAAATGTAACTTTTGTTTGGACTTCAGAATGTGAAGAAGGATTCAAAATGCTAAAAGAAAAGGTAATAAATCCACCAATTTTAAACCCGAATTTTGATGAAGAATTTATAATAACGACTGACTCATCTAATTTTGCGTTAGGAGCTGTTTTGTCACAAGGAGAAATAGGTAGCGACAGGCCAATTGCTTACGCTAGTAGATTCTTGAACAAACATGAACTAAATAAACCAATAAATTTTAAAATAAATGATTTAGTTCTAATAAAAATTGAAACGAAAAATAAACTAGATAGTCCGTATGATGGACCATATAGAATAATAAAGACAAATAATGTAAATTCCATAATAAAAATAAAAAACAAAGAAAAAGGAATACATAATAATAGGTTAAAACTTTTTAAAACTAGCTAAAATTAACATTAAATACTATTTAAAAAAAAAATACTTACCATATAAATAAACTAGCAGAGTACCCGGCGTTGCCCAAAGTATTTTATTGGCTTTATGAAGTAAAACTTATTAACTTTTGTTTCTGCGTTAATATAATTTAATTAATATAGTTAACTTATTACTATGCATTTACAGATGCTGGTAGTTTATATTCTATTTTTTATTAGATTTAGTTAAATTAAATAAACAGAGCCAAGAATTAGAGACAATTCTTCTACAAAAAATTTTTAAAGGAATCAATAATCTATTGACTACACAATGACGGCGAAGTGAATTTCCACAATATATTCTTTAATACCGAGACATAAAATCGCATTTCAATTATGACCATAATGTGGTACATTTTTTTTTTCGTAAGTAATGTCACTTCATGTTTTGATGAATTATCCTTTTAAGCACATTTTGAAAAATTTGTTATTAAGTTCGCTCTGTCCCTCCGTCTGTTAAAACTTATATACTGTTTAATAAAGAGCAATGAAATATTAACTATTCATAGGTCTCTTAAAAGAGTAATGTTGTAGAACAACGTTTTTATGTACCCTCACCGTTGGAGATCCTACAGAACCGACAGCTCTTCAAATTTTGAAAAAACTTCTTTTTAAATGCATACATTTCAGGTTCTCTTTAACATATCTTTAATATAAAAAATACATGATTGTTTTTTACCTTTATAAATCAACCAGAATTTTTTTTTCGTTTAGTTTTTCAAATTATGTTTCCAAATTGATTGGCTAAAAATATGTGTAAAAATTGTATATGGATAAGAATGTAAGGTTTTCTGTTCTTTAAATATGTATGTACTCATTTTTGATTAAATGATGTACAGAAATGTGAATATGTTTTCTAATTTAATTGATTAAGTTTATAGTATTTTTAAATATACGAATATTATACATACTATATGTACATATTTCAATGATATTTTATGGGAAACATGTTATACACATGCATCTTATATACGTAGACCACATGTAAAGACCACATTTAAGTAATGCATTTCTGAATGATGACATGATGATTGTCTAATGTAGGAGATTGTTTCTGTTTTTTAACAACGGCCGAAAATGTTATGTTGTTAAAACTTAAAAACAGTATTCTTAAGATACTTAATAAGGTTACTTTAATTTTTTTTTTTCATTTTTTTTTTTTTATTTATTTATTAGTTTTGTGTAAGTAAAACTTTTTTGTTTAACAATAATAATTCATTTAAAACATTTTATATAATAAAGATTTAAAAAAAAAAATTTTTCATAAAAAACATAAATATAACAATAATAATAATAATGTTTTATATTACTGTTTTATATTAGAAAATTTGCATTGAAAGGTTTTTATGGAATATTAGAAACAGTATAGATAAAAGTAAATAGTGTTGGAAATATCTTTTTAATAATAATAACACTATACAAAATTAGGCAAAATATTATTAATAAGTGCTCGTGCGGAAATGGATTAACAAACGTTAACAAACATTTTGACACAGGCTTTATTTAGAACCATAAATTCATCCTCCCAAATAGACCGAAATTAGAAACAAAATTTTTTTTTTGACAGTCTATCGTGTCGAAATGTGTTAATGTATCACAACAAAATTTATTGAATGAGTTTGTGTGCCAAAGTGCAATACTTGTGCAAATTTTCAATTGGTTAAATCGTTTAAGCATAACAACAAAAAATGAGACACTTCATGGCCTGAAGCCTGATGGGTTAATGTACCGTAACCAAATCAACTCAAAAAGCTTTTGTTATAAAGACCTACACTTTTGTAAATTTTCAACCCAATTGGTAAAACCGTTTAAGTGCGACAACAAAGAAATTAAAAATTTTTATTGAGCCCTGGTGCCGAAACGGGTTAATGGATCGTAACCAAATCTTCTCAGTGAGCTCCTGTGGTAAAGAGCTACACTTTTGTAAATTTTCAAATATCAATTGGCAAAACCGTTTAAGCGCTACAACAAAGAAATTGAAAAATTTCATTGAGTCCTGGTGCCGAAACGGGTTAATGGATCGTAACCAAATCAACTCAGTGAGCTCCTGTGGTAAAGAGCTACACTTTGATAAATTTTTAACTCAATTGGCCAAAAGTTTAAGTGCGACAACTAAGTAAATTACAAAACTTCACCGACCCCTGCTGCCGAAACGGGTTAATGGATCGAAACCAAATCAACTAAGTGAGCTCCTGATAATATAGGTTCTTGATTTTTTCAAATTTTCTAACAAATTTCTTTAACGAATTTTTTGCATTTTGTTTTACTCGATAATTTGAAATTGTTGAGGATATAATGCGTAGTACAAAAAAATGTAAATAAATAAACAACATAACGGTTGCTTGAAGATTTTTTATTTATATGATATGATATACATACATACTTATATAATATCATGTTTATTTACATATCGTATATGTCACTTGTATATGTCACTGTCACATAGAAATTATTCTATGAATGGAAATATATTTAAAGAAATATTGCAATGTGTGGTGATATACTTATAAGAATATAAATATACTATGTGCGCATTAATATAATATAATATTTAAAATTATATTTACTATTTTATACTAAGTAAATTTAATATACATTTACCGCTTAGTATTAAATGGTACTATAGAATATGTGAAAAAGTTTTGGATTGATAATCGTTATGTGGAAGGTTAGAATCTGCTTTTGAAGAATGTATAAACATATAGTTTGAATATATGTACAACCCATAGTTCTAGAAATTATAAAATTCACCCAAATTATTTTAAAATATTAAAATATTAAAAAAATAATATTGTAAGCAGAGTGACAGACTGTGAACATACTAACTGTTCGTACGGGTATCTAAGAGGCAACTGTATTCTTTCTCGTTTTTTATATAAATTAATATAATAATAAATTTTTTTTACCATGTCAGATAAAATACTAAATTAAAAATTTAATGTTAATTTGATAAAAATATTAATATAATATTACAAAATATATTAATATTTTTTTGTTTTAAAATAACAATATTTAAAAAAAACATAACAATATTTTTGTTCTTAAACCTTTTTATTGTAAAATACAAATATCAAAAAAAAAATCACAAAACGTGAAACAAAAATTATTAACTTATAAGATTATGAATAAGTATAAAAAAAAGAAAAATTTATACCTAGTGCAATAATAAGCAAATACATATTAATAAATTTTTTTTTTAATTAAAGCAAAAAATAATTTTTTTTGTACAAAATTCTTTTTTTGCTTTTTTACGGGTACACTACGGTGCACTACTTCACTCATTTTATTACTCATTCATTATTACAATTTTACTCATTTATTTATATTACAATACTTAACTATTATTCTAAAATAATTCTAATATAATATTAGAATATATATTATATTAGATATTCTAAATATTCTAAAATAATAACATACCTTCATAAAAGTTCACACAGAACTTTTTGCATACAATATGATACATAATACTTACAGTAATAAAAAACAATAACAGTAATGAGTATATGTATCTACCGTACATAATATGTTTACAAATATTATTATAATATATGGAATTATCTCATTTTTTTGTTGTTGTGCTTAAACGATTTGACCAATTAAAAATTTTCATAAGTATTGCACTTTGGTACACAAACTCATTCAATAAATTTTGTCGAGATACATTAATACATTTCGGCACGATAGACTGTCAAAAAAACTTTTTGTTTTAAATTGTGTCTAATTTGGCAGAATAAATTTCTGGTTCTAAATAAAGCCTGTGAAATGTTGTTAACTTTCGTTAACCCATTTCCGCACGAACACCTATTAAAAATATTCTGCCTAATTTTTTGTATTACTTTTATTATTAAACAGATATTTCTAACACTCTTTACTTTTATCTATACTGTTTTTAATACTCTATAAAAACCTTTCAATGCAAATTTCTAATATATAACAGTAATTAAAATAACCTTATTAAGTATCTTAAGAATACTGTGTTTAAGTCTTAACAACATAACATTTTCGACCGTTGTTAAAAAACAGAAATAATCTCCTAACATACGACAATCATCATGAAACAAAAGTTATTCATTTTTATTTCATAAAGCCAATAAAATACTCCGGGCAAAGCCGGGTACTCTGCTAGTATATATATAATTATTGTAGTGCACACACTACTTCACACATTTATTACAATTTTACTCATTTAATTATATTACAATATTTAACGATATTATAGCAGAAATAAAACACTTACCTTTAAATACATTTTAATTTACTTTTAAATATTCTAAAATAATAACATACCTTCATAAAAGTTGACACAGCACTTTTTGCATACAATATGACTTAGTACTTAGTACTTAGAGTAATAAAAAACAATAACAATAATACCTATAGTACATAATATGTTTATAAATATTATTATAAAATATGGAACTTAAATTGTAATTGTACAAAAAATGCACATGTGAGGAATTCCCGTGCGCTGCATTTAAAATAAAATAAATTTTTTTTAAGTTGTTAAAACAAAGAAAAGTAAACAGATCATAAAATAAGAATAGTATTTTTAACTTTCTTTACATATTGTTTATTTAGAAATTGTCCATCTGGCATTTTATTAGTTTGGAAATATTTAATGAATTGTAAATAAAAATTGTAACAAAAATTAGTATAAATACTTGTTAATTTTCAATAAAGAAAAAGATCTATTCTTGACTTAACAGAGTCAAGACCAACTTAAGTAAAGTATTTTTATTTTATTTAGACTTGGACAGAGCTCCTAATATTGCTTTGCAATTAGAGAATTTAAAGTCATGAACGAGCTTTTAAGCTTACGTGCTTTAAAAGACAAAACTCAGTACGTCTCAGTACGTAAGACGAACTAAAGGAAGATCCTGCTCAACCAGACGAACTAAAACAAAATCCTGCTCAACCAGACGAGCAAAAGGAAGAACTTGCTTTCTGAAGATTCTGTCCAACTAACCTGTAAGAAGAAGAATGAAGAACATAGCAAAAAAAAAAAAAAAACAAGAGAAAACAATAATAATGCTCTTTCAAAAAAAAATCTAATGTCAAGATATAATGACAATATAGCATTAAAAACCTATGTTGAAAAAATAAAATTATTGAACATAATAATAAATAAAGGAAAATTAACAACAAACCCTATAATAAAAAAAAAACGGTCAAGCTGATTATTTTAAAATAAAATTTTCAGAAAGATTAATAACCGCTGAAAGATAAATAACCGAAGAAGCAAAAAAATAAACATAAGAATAATATTTTTAGGGTATTATAAACAAATAAAAGATAATTTATACAAGAAAAATTAAGAACTTATTAAAATGGATTTTGACATTGACAAAACCTTAAAAATTGTACCTTTATTTGACGGAGGCTTTACTTGATAGGTAACGAAAGACATACTTCCTAATTTTTTGAGTTTGACTAAATATCTTTATAATGCTACAAAAGAAGCAAACCAAGAAAAACTGATAGAATTTATATACAGTACCAGACTGACAGATAAGCCAAAGAACAAACTTGTAGACATTAGCGTACCAAAGATATTGACAGAATTCACAATGATGGAGTTTACCACACCATAATAAAAATATAATTGACGTATTTACAAGACTTAAAAAAACCAACTTAAAATTAAATCCAGCTAAATGCACATTTCTACAAACCGAAGTAACGTATCTCGGACATCTAATTACACAGAACAATGTAAAACGTGATCCTGCTAAATATGATACACTACAAAAATATCCAACTCCTACAAATGCTGACGATACCAGAAGATTCGTAGCATTCTGCAACTACTATCGCAGATTTATAAAGAATTTTGCCGAAATAGCGAAACCATTAAACAACTTATCTAAAAAAAATGTAACTTTTGTTTGGACTTCAGAATGTGAAGAAGGATTCAAAATGCTAAAAGAAAAGGTAATAAATCCACCAATTTTAAACCCGAATTTTGATGAAGAATTTATAATAACGACTGACTCATCTAATTTTGCGTTAGGCGCTGTTTTGTCACAAGGAGAAATAGGTAGCGACAGGCCAATTGCTTACGCTAGTAGATTCTTGAACAAACATGAACTAAATAAACCAATAAATTTTAAAATAAATGATTTAGTTCTAATAAAAATTGAAACGAAAAATAAACTAGATAGTCCGTATGATGGACCATATAGAATAATAAAGACAAATAATGTAAATTCCATAATAAACATAAAAAACAAAGAAAAAGGAATACATAATAATAGGTTAACACTTTTTAAAACTAGCTAAATTTAACATTAAATACTATTTAAAAAAAAATACTTACCATATAAATAAACTAGCAGAGTACCCGGCGTTGCCCAAAGTATTTTATTGGCTTTATGAAATAAAACTTATTAACTTTTGTTTCTGCGTTAATATAATTTAATTAATATAGTTAACTTATTACTATGCATTTACAGATGCTGGTAGTTTATATTCTATTTCTTATTAGATTTAGTTAAATTAAATAAACAGAGCCAAGAATTAGAGACAATTCTTCTACAAAAAATTTTTAAAGGAATCAATAATCTATTGACTACACAATGACGGCGAAGTGAATTTCCACAATATATTCTTTAATACCGAGACATAAAATCGCATTTCAATTATGACCATAATGTGGTACATTTTTTTTTCGTAAGTAATGTCACTTCATGTTTTGATGAATTATCCTTTTAAGCACATTTTGAAATATTTGTTATTAAGTTCGCTCTGTCCCTCCGTCTGTTAAAACTTATATACTATTTAATAAAGAGCAATGAAATATTAACTATTCATAGGTCTCTTAAAAGAGTAATGTTGTAGAACAACGTTTTTATGTACCCTCACCGTTGGAGATCCTACAGCACCGACAGCTCTTCAAATTTTGAAAAAACTTCTTTTTAAATGCATACATTTCAGGTTCTGTTTAACATATCTTTAATATAAAAAATACATCATTGTTTTTTACCTTTATAAATCAACCAGAATTTTTTTTTCGTTTAGTTTTTCAAATTATGTTTCCAAATTGATTGGCTAAAAATATGTGTAAAAATTGTATATGGATAAGAATGTAAGGTTTTCTGTTCTTTAAATATGTATGTACTCATTTTTGATTAAATGATGTACAGAAATGTGAATATGTTTTCTAATTTAATTGATTAAGTTTATAGTATTTTTAAATATATGAATATTATACATACTATATGTACATATTTCAATGATATTTTATGGGAAACATGTTATACACATGCATCTTATATACGTAGACCACATGTAAAGACCACATTTAAGTAATGCATTTCTGAATGATGACATGATGATTGTCTAATGTAGGAGATTGTTTCTGTTTTTTAACAACGGCCGAAAATGTTATGTTGTTAAAACTTAAAAACAGTATTCTTAAGATACTTAATAAGGTTACTTTAATTACTGTTTTATATTAGAAATTTGCATTGAAAGGTTTTTATGGAATATTAGAAACAGTATAGATAAAAGTAAATAGTGTTGGAAATATCTTTTTAATAATAATAACACTATACAAAATTAGGCAAAATATTATTAATAAGTGCTCGTGCGGAAATGGATTAACAAACGTTAACAAACATTTTGACACAGGCTTTATTTAGAACCATAAATTCATCCTCCCAAATAGACCGAAATTAGAAACAAAATTTTTTTTTGACAGTCTATCGTGTCGAAATGTGTTAATGTATCACAACAAAATTTATTGAATGAGTTTGTGTGCCAAAGTGCAATACTTGTGCAAATTTTCAATTGGTTAAATCGTTTAAGCATAACAACAAAAAATGAGACACTTCATGGCCTGAAGCCTGATGGGTTAATGTACCGTAACCAAATCAACTCAAAAAGCTTTTGTTATAAAGACCTACACTTTTGTAAATTTTCAACCCAATTGGTAAAACCATTTAAGTGCGACAACAAAGAAATTAAAAATTTTTATTGAGCCCTGGTGCCGAAACGGGTTAATGGATCGTAACCAAATCTTCTCAGTGAGCTCCTGTGGTAAAGAGCTGCACTTTTGTAAATTTTCAAATCAATTGGCAAAACCGTTTAAGCGCTACAACAAAGAAATTGAAAAATTTCATTGAGTCCTGGTGCCGAAACGGGTTAATGGATCGTAACCAAATCAACTCAGTGAGCTCCTGTGGTAAAGAGCTACACTTTGATAAATTTTTAACTCAATTGGCCAAACAGTTTAAGTGCGACAACTAAGTAAATTACAAAACTTCACCGACCCCTGCTGCCGAAACGGGTTAATGGATCGAAACCAAATCAACTAAGTGAGCTCCTGATAATATAGGTTCTTGATGTTTTCAAATTTTCTAACAAATTTCTTTAACGAATTTTTTGCATTTTGTTTTACTCGATAATTTGAAATTGTTGAGGATATAATGCGTAGTACAAAAAAATGTAAATAAATAAACAACATAACGGTTGCTTGAAGATTTTTTATTTATATGATATATACATACATACTTATATAATATCATGTTTATTTATATATCGTATATGTCACTGATGAATGAATGATAAGAGTATAGATGTATATTATATAGCGCCGTATTTACATACATAATATATGTATTTTATTGTATTTATAAGAAATTATTCTATGAATGGAAATATATTTAAAGAAATATTGCAATGTATGGTGATATACTTATAACAATATAAATATACTATGTGCGCATTAATATAATATAATATTTAAAATTATATTTACTATTTTGTACTAGTAAATTTAATATACATTTACCGCTTAGTATTAAATGGTACTATAGAATATGTGAAAAAGTTTTGGATTGATAATCGTTATGTGGAAGGTTAGAATCTGCTTTTGAAGAATGTATAAACATATAGTTTGAATATATGTACAACCCATAGTTTTAGAAATTATAAAATTCACCCAAATTATTTTAAAATACTAAAATATTAAAAAAATAATATTGTAAGCAGAGTGACAGACTGTGAACATATTAACTGTTCGTACGGGTATCTAAGAGGCAACTGTATTCTTTCTCGTTTTTTATATAAATTAATATAATAATAAATTTTTTTTACCATGTCAGATAAAATACTAAATTAAAAATTTAATGTTAATTTGATAAAAATATTAATATAGTATTACAAAATATATTAATATTTTTTTGTTTTAAAATAACAATATTTAAAAAAAACATAACAATATTTTTGTTCTTAAACCTTTTTATTGTAAAATACAAATATCAAAAAAAAAAAATCACAAAACGTGAAACAAAAATTATTAACTTATAAGATTATGAATAAGTATAAAAAAAAGAAAAATTTATACCTAGTGCAATAATAAGCAAATACATATTAATAAATTTTTTTGTTAATTAAAGCAAAAAATAATTTTTTTTGTACAAAATTCTTTTTTTGGCTTTTTTACGGGTACACTACGGTACACTACTTCACTCATTTTATTACTCATTCATTATTACAATTTTACTCATTTATTTATATTACAATACTTAACTATTATTCTAAAATAATTCTAATATAATATTAGAATATATATTATATTAGATGTTCTAAATATTCTAAAATAATAACATACCTTCATAAAAGTTCACACAGAACTTTTTGCATACAATATGATACATAATACTTACAGTAATAAAAAATAATAACAGTAATGAGTATATGTATCTACCGTACATAATATGTTTTACAAATATTATTATAATATATGGAACTTACACTTAATTTTGAATTGTACAAAAAATGCACATGTGAGGAATTGGCGTGCGCTGCATTTTTTTTTATATTATTAAAACAAAGAAAGGTAAACAGACCATATGTGTATCATACATTACTAAATTGTGATTTTAAAATAAGAATAGTATTTTTAACTTTCTTTACATTTTATTGTTTCTTTAGAAATTGCCCATCTGGCATTTTATTAGTTTGGAAATATTTTATAAATTGTAAATAAAAATTGTAGCAAAAATTTGTATAAATACTTGGTAATTTTCAATAAAAAGAAAGATATGTTCTTGACTTAACAGAGTCAAAACCAACTTAAGTAAAGTATTTTTATTTTATTTAGACTTGGACAGAACTCCCCATATTGCAATTGGAGAATTTAAAATCACGAACGAGCTTCTGAGCTTAAAAGTTATATATGCCACAGATAAAATAGGTCAAGGTCCCAAACGCTCAACAATTGCTTTTATGTAATTACTTTCACTTAATATATCAAATTTTAATAACAAATTCAATCCTATATCAAATTTTGCTGATAAGTTTATTCTCTCTTTATACCTAAATCAAAACATATAGTAAGAGTTTTTTTTGTGAACATAGAATACGATTTGTTTTGTAATAAGAATCCAAAAACAAATATAAAATCATTAAAAAGTAAAAATCCTCAAAATAGTTTTGCTTTATAATATGGAATTCTTATTCTAAATTCCATAATAATTATGACCTACTCTAATAATAATTGCACACATATTTTTTTTGCACACAACATTTTTGTGAACGATTTATGTAATTGTTACAATGACAAAAAATACATAGATTAACATAGATTTAATTTTTAAAGATAAGGAAAAAGAAAACATTGTAATTGTAAGTAAAAATGCATTTTTTACCATAGGAAAAGAAAATTGTAAGTTAGCTATAAGAATATGTTAAAAAGAATAGTAAGTTCTTAAGTGGAATTCAAAAGAATAAGATTAGAATAAGATTTCTTTTCTTATATTATTGGTTAAATAAAATAAAAAATATCAAAATAAGAGTTTTGTTTTTATTT